>VNJM01003291.1:0-335752 GCA_008042475.1 Drosophila kanapiae | reverse complement strand
CGACGACAACGTCCAATGCAATTCCAGTCACTACAACTTCCACAACAGAAGCGACGACTACGTCCAATGCGATTCCAGTAACTACAACTTCCACAACGGAAGCGACGACAACGTCCAATGCGATTCCAGTAACTACAACTTCCACAACGGAAGCGACGACTACGTCCAATGCGATTCCAGTAACTACAACTGCCACAACGGAAGCGACGACAACGTCCAATGCGATTCCAGTAACTACAACTTCCACAACGGAAGCGACGACAACGTCCAATGCGATTCCAGTAACTACAACTTCCACAACGGAAGCGACGACAACGTCCAATGCAATTCCAGTCACTACAACTTCCACAACAGAAGCAACGACTACGTCCAATGCGATTCCAGTAACTACAACTTCCACAACGGAGGCGACGACAACTTCCAATGCTATTCCAGTAACTACAACTTCCACAACGGAAGCGACGACTACGTCCAATGCGATTCCAGTAACTACAACTTCCACAACGGAAGCGACGACAACGTCCAATGCGATTCCAGTAACTACAACTTCCACAACGGAAGCGACGACAACGTCCAATGCGATTCCAGTAACTACAACTTCCACAACAGAAGCGACGACAACGTCCAATGCGATTCCAGTATCTACAACTTCCACAACAGAAGCCACGACAACGTCCAATGCGATTCCAATATCTCCAACTACAACTACGGAAGCCACGGGAACATCCAATGCGATTCCAATAACTACAGCCTAACTACATAACCTCATATTCCTTTTTGTATATAGTGCAATAAAGACAGTGTAATCGTACAAAAGTTTTGAATTGTCTAATATTATTTATTTGCAAAAAAATAGTTTAATAGTTTAATAGTTTATTTATTTTATGAAATTAATTTACTGTCTACCGCCGGTTCAGCTAAGGTTGACTTATTTTGTTTCTTAAGATTAATTTTTCTCTTAAGATCAAATCAAATAAGAGCACGTTCACCAAAACATAAGAATATCAAATAAAGAAATCAAACCTGATTATTTTTGTTATTTAGCGGGTTATTAAGCATTGATTTTGCGAGTGACCTACTTTCCAATTTTTCCCTTCTTTGGCTGTTTGTATAAAAAGATAGGTATACCTCACAAAAATCAATAAGCTTTATCATGAAGTTCTTGTATATTAAACGCGGTAGGGTGTCTATGTGCAACCAATCGACTCTAAACAATACTTTACGCTGTGCAGTATTTATTTGTTTAGTATTCTTATTAACCATATCAAATGGTGAAACGAAGGCTGAAACTCTTGAAATTGAATCTGAACCAACTACGAAGACGGATACAAACATTCCACCTGACACAGATGAAGCGGTAGTGTTAGAGAATCTAATGAGGCCAATTCAATACGAGGACCTGTCCTTTAATAATAGACAAAATCCTAATCTGTTTCAGAATTACTTCCAATCTCAATTTTTATCGTTACCAGGAATATGGGAAAGTTCTCCATTTAAAGGACAACGTCCCAGTTCAGATACATCACAATTGTCAGCAATTTTAACCACGCCATTCTTAGTGCATTTTCCTTTTTCTTTCTTAAATTTCGGTGCTCAACATATGCCTAACTCAGCCAACCAAAACGTCGAAAATCAAACGGCAATAAAAGTTAATAAAGATATAAATAATACATACAGTGAAAATTCTCAAAACCAGAGCGGCTTCATTGAGTTTCTTACAAAATTTCGACCATAAGCTACAACATTGCCAGTCAATTGAACATAAATAAATAAATTATAAAAATGTTTAACAAATAAAATATTAAAAATTAATTTTAATGAATTTATGAATATGAATAATTTTACTTATAATACAAAAAAGTAATTGTATTACTTTATGGATTAATATATTTTATTTAGCAATCGTCAAGATATTAAACTTCTGGACAGTTTTTTTATTTGTTAATGGAAGCAACATCCTAATAAGAAAAAAGTAAGGCACTGGTCAATTAGCAAATTGATTAAGAATTGATTTGTCCGGCAACCTACTTTCCGAATTGCAAGCGAGCTTGGCAATATAAAAACCGAAATCTTTGTAAAGAACTTTAGTATATAAATCAAAGCCATGAAGACGTTTTATACTGGTAGGTGGAAAAAAGATTTTTCCTTAACATGGTATTTAAAAGAATACTATTGCTTAAGTTACAGTTTTGGTGCTCCTGTTGAGCCAGACGTGGTTAGCTTTTGGTCAAGTGGCAGTGCTTAAAGCCAGTGGTGACGACCCAAAAACACCACTGATAGTACTTGCAAATCCAATAGAGAAGTCAACGATAGCTGAGACAATCAAATCGGAACAGGAAGTTGAGACAACACTTATACCAGAATTGGGAATCACAAATCCACCAGCAATCGATGCAATAGCCACCACAGAAAACGTCATTAGGAAGAAATCTGTGCCTCCAAAGCAAAAACCATTTTTGAATCATGTCCAAAAGCAGACGCTGCAACTGCAGGACTTAATGCAATTGCCGGGAATTTGGGAGAGTTCTCCTATAATAACCACCTCCACCGCCCAACTGTCCCCCGTTCAACCATTGTACTATCCCATGCCAGTCTACATTCCCTACCCCGTTCCCTTCATGCTGAATCAACCGATGCATTTGATGGGTAGTCCGACCAAGGACAATGTGGAGGATAAAATCGCATGGAGTTTCAATGAGATGATGACTGAAAAGCTACTTAGAAGCTCTTTGCAATCAGATGATGGCACTGAATGGCACAAGATAATGAGGAATCGGATAAAGCCAGCCGACCAAAATGGCCCCAAAAAGTGGAGAGGAAAATGGCGAAAGACAACGACTACGACAACTACAACCAAACCGACCACCAAAGCTCCACAGCCCACGAAGCCTGCTAATCCGGCAAGAATACTATTATCTAGCAATGACAACGAAGTCAAATCTATTGAAACCCACGTCAATAATGAGACAACTGAAACGACAGCCTAAATAACGAATACTAATCTTCAAAGTGCAGTCATTCTTTGTAACAAGATAATCTTCTTAAGAAAATAATAAAAATATTTTGAACTAAAATACTCCGCCATTTATTATAAGTATCCTAGTTTACCTAGGGTTAAGCCGAACTATTTTGAATCTCATAACAACTTTATACTTAAGTTAGGCATACTTCCAGGCTGTTGGAGAAATGCTCTAGAGAGTACACATCTCTCTCGTGGCTTGTTTGTGCTTGGCCGAGTATCTGTTTACGGAACGATTGAACTCACCTACCAACACCCAAAGTTGGCCGCATCTTTGCAGCGGCAGCACCTCCGTTCAGTTGGTCTTCCACGCTCGCCGGTCTTCCACGTTTATCGCGCCTCTCTGGTTATTAGCAACGGTAAAAAGTGAAAGACGCGCTTGGGGATTCTGGAAATCAAATCTACCAAATTGTGAAAACAGAGAGCGAAAGTGACCAGCGGACAAATAACAACAAAGTGTCTTGCTAATTAGGCGTCACGCCACAACAACGAATTGCGTCAAAGAATTATGAGTCTGTCTGTGGTGATGTGCGAGTGTCCGTCCGCTCAAGGGACTGTTTGTTAGTTTATGCTGACTGCAGGTGGAAACATCACCGCCTTCAATAAAGTAAGTAGTCGCCTCCAAATGCAAATATTTGGCCTAGTTTTTTTGGTGACTGACTGACTGACCAACAAAACAAATACCAACTGCTGGCAAGCCGGTTGTCAGCTGCACTTATCAACCCAAAAAAAAAACGAAAAATGGAAACCTGTTTTAAAGGGGAAATGCAACGAATATCCATGTGCACTCAGTTTAGTTGGTAAAAGTGAAATTTCCTGGCGTTTTTTATTTTTTGTAGCTCAGTCAGAAAACTCATAAAGTTCTCAGAGGCCCTCCCCGTCTCAGTTGAATTATTAGCGCATGCCAGATGGGAATCTTAATGCGCTCTAATACACATTAGAATCCCAATTAGTACTTTGGTTTGCATGCTCACCGGCTCTTGATTCTCGGAGCACATCACAGTCGGAATATTTTTAATGCTACACCAATTAAGAGCAGAAGAAAGTAAACAAATTGCTTGGGGCCGGCTCAAATTGCTTGCTCTTCCCTTCAAATAATCTCTGTAAATTGAAAAGGAAACCTTTTAGCATAAATGACAGGCGATAAACCGCAGCAATATATGTATGTATGCGGTGGCAGAATGGTTTTTATTCCGGTCTCGATTTATTTTATTCGCCTTTTTATTGTCCGAATGTCAATAATTACATTCAATTGCTGCAGTGCCAGGCAGATGGATCATAAAAAAGTGAGCTGAATCCGATCTATTTGGACTTAATAAGCCATTAGTGAGTCAAGTTGGTTAACCGCAACGAAAGTGAATTTGCTTTTTGTTCGACTTGCCCATGGATTTCTCTGACGGCAAATAAAACGCAACGGGCAAAAAGAAATGTAGACGGAGTTAAAAAACTCTTTAAAATATTTGCACGCTAACTCAAATCACACCACACTGGGCCGGCCGACTAAGATACTGGCACGCATAAAGTGAAATTAGTAATCTATTAGATACGTTCACCAGGCGTTCGACTGAAACTGAAACAGAAACCGAAAGTTCGCCGGCAGATACTCACTCTTTAATACAATTTAATGAAATGCAAATGCTTGACGCTTTACATAACCTGCCTCCCCCCGATGCGATGTTGTTCGGATGCGTGTGTCTGCCGAGAAATTGTCACATAAAAATGCAATAAAATCTCGCGGAAATGCTGTGACTGACAGTGCCAGAAACAACGTACAGGGAAAGCTTGTTACCTTCCAAAACGTAATCTGGCCGACTGTCAACCGAGAGTTGGCCATTTTCAAGTGCCATTAAGATAGATGTAATTGAATCATTATTAAAAAAAAAGAGCAGGAAGCATTCGAGTGAAAGCCAACGCAACGGCAGAACGGCAATCAAAACCAAAAGTATCTGCGAGTCTTGCATAAGACCTGAAATAGTCTAAAGAAGTGATGAATTCACTGAACTTTTTTAAATTTAATTCCTAGAATTTCTTTTAGTATAAAATCAATATAAAATAATACACAATATAATAAAGAAAAGTGTTAGAAACATTTAAATTGAAGCTAGATATTTTAAAGCTTGCTTGAAAATATTTTTGTCGCTGTCTGGATTTCTTGTTTCTATGCCGCTAACCTTTAAAGACACCTAACGGTCGGTCTAGGGTCTTCGACTCGGCTTGAACCCGCAGAGAACTTACATCATATGGGCTCTTGGGTGGGGAGCGGGTTCTGCTGCCGCTGCTGCTGCTACCGCCTCCCAAAAACTTGATTCAGCTGCCCATTATTTTTATAGCAATTGTGTACTTGTAGCTTTATGGGTATTTCTTTTGGCATGACATAAGCCGCCATGGCACTTTAATAGAATGTCTTTAATACGAAAAGCCATAACAACGCGACTCGTTACATGAAACATATGTCGTTTATGCACATTACGCATACGTACCGTCTACCGAGAGCAACTTAGTCTCGAAGCTCGTTAAAAAATAATAATCATAAGTCGTGATACAGTATTCAGCTGTGTGCGTAATGTGGGCTAATTGATTGCATTGGAAATATGATTATAAACGGCCTAAACAGTTAATGGAAAAGCTCTCATGTCTGGTACCAAATTAGCAGAAATTTGCAGCTAATTAAAAGGTCTCAGACTTCTGCCAATTAAATGTATAGCCAAGTAGTGCCTGAAATAAGGTCAAAGTGTGAGATTGATATCTTGATCGCAGATAATGGCCACAGATATTACTTGAAGCCCTTTTAATGGCTATCAAAACAACAATAGAAGAATAGCATATGTCATAAGTGTGCCACCACCACATACATCTTTTGTTAAAAGTGGTTCAAGTAATGGCGATTTTATTTGACAAGTTGATTGCTTTCCTTTGTCACCAAGCACCGCTTTTCAATTCCGTTCTCAATTCAATCGTTGTGAATAAACCTAAACTTGGCTGCCCTCTTTTTAGTGGGAAAATTATATATATCTATATATAGGTAGCTGGGTCAATAGTTGACCCATTTTTTCCAAACAAAAACTGGTATGTCGAGAAGAGGAATATATAATGCCACTTTAACTTAACGAAACCAACAAGGAGGTACTCGTATGTAAATATTTTTACCATATATGGAAAGGAAGTGAAGGAATATTTGCAAGTTCCGTAATCCCTTATTATGACATTTAATACTACAAATTTTGGGTTCTATAAGTTGATTGTGCTAAAGGGTAATTTAATAAATTTCCATACCCCTGAAAATATCTTCTTTTTTATGGAATAACATCAGACACACCTTTCTTAATTCTTGACCTGTTTTCTCTTTTTCTTTAGGTCACCAAAAAATATTTGGCACTTTGTGACCCTATTGACGTGATAAAAAACAAAAAAAACACTCTCTTAAAAGTACTTTATCCTAATGGGAAAACTGCATTGCTTTTAGTATATCTTAATTGGCCGCGAAAAGCGTCAACGCAGCGAAGAGATACAAGAAATACGCGGAAAATTAACGCCAAGCCAGCAGACAAACTGCATTTGAAACAATCCAAAGCTAACTGGAAAATGTATAAACAAACATAGAGGGGCAGGGGCTGGCTAAACAACTTTCAGCCGCGGCAAAAACTACAGTTAAGAAGAATATTTGCAAGAGCAACGTGCGAATGCAGAGGAAGCCACCAGATACAAGATACTGCCGCTATTGCAGTGCAAAAAGTCAACGACAACTGAACGAAACTGCCGAGAGGGAAACGCCAGACAGAGAGAGAAAGAGAGAGACCGGTCCGCTGTTAGCCCCGGCCATGATCTTGGCCAGCGGTTTGGGCCACAACACGCTCAGTTGTCCGCCAGTCTCGCACGCATGCGCACACGAAACGCGCTAACAGGTGATTTGCATATCCACCAGATACGGGATTCGATATAAATACAAGTTACAAGATACGAGAGCTGCTAACCGTTAGGCCGTAGGTGTGCCGCGATGAAGTAATTGCTGGCTGTAGCTAGATAACCAAGTAACGCAAATAGAAAACGCGCTAAATGCGGCAGCGAAATTCCAAACAAACGAGTCCAAAATAAACATGCGAAGAAAGTACTAAAAAAAAACCAACAACAAGGAATCGACAGAAACCCATTAACAATCAATGGAATTGTGTTTGAGTGCTAAATAAATTGATTTGTCAATTGGCTTACGATTTCGCCAATAAGGCCGGCCATTGTGTCCGCCGAAGCTCAAAGTTCCTGAGCACGTAGCTAGGGCGAAACTGGCTAGATAAACAGTTTGGGAACACGTAAATTGCCGGGCCAAGGTGCGCGATTGCAGCCACAATTGCAGGTTGAAGGTGTGAATCGCCCGTCAGCAGTGCTAACTGCTAACTGGAGGAGTGAAAACGAGGACCGAAAACGAAACTGAAAATGCCCAAGACACACAGTGATCTGCTCCGTAATTGGACGTCGGGTGAGAGCCGGAGGCAGTGGACATCCTCTAGTAGAAATCGCACCTGCAATCGCAGCAGCTCCACTCCAAATCGAAGTCGCAGCCTCCCATGGTCGAGCATGGTCGGATCAAAAACCAGCCTGCTGATTTTCCTCATCTCAATCTGCCTAATAAACGCGGTCGCCAAAGCGGATGAGACAGCCCGAAATGGTCGTCTTGGCCGACATCTTTCCACCACACCTTTGGGTCGCATGGAAACGGAGACTGCCGAGAAGATGACAGAGGAGGCGATAGAATCCGAAACGGAGTCCCCGGGGGAGCTGCCGACGACGGAACTGCCGCCGGAAGAGTGGCAGCCCGTATCGCTGAATGCCACGGATCTGCCGGTCAGGAAGCAGATGGATAAGCTTGCTCCCACCGACTCCCTGCTTCTCCGCCTGGCCAGGCGATTCACCAGTGGCAACGAGCTCTGGGATGGACTCGTTCGCGATTGCTATTTAAAGCCGGACATCTCGTGCTTCCAGAAGAATGTGTTCAGCTATTTGGACGGGGCTCTCGATGTGCAGGATGTCAATCTGACGGAGAGACTCAAGTTTTTCAAGAACAAAGTTCACTACGAGGTCGAGAAGGAGAAGGAGGAACACTCGGAGGCACGTGCCGGTAAGTGGAATTTAAACAGTGCTTCTAGTCTGATGGGAAAAATATAAGGGGAGAAGAGATAAACTTATATACTTCTACTAGTTTCAGTTAAAGGACTTAAAGTACTTACAGTTTCAAAGCTATAAGTTCTTAGTACAAAATTAGCTTAATTCCAATTAAGTTAAAACATATTCTGTAATTCCTAAGACTTTTTCCCGCAATTATGCGGTTAGCTAGCTGACATAGTGTTATGTAACAGACCCCATATTTCCTCGATTTGGTTTGTGCGATCAGTTTTCACATCTGTGAGTCGAGTCGTCGGCATTCGATTCTTTTCTTTGCTTTGTTTACCTATACCCGAGCACGTTCACAAAAAAAATATAATAAAATGCCGCTGCCAGTTCCAGTAACTTTCACTTGCCGCGTTTTGATTTGATTTTTTACGTATTTTAGCTGCGCCGGAGAGCAGTAAAATATCTGCTACGGCAACGATCTCTCGTTTATGTGAGTCACGGCGCTTTGACTGCGCTCAATTATGCGGCTTTTTACCTGGTCATCAGATGTTTTCTTTTGTCCACGGTAATAGACGCAGTAAGAAAACCACATTAACAACCATTTGATTGGCCAAGAATTATGTAAGCAGCGGTAGATAGTTTAGAATTTCATCAGCATCTGAGTGTTATTGAATTTATAAGCTTACAGTTGATTTAATACAAGAAACAGTAAAATAAATAATATATAGATTTATTTTGTGTTCTTTTGTTCTCTTCTTTTATATCTAAGAAAGTATTGCTGGTTTAATTCAAAACCAACCTAAAATTAATTTAGCTAGTAAATGAGAAATCACAAACATTTTATGGTATTAATAACATAATATAGCAATAACAAAATAAACATAAAAAAATAAATATCAAAGAGGTTGAGAAAGGATAAACTCAAAAGTAATAAAATAATTCGTATATATTTCTTGAAAATTCGCTGTTATCCCACCAGGTTCGACTGGCTTTAAGGCCCATAAAAATTTAATAAGCCATTCCAACTCCCGCGAAAATGTTTTCCAAGCGGAAGCAACCCAATCCCCCACCTCGCTCACAAGCTGAGAATTATTTATAGACTCAAAAGCTAAGTTTACTCTCAGTTGCGCAAGAGCTGCAGCATCCTGAGCGGGGAAATCGCTGGTGGTACAACTTTCATTAACCCAAAAGCGTCACTCGGTGCAGATTTAACCTCGTTTGCGTCCGTCTAACTCTCTGTTTCTCTGATATTGCCAAGCAGCCAGCCCGGAAACTCCGATCGAGGAAGTAACCAGCGCTCTATATGGCAAAAGCATTCAATTCGCGATGACCCACGATCTGGAGGTGGATCTGCCGGAGGTGATGTTCAACGGCGCCACATTTCGCATCTCGCCGCGGGCCATCGAGGGAAATGGCATTATTGCCAAGCTGGAGCTGATTCCCAAGCAGGTAGTCAAAGCCCGACTGGCCGGCGCGATAATCCAGAAGAAGATACGTAAGTAATACTCGCAATTTGTTTCCCCATCACGCAGCCAAAGAAGCAGATGCAGATGCAGATGCAGATGCGATTCTGCTGATGAAAGCGCTTTCACTCTTGCATCAAGAGTCTGATTCGATTGCTACTTTCGTTTGTCCAGAAAAATTTCTACGCAGCAAACTGGTGTTGTCATTCCTCGCCTTGCTGCTCATCATCAAGATCATCAAGATCAAGCTATTCTGGCTGCTGCCGATCATCATCGGAGTCGGAGCCGCCAAGAAGCTGCTGCTGAAGTTCCTGCTATTCCTGTTCCCGGCGCTGTCGCATCTCTTCAAGCTTTGCTCCTACTACCAGCAATCCTATCACGCACCACCCAAATACCACCATCACCATCACCTCATCGATCATCATCATACGGTAAGTGCCAATTGGAGATGATTTTGCATAAATTGCCTTGTTTCCACAGAAATCTGTGTGAGAGTTTTAACTCGTTTTGCGTGCACATTTCTCGATCATAAAGGTCATTTTGGTACAAATTAACCGAAAGTTAAGTGGATTGGCAAGGGTAGGAAAATCCTATATGCATGGAAACTACATTTTTGCATCGATTCTGACCTAGTTGCCATAAGTTACTACATTTTCTCAAAATATTGCCTTTAGTCAATTAAATTATTTTTCATAGAATGAAAAATGCTCACTTGCCTCGAAAATATGACATTTCGTGGAAAGAGCGTCTTGTGGCACCGTCACTAACTGGTTTGGGTTAGGCCGATTATATTTCTTCACGTCTTCGGCGTATTTTTGGAGAAATTTCATTAACAATCTGGATTTTGATTCAGTTTTGTCTATACGCCTGCCGGTCGGAAGTTGTCTTTTGTTGATGTGCGCGCTCGCATATCCACGCTCCCGGAAATTCAATTAGAAAAGTCTAGAGGCGCGTTCCTCGCCGTCAGTTGAGAAATATTTCCATTGAAGATTTCCCATCCCGGAGCCAAGCACGTGTCGCAGCGCCCTTGTCATCGAAATGAGCTCACGCTGACACAGACAGCACCCAGCTTGACATATCGTCAAATGAAATCCCGTCTGTTGAATTGTCCCCGTTGGCAGGGATTATAAATGCCTGCTATCGCACAGGAAGAAAAAAAATGAAATATGTAAGGCACTCTAAGATATGATTCTTTTGTTTATTTTGAGATTTAATTAAGTCAATATTGGAGATCCGACAACTCGGAACTGACCTATTTGACGCATTTATGATATGCTTCTTAATATTTTAATATTTATCTATGAATTATTAATTTTAGCAAATTAATTCACATGGTTAACTTAATAATTTTTTTCCGTGCAAGACTTTCTTCCACAATTATAGCACTTGTGTGCACACGCGTAGATACTCGTATTTATGAGATATTTATGTTCGCATTTGAAAATGTCGCCAGGAATGCCATTGAACTGAGACTAGGGCCTGAATTTTAGCCAAGAGCTACCGGGATAATCCGGGTGGCCATGTTTGCATACGACATTCCTTTGCCTGAATAGGATTTCCTTTTAAATCGATTTAATAAGACAGCCAATTTAGCACACTATAATCCTTTTCAATGGCCGCTTAGAAGCTGTAATTGAGTTTAGGACAACTATCAAACGATTTTACCGGAGAAAGCTGAGGTCCATGGGGAACACGTGTCGTTAAACTCGTTCTTCAATGGAATATATGAATGTCTTTAAAGCGGATAGAGGAAAGCTTCAACGGATTCCGGCACTATAGTAATAAAAAACGAACAATCGATATGGGAGCGTTTTATTGAATTCCATATGTGCATTAATGGCGCATATTATTGGTTATTTGCAGTCTTTGAGCTGTCTGCCATTGCCATCCCTGGCTTCTTTCGCAGTCAGTGTAAATGAAATTAATTTGCAGACGGAAATACTTCCCAGTCAAGAGCAAGCAACACGCACTTGACGTGTCACCTCTTTACTGGGGAAAAGTTTTTGCTGCCGCACAGCATGAAATATGATTCCGATTCAGGGCACCATAAACAGCACAAATAATAGACGCAGAGCATGAACCTAAAGCTGGCTGAGCTCCCTGCTAGGCAATGACACAGTCGCATATCTTGGCATTTTATTCGTTATTTACGGCTATTTGGCAGTCATTGAACTGAGTTAAAGGAAGGCGATGGGGTGGGGGCCTTCCCAACAGACAAAGTCAAGCAGAATGCGTATTATTTGGTAGGTTCAAACATTGCCTATAAATAGCCGAAAAGATGTCGTGATGAGGGCACTCGAAAGAGAAGCCCTCCAGAGCAGTGAAAAAGTTGTGCTTTGCCGGCGAGTTTATTAAATGTCAGGCAGAAGAGAAGCCTTGCAGTCTTGACTGTTCCATTACTTTTTTCAATTTGCGCTTATCATGGCTTTTGGTCTGCTGCCCTGACTCCACCCTTAAATAAATTACAAACTTAGCATAAGCCAACATTATCTATAGATAGATTGTATACTTAGAATTTCTAGCATACCAAATACTAATTTTAAGTGCCCCTTTATCTCTATTTTTAGGTGGTCCCCCCATGGCACAGTGGAGAGCACCATTCGGCGGGTCCCGAGCTAATCTACACGCATCCGCCGAAGGGCCATCCGTCCGCCTACCTACATGGAGCGCCCGTTCATGAGAGCTATGGTCCAGGAGGATTCGAGCACTTCGAGGGAGCCTGGGAGAACAGTGGTCCTGGCTTGGGTTCCGAGTAAGTGCCGCCTTTCTGTCTCGCACCCCACGCTTTCTGTGTGTGTCCGCAATCTGTGACTTTAACTGTCTGTGTATCTGTCTTGTCTCTAAATCACATTCACAAATCACTCACAACAATCGACTGGCATCACCATAGATACATAGGCGATATAAATCGCGCTGCACAAATTGAGGATAATGCGCATTACTTTAAGCCCAACACGGCGAACGATGCCGGGGTATTGCATGCTTGGGGCCTGGGCACCACACAGGTACATCAGCAACAACACATGGCACAGCAGCAGCCGCAACAGCAGCAGCAACGATGGCCTGCCACTCAGCAGGCCAGGCCACCAACAATTCAGCAAAAACAACATCACCAGCAGCAGCTCAAGCTACAGCTGCAACAGCAATTAAGTGCTCAGAAAGTACAGCCATCTAGTCACAATTTAAGCCCATTTCAAAGTCAGGACAAACAAAGGTACATGCCACTCAGGGGCAACAAACAAAGTACACCTACGCACACGAAAACTCACTTGCACCGCCACCAAAAAATACAAACACAACCGCACATGCATAAATTAGGTCTCAACATAAGCTACTAACTTAATTCCTTAAAGCATTTTCTTACATTTTCACATGACTTTATTTGCTAATGTTTACTTGCCACGGAACGAGGGTAAATACTGGCTGTTTACTTATTTTTTATGTGTCCTTTGTGATCAATTGGCATTATATTTCAATTATAATTTGTTTAAATACCCGCTAAAAAATGATTTTAGGTTAACAATAATAGGTAACTTTAATTCCACTCTCCAGTTCAACAATATTTTCCTTTATTCCGTGCATGACTTTACTCGGAACTGCGTATGTGGCACCGGACATGCTAACTCGTAAATTATTTAATAAACCCTTTGGATGGTAATGGGAACTTTCCGGTACTCCTGTTGTCCTGTTTGTTTCCACATGTCCTTGCTCTGCATGCAAATGTAATTAAAAATCTTTAATGAAAGCCAAACAATACAGCGCCGGGGGGTAATTGTTGCCAATTAAAAGGAGCAGCGAAAAGGAAATTTGATTCAGTCATTGTGGCAACGGAAGTTGACCCGCCCCCTTACACCCGCATTCGATACCTTATTTTGTTTCGATTTTTGCAGCTCAAGGCCGGCACACTCGCAGCACCATCCGGTGTTCGTTCCAGGACACCATCCACCGCAGAGCGGGCCAGGACTAACGGCAGCAGCGCAAATAGCAGCCCAATATGATCCAGCGCGCAACAATCAGCAGCAGCAGCAACAGCAGCAGCAACACCAAACTTTGCAGGAGCCACAACTTTCGGTACGTATCACATTATTCTCCATTACGTATACGCAGTGTTTGCAAACGGAACCCACGAATGTGCATGGTAATTGTAATCGCAACCACATGCACATAAAAATGAAAATCTGTGAAATCAGATAGCCCACGCATAAAACTTGGGTTTGTGTAGACAGGTTGCGCAATATTCTGTTTAGAAATTTAACGCGAAAGCTCAAATTTAAATAACTTGCTCTGGAAAAATGTCTGCTTGTAACCGTCAGGGAAAGAGGAAAAAATGGCCAAGTAATTAAAGGATTCAAATATTTACACTTTTCAGAAATTATATACTAGGATAATGTGAAATACTGTGATTTGAAAAAATGAAGCATAAATTAACATTGATTTTAGTGCTTTTCCCTCTAGTTACAAATGTTAAAAATAGATCAAGTAGCAAAAATGAAGTAACTCATAAGAAAAAATAATATTTTCATTACGAAAAGATAAGCTTCTACTAATGAATATTCAAAAACCTTAAAACCAAGGAAAGCTCATCGATAAACTTTAAAATTAATGTAAGCATTTACGAAACACTTTCGCGAAACATAAAAAAGTAAATTAATTTAAATTGCTAAGTCTGGCCACTGAGTGCTCATTTGCCTTGTAGGTCAATGGGCTGTCTTCGGTTCTGCACGCCATTTGTGGCCGTTTCCTCCCCTCATTAGTGGCACAGTGCCGGCTCATATTTGCAGATTGCACGTTTGCATAGGCAGGCAACAACACTATCAATCTAGCTGCCGCAGTTTCCCCCACAAACAGATGTCTAGACCCGGCACATGACTGCATTTATTGACACTTTCCTCCAAGTGCAGATGGTTTTTCTGTATTCTTTTCTCTTTTTTGTTTAACGACACTGTTCAAACTGCAGGGCCGTGCAAGGTGGATTGCTTGGCAAACAGTAATTTTGCCACACCAACTAACTGACTGTCTGACTGACTGACGCTCAGCGACAGTTTTCACTTTCAAGTGTGTGTGTGCCGGTGCCGAGCAAGCCACCATGCGGACATGTGGGCTGTGCTTTCGGACACTTGGCTGTCAACTAAGCCATAATTAAAATGCACTTTGCCATTGCAGTGCCCGGTGCCTGACAGCACAATCCGTCGGCTTTGCGAAACTCAAATCCCCGCTGTTCACCTTAATTAAATGAGCACATACACCTTTGCCAAAGCCGCCCGAATATGATGGGAACCAGCTGTCGAGAAAGTGTGCTAGCGGCTCTAAATTAAGTTGGTTCTGCTGTCTGTCCACAACAGAAGGTTGCACACAAACTCTACCCTTTGGGCTCACGTAAACTCCCTAAACTGTGTCATAAACATTGACGCCTACAAACAGTTTTTAAACTTAATTGCCGCAGTTAATTTTCCTAAGCAAAACCTACAATGTTTGACATGTGATAGACCTAGCCCTAGGTGGGTTACATATACGAAATGGAAATGGAATTTTCGATTAACGAGAAGATTAAAAGAACTGGCCTTGCAGTATATTAAAAAAAACCTACTTTTATATCCCATTTCTTGCTACTCCACAGCCTGAACTGGCCGCCCAGCTGAAGGAGGCCATCCGCATTCAGGCCGAGCAGCGCCTGATCCAGCAGCAGCAGAAGATACTGGAGCATCAGCCATTCGTGCAGGACGGACAGGTTTGGCCGCCACACACATCCGCCACACTAATCTCTGCTTTCATTGTGAATAATTTGTGTGTACTTTTTGTGCGTTTTGCAGCCACTGTACCCGCTCAACTACGATCCCTTCTACAGTCCCATTCTGCTGAAAATTGACAAAATCGTTGAGCAGCTGGGCGTGAAGAATGACCTGTGCAAGGAGCGTATTGTTTGCAGCATGTACAAGGATCCGGCCACCTATAGTCCGCACAGCAACTTTGTTTCCGCCGAGCTAAGTCGGTAAGTCTAGGATGGAAATGTTCCGCGAAGGAAGGTCAAAAATACGGGAAAGAATCAAAATATTTTCCGTCGTTAGGAAAATGAAACAGCTCTTGCTGCTCTTATATGTAGTCTCTAGGTTCTGACAGTTCAGAAGCATTTAAATAAGTTATATTTTTCTAAAGAGTCAGTAAGGAATATTTATTAATATTTTATATGCATTTTTTCCCTTAACTTTCTATACATTGGCTGTATAAAACAGGCTTTCTTTGTATATTATGCTTCGAAATAAGACTTGTCATTAGACATCAGATGTGTTATTTTGTGCTCTAAATGCTGCTGCCTGGCCATGGTAAATTGTGATGTCAGGCTGTCAAAGCTTAGATTCATTTTTCAGCTCGCTTAGCGCGATGCAGCCACAGAGCTAAACCTTCAACGGCCGGGGTCCCGTTTTCCATCATCGCCTTTCAATTGATAGGCAAGAGCGTGAAAAGAAAGTGGAACTTGGAGCTGTCTAAGTGCAGTTTGTCATCGCAAGTTCGTAGCTGTCGTCGCATCGCGTTGACTAATTGAACTGCACACTGCACACGGGGCAGCCAAGTGGAACTGCCTGCCACATGCCACATGCTGCGTGCCATTGCCTTCTTCAGTTGCGGAGCTTCCACCCACATCGGTCACTCGGGAGGCACTCTAGCATGTCATCGACCAGATAAACTCGCATTTCGTATTCATCATATTTCCTACGGCTCATTATCTTTTGGTGCGGGGCTTGGCCAGGTCTCTTTTTTTCACTCTGACAACAATGAGTGCAAAACTGGCAGCAGACTTCTCCCTGTCTGGCGGAGATAACTGCTTTGACAAAATTGTGACTGACAGCCGCAGTGTCCCGGGAGAAGTCATCCAGCCCTAGTCCCTGCCAACGTTGTGTGATTTATGAGTCCGTGTGCCCATGACAAGTCATTAATTGAGTGCCCCAAAGTGTATGCTTAATTGCCTTATCGGAGCGCCAATGGCAACGGCTTGAAGCTCAGGTTTTCGGTCATTCTAGTTGAAAATTAATTAAAATAAATGGGCCTAATGAAAGGCGACGTGGTCATGCGCACTAAAAATTTTCATAATTATTTGATGAAAAACCATTTGTATTTCTGCCATTTCGATTTAATTCATAAAGGAACCAAAATAAATAGATATACATTTATGTGTCAGGTTAAATATTAATTGGTCTTCATTTACTAAGTAAAAACACAGAACATATTTAATCGAATAAAAACAGTAGCTCGCTGAATATTAATCAAAGCTACTAGTTCCTTTAATATAAAATTCTCTCTATTGAAAATAAGGTAATTTGCTTCCTATATTTGTGTGAATTTATAATCTGAAACATTTCCACTCTAAAACAAACTCAATGTATCCTTACAAGCGAAGCTTAAGTAAATTGCTTACGTCTCTTATTTAATTGAGCTATTCCATTATATACGAACAAGATCTTATTTTAATGATGCGCAAACGAAAAAATAATTATGAACATTAAAAGGCATACAACATTTCCTTGCATCAGGTCACGTCCTACCATTTCATTTTCTCCGACAAGCCGTCCTTCCTGGGGCGGGGCAAAGAGCATAGAAAATCAGTTTGGCCTTGGCTTATGTGGGTGCCACTCCGCCCACCATCACGACTCACTAGTCACATGAAATCCATTAGCAACACCCCGCCCCCAGAATCAATTGCCTCAGACGCCTTCAATTTAAGCCGGAATAGCTGAGTGGCAGGGCAGGCGGATTGGGCTCTGCACTTGGAATAAAATCATTCCAATAATATATTCAATCGATCGTAAAATATTTATTGAGAGATATACACAGACTGAAATTGTAGTTCTAATAGTTATATTCTAGTATGAATTAACACAGGATATTCACATGTTAATATCCCAACCAAATATGAAGTTTTTTTTCCAAGTGTTGGAGTTTTTCGATGGTAAAAGGATGTCTGTGTCTGTCGCACAAAGGGCGCGTGCTGGTAAGCCAAATATAAAAAAGACGAAGCGGTTCGACCTGCTCTCACGAAAACTTTAGTGCGACGGCACCGAAGTGGCAAAGTTAATTAGCCGACTTCCTGGCATCCAGCAAAAACTGCCTCCTCCATAGACACATTCCAGCAACAGCCAGGACCAACTAACTAAGCCGGGGAGCATCTGCTCACGGCGAACACAAAACAAAAAAAAAAAGACGAGGAACAACAGCACTTAATTAAATTCGCGAAAGCCTGTTTCATGCTAAAGTTTCCCATTTTGTGTCTGTTGCAGCGACACCAGCGAACTGGAGCCCATAACGCATGCGAATGAGGCAGTGCGTCGTTTCTACCGGCTAATTCAGGCTGCTCGGGATGGCCAGGATCAAAAGGACTGCCAGAGCCTGTATCCACAGTGCAATATGCCGGCCAAGTGAGCCGGAGGGAGTCTGCGAGTCGCACAGAAGCAGCGCGATAATCGAGAGTCGAGCCTCTTTGAAGTCAACTTTTTCCTTGTTAAAAACAAAAACAAAAGAAAACACGAACTGTAAATAGGATAATAACCGTATTTTAAGCATAATTTATTTGTTAAACTCGTATTTATTTATTTATTTATTTATTGTAGTCTAATGGTTTTCCTAGTTGCTATTAATTAAAGCCCTTCTGTCACTCGGCCGCCCAATTAATATTCATTCTGATTTTGTTAAAAATTATTTACAAATTACCTTTAATTTTTTTTAATTGGCTGCGGTCAGTACCTACACTTTTTAAATTTCTCACCCACAACACACGCATGTTAAATTCTCGAAACTTATTTAAAAAAAAGGAATGAAATCAGAATATTTATTTATTGCCAGCCAGGCGGATGTGGCTGCAAATTCAATTAGTCAATACGCAAAAATTGTTATTAGAGTACTTTTCGTCGACGGCACATACAGAGGAAAATAAATTGAAATTGTGTTAAAGTTGATGTTGCAATACGGGGGCAAAAATGGTTAACATTTCATCAGAATTTGGCAATTTTAACACTGACATGGAGAATTATATGCAAAGCCAGGATACAATTAAGTAAAGGTCCTCCAAGTTGACCACTGAGTATCCTCCAGTTCAGGGCGAACTTAGAAATATACTCTTAAATCTTATGCTTGCATTTATAAAGTGTTCCAAACTATAAAGTTTACTAAATCCAAATAAGCGCAATAAAAATAAAAATAAATTCAATTTATAAAATATAAATATTATTATTGGGTTAATTGAATATTTAAATATGCTACTTTAAAATACTTTACGATACAATTTAAAAGGCTAAAGGTAATTTAAAATTTACCACACATATTGCCATTCTGCTTTGATTTCTTGGAATCCCTGATATTGAATCAATGCTGTGTTAATCCCAGGCAATCTGCTAAAATATTCCAGGAAGTCTGGGCAAACCCACATGCTGTGAAATCATTCACTCAAACCAGCAGGCCCTCTAATAACACACTTTCTTTGCATAAATCAAGGCGTTCTTGGCCCAGCAGGAATGGCGGGGCCAATATGCAGCCTAATTGTCGCTGGCAAACAGTCGAAATGGAAATGGGAACTCGTTTACATAAATATATTTATTAGGCAGCGTATATATTGGCGTTTTGGGGGCGACTTTGATGTCTCCATGACGAGCACGAACTCATCTGAAATTAATATTTATGTAAATTTCAGGCGCAATTAACACGCAAATGGCAAAGCTTTCACTTTTCTTCCAGCACAAAAATTCCTTATTGCCCAAACAAAACACACAAAGGCAAAAAAAAAAATTACAACAAAGAGCGGAAGTATAAGTAAGACATTAATACTCGGTGGGCCCGCTGTCTCGGCCCAGCCAACTGCACTGACATCAAAACACCGATTGCCAAATTGGCAGCTCATTAAATGCCAAAGCAGCCCAAGTACTTCGAGAAATGTCAGCGTCACGAACGATTCCCCTGCCCGTCCATACCCCTGCCCCTATTGCCATCATTTTTGGCCTACGAAAATATTTCCGCCAAAGAGAAAAACATTTTTGAGGAAAGACCCCCTCCAGCCCCAGCTGTTAATTAATTCCAATGTTGTAAGTATTGATTTTATATAATGCGGCCTATTGTTCGGTGCCGCCGTGGACAGTGTCAGGCTGCTGCAAGGACAAGAGCTCTTTGAGACAGGTATTTAATGAGATGGTAATTTCTAGGAACCGCAGGACATTTTTGCTTTCATTTATTTGGACTTCAGATCTCTCAGTTATTGGCGGGGCATATGCGTATATATTAAATGTTTGTAGCTAAGATATAAATATCTTTAAAAAATTATGGTTAATTATGAAAAATGACTTACTTATTTAACTTTAGATTACTATTGAACTAAATACTGTAGTATCTGCAAATTGCTCTTGGCAGAAGGAAAAGGCTTTTATCCCTTTTTGAAACATTCCTTTAACAAAACAAAATTGTTATTCAATAGAGGAACTGATTCTGATTGCCTTGTTACAGCTTCATTCCCATAAACTTTTTTTATTTCCAACTTAACGTGGCTTATTTTCAATGTAAGAACAGATTTCAGAGCGAATTGAAAGGGTACTCTGAGTATAGTCGTAAACTATTTGTTTAACAGAACGAACGACGCCTTTCCAAACTCGTAAAATACTCACATGGCTGACCATCCGTTTGAACACTTAAATCTCAGAAAGAATAATTGCGAGACCCACAAAATAAGGCACACAAACTGCTAATCCAGAATTCGTCTTTCTTTGCCACTTTCCCTCAAATTACTTAAGAAATCTGTACAATGTAGACATTTTATCTATCACAAGGGTAACAATCTTCCATTCTAATTAACTATACTTGAGTCTTAGTTGACAGCGCATGCTAAGGAGTGTATACATTGGCTAATAAATTAAATACTTTATTATATATAAGCACTTTTGATACAATATTTGATGTATAGTAATTGCATATTTCCGAATAAAGAATAAATTCGTTTGAATTATAGGCCGGTCTTTTGTGCATGACATCAAAGTTCTCCGCCTTCCCGCAGAGAACAAAACGAATGCTTCGAATTCGACAATGGCCAGTGGCCAGCAGGTGCAATTGACTGCCCAATGCGGGTATTTCGATAACTGGCAAAGAAATGTACGCTGGGAGAGTCGCATTCTAATTGGGTTTCAAGGCACGCGCTTCGAATGGCTGGGCACTTGATTTTACGACCGGAGAAGCCGTCCAATAACTTTCAATTATGTACGGCATATTATGGCGGGTATTATGCTGGAAATCGTCATTATGATGAATTCCGCCAGCAAAAAGAACGGCGTGCCCATAAAACAACCAATTGACCCAATAGACCGCCGATAGAACCAGAAGCCAGAGCCAGTTTAGGGCCAACTCCCTCACAAAGGTGAAACTCGGGTGGGGGTGGCGTCGATGGTCAACTTGCGCTTTCCACAGCCATGCGGCGACAAAGCGAAACGGCCGCTAAAGCAGGAGGCCAAAGCAATGGGAAAAGAGCTCCGCGCGTACCTGGCATACGCAATTCAATTAGCAAAGTACACGCCGTATAAAAACCAAGCGGTACCCGTGCGACATTTGCATAACCCGCTGAGTGGCCAACGCGTGCGCACCACCAGACCCAGAGCCAGAGCGAGTTCAGCTGAGACCGACAATCCAAAAAGGGGGGACTACTGACTAGCCACAAAAAGGATGAAGAGCACTGCCTGTTTATTGGTCGCCCTGGCGACGCTGGCCGTCGCCCACTCGGCACCCACCGAAGGTCAGCAGGCGCCGCAGTCCGCCACCCAACTGGCCTTGGACATGTACCATGGCTGCCTGAAGGATCTGAGTGTCTCGTGCGTGCGACCCAAGGCCTTGCAGTGGTTCAACTCTGCCCTCCAGCAGCCGGAGGTGCGTCTCACCGAGCGTCTGTCGCTTGTACGCACCTCGGAGAAGACGAAGGAGTCGCGATCGATGGATCCCCAGGAGCGCATGTTCGATGCCATCGACGCCTACCTCGGCAGTCATTCCCTGAGGATCCTGGCACCGGAGTACTTCCGCACGTCGGAGGCCCGCTCCCTGGTGCCCGATTTCCTCATGGAGAATCCCCTGACCCAGGGCGGAGTGATTCCCCTGGCAGCTGCCAATGAAGGTAAGAGTTAAATTTATTTTTAAATTGGAAAACCAATAGTTAAGATCAATAATTTTGAATGTTTAACTCTTAACACAAGTAAAGCATTGTATTTTGCTTTAAAAAGTTCGACAATTGTGAAAATATACAAATTTTCAGAGCTTCCAAACATAAATTAATTATTTATTAATTAAATTTATTAAATTCTGGAGACATCGACATCTATATAAGTGGTTAATTCATTAACAATTCAGTACTTAGTACTGACTATAATTAGTTAACTTTATATCTTAAATCTTCATCCTAAAACCTCATCTTTTAAAACCTTTAACTATGACAAAATCTTTAATATATAAGAAATGAATATATTTTTAGTGAGTCTATAAATATGTTAAGGCTAATCCAAGTTTAAACATTTCGGAAAGAAAACATTCTTTAATCCTATATAAAATCGAATACCATATATAATATTTTAATGCTTCTCCAGGACGTGGCATGATCCGCAAGGCCATTCTTCCTTTCCTTCTGGGCCTGAAACTGAAGACCACTGTGCTGGTGCCGCTTGCCTTGGGCCTGATTGCCCTGAAGACCTGGAAGGCCATGACTTTGGGACTGCTCTCGCTGGTCCTGTCTGGAGCCCTGGTTATTTTCAAGATTGCCAAGCCCAAGATTGTCAACTACGAGGTGGTGCACTATCCCCACCACGTGGACCACGTGGTTCCCCATCACATTGAGCATGTGGTTCCCCACCATATCGAGCATGTAGTGCCACACCACATCGAGCACATTGTGCCCCACCACATCGACCATCATCTGGACCACCACATCGATCACCATGTGGACCTGCCGGTGGAGCACATCGAGCATCTGGAGCATCCCTCGCCCGCCTGGGATCCCCATGCCTGGGCCCGATCCTCGCAGGAGGGACAGGATGCCCAGGACTTGGCCTATGCGGGCCAGAAATGAAGCTGAGACCGCCATCCCCCAACCCTTTTCGAAATTCGGCCAAACTGCAACCTTATTTATTTTGCTTTAAGCTAAGTAGTTGAAACGCTCCGAGTTCGGTGTATTGTTTATTTATTTATTTATTGAGAAGTGTACAAAACAAAACAAAAAAAAAGAACACATAAAAAGAACAGAATAAGCCCCTTGGGTGTTTTTAAAGGTACTAAGTGGGAAAGTGCTCCTGTATCCTTTGTGTAAATATTTCTGCAATAAAAGCATGCAAAAAATGATGTGCTTAATTGAGGACTTTTTAAGGGGTTGCGACCCCAAGGCAAAATCCGTAATTAACCCAAAAACTTTTCTAATGCGGCAAGTTCCCTCTTAGCTAGCGAAAGACCTAACCCAGGGGAGGCGGGAAATTTTTAAATTGAAAACCGTCGAATAATGAGTGCAACTTTCCTCCAAAGTGGCCAATAAAAATGTCAGCAAACTTTCATGTTAAATTCAACTGAATTTTAAGCACTTGGAAATAGGAAAAACCTTTGAGGTGCTCTTTAATGGACGGCATGCATTTCTTTGGAAGAAAATATATTCACATAAATACTCGCAGGTACTTTTGTAAAAACTATAAACAATATTTAAGGGAGAGTGAAGTTTTAGAAAATTTAATTCAAAAACAATTTTTTCTGAAAGCCATAAATGTTCTATCTTTAATTTTAAATTTCTTATGAAATTACGTACTTAAAATATTAAAACATTTATTATATTATTAAGAAGTTCAGTGATAGTAAGTACCACGACTATTATTCGCTTTATATAAACATTTTCTCATTAAAAGCATTACTTTAATATGGATTCCATCTATAAAGGCCCGTGTCCAGATCAGAATTAAGAGTTTAAAGAATATTTTCATTCGAAAATATTGCCATTTATATTTCGGCATATTCAGGTTAATAGCGTAAGCGAGTATATTTTATTTTGTTAGCCTACTTTCCGGAGATTCCTTTGATGGGGACCAAATAAACCTGAAAGCTTGACATGAAAATATGAAAAAATGTTTTACTGCATTCTTTTCTTCTTTGCTGGTTTTCCATGCAGTCGTAGAGAGAAAATCGATGGCAACATCAATTGGCAATAGGCACACAGTGAAACCGAACCTCCCTCACCTGGCCCAGGTGGGTTGGAAAGCTGCCACCAACGCACATCTGGCAGCCAAAATGTGGTCAGAGAGACGAGACCGTGAAACAATGCAAAATGGCGATGGCGCCAACTCAAATAAAAAGCAGAGGAGAAGAGACTTTCAGCACCAACAAAATAAAATTGAAAAACAATAACACCATTTGAGAGTCGCTCACCCTTCATTTATATTTAACGGCATGCACTTGGCCGCCATCGCTGCTCGGCCATCGTTTCTACGCAACAATTTGGAATATGAAAAGGTTTTCCAATTTCATTGGCTCGGAAAAGAAATGCGACCGGAATGGCAATTGTCGGGCCAATGAAACGGTGAAACTTTTGACCAAACGATATAATCGAGTCCCAAAAAAGACGAAAAAAATAAACGCACTTCCACTGCCGAATCAAATTTTCATGGCGAACAACGCGTAATCAATACACGAGATTCATAATTCAGCCGGGGACTTAAATTGCTTTGAAATTCAGTGCATGCATTGGATTGGCGGAGCTTGGGATATGTCACTTTCGCTTTCGTTAAGGAAAAATACTTTCTATTTCGTTGACATTTAGGGGGCCATTTTTTTGTTGGCCATCGACCAACCTTTGAGTCCATTGAGCCGTTTGCATATTCCTTGCCCAATTATTAATTATGACTTGCGGCTGATGGCGTAATTAGTTTGCGCAATTTGTATAAAATTAAGTGTTGTGATATTATAATTGCTAGTTCCTTGTGGCCAATAAACGATTTATGACTGGCCTCCCTTGGATTAGCCCCGATTATGTGGTGATTAATATTAATATTCCTGGGGAAAAAAAAAACTTTTCCCCATTATTGCCTATTAAAAGTTGCTAAAGAGCTGCAAATCGATATAACTTTCTACTCTTAAATTTGCTACAATGGCCGGAGGGGCGTGTGTCCTCCCGGCAGTTAAAAATCTAAAAGTAAACAAAAGGAAGGAAGGAAGAACCATTGTTATAACAAACTTTGCCCATTACTTAATTTGCTTCCATCTTGTTGTTCCTATTTTTTCATAGACAAAGCATACATTTTGCTTGTAATTATAATTAGTTTTTCTTTTTAGTCATCAGAGAGTGCTATTTCAACATGGGGTCGACAAATGATTTTTGCCATTGCCAATGTCCTTCTCCTGCTTCAAAGTAAGTAACTTCCTGGCTAATTACGAACAGTAAGACCTCAACTCCATTCTCGCGAAATTCAATCAATTAATGGCCTAGTTCACTATCCATCTGTGTTCCATCAATAGGAATTCATAAGCTAAGAGCAAACTGTTGAATGTACTCAGAAAAAAATTGAATGAATAGTATTGAAATTATATAATATGTATCATGTGTGTATTGTTCTTTGGATTCTTATAAAAAATACCTTTAATTATATTAACAACAAATGTTTATATAATTATATTTAGAATCATGTTGATATTGATCCTTTCTTTTAATAATAGTAAGAATAAATATTAAACATTTCTGTACAAATTATAAATAAATCAAAATATTTGTTATAATTAAAATCATTAAAATGTATTAGAAATAGTCAATTTATTTAATAAAAATAGTACAGTCTCTTATTACAACTTTATAACACAACAAATCATTTAATTAATTTAAAATTATACAAATTTAACTTCAGCACACACATTTCTAAGGAAAAATTGGCATTTAAGCTATATTATGTTATAAAACAATTGAAAACTCGTCGAAATAAATGTATTTATTGGGAAACAAACCGGGACCTCTACCCAGAATAATTGATAGGATACAGAATCAGAGTTTTAGAACCCCTTTTGCTGTGGCCAAAAGAGAATACTAATATTCTCTGGTTGCCTTACAAATTGTTTCGAGTGCAGCCCTCCACCCACGAAGAAAACTCTCGGATGCGACGGGGGCACGCGTTCGAAATAAAGCCGCATTAAGCATACGACACGTGGTGCACCGCGGCACGCACTCGGGCAAAAATAACAAAGTTGGAGCAGCTCTCGCGACGTCTGCTTCATTCATGTCTTCTTCTCCGGCCATTTCTTTTGTCCGGCCATTCGCCAGCGAACGAGTTTAAAGATCCAGTGAGTATAAAAATCGTGAACAATAGAAAAACGATTATTAAACGCAATTGTGCCAGCACCGAGGCGAGTTGTGTATTATTGACCAGCGGCGAGCGACGAACCGGACCAAAACACAGCCCCAAAACGAAACACAGCAAAATGGCCAAGTTGCTCCTTGTGATTGTCGGTGTGGCGGCCCTTGTGGCGACGGGACAGGCGGCTGGCCTCGGCTCCACCGAGCAGCTGCAGCGACTAATTGCCGAGGAGCAGAGCAAGTGCGCCGGCGGACAAGATTCGATGGCCTGCATCAAAGAGCGTGCCATGCGCTTTGTGGACAATGTGATGAGCAAAGACAGCTACCAGGTGAGCCCAAGAACGTGGACTGCTCCAAGTTAAAATCACGATGTCAAATCAATATTAGTTTGCAATCACTGCCATTAACCTGCCGATTATTCAGCTTTAAATCAATCAAAGAATTGATAAATGTTAATCAATTAATTATTATTTTGATTTAATAAGATCTTGATTGATTAGCGCGGCTAATTGTTTAATAATAATATTTAACACAAGAATATTTCAAATACAATCAGCTAAACGAGATTTAATCTTTAAAAATATTTAAGAACTAGAAGGAAAGACTTTAAGACGGACTTAATTAAATTTGAAGAGGCACATTTTACTTACTCCCCTTGTAATAACAAAATCCCATGTTATTTGTAATATAAATATTAAGATTTCTAACCTTACATTAATAATTTCCTGCTACTTTAATAGGTTTCCAATCTGGAGGTACGCTCCAATGGGCAGAAGAGCGCTCCCATCAGTGAAGCCCGCGCCAGCAGTGCCGATGGCTTCATCGATGCCATTGAGAACTATATGCGGGGACATGATGTCAGCATGAACTTGCCCTTGGCCGATGCCAAGGTCACTGTCTCGGCCCGTAACCTGGCCAACAACCAGCTGAGCCTGAACCTTCAGTTGAACGGCGACGAAGCCGACGATGATGCCACCGATGTCGAAGCCAGGGGTAAGAAGGGCAACATCTTCAAGAAGGGTGGGTTCACTTTCTGCATGCCTTGTTTCCAGGAACACACACAAGAGCCCCTTTATTAACACACAACACCTTATAAAAAATTACAGGCAAGAAGCATCGTCTCCGCAAGCTGGCCATGCCCATCCTGGTGCTCATCCTGCTGAAGGCCATCACTGTCATTCCCATGGCCATTGGCATATTGAAGATCAAGGCCTTTAATGCCCTGGCTCTGGGCTTCTTCTCCTTCATTGTCTCGGTTGGTTTGGCCATTTTCCAATTGTGCAAAAAGGTAAGCCGACGATGATATTAAAACGCGTCTCCAATTGTCTTCCAGGCATTCGCTGGATGTGGTAATTAGTGTGCGTTTTGTGTGTTGGGATGATGTTGGGATGCGAGGCGGAGGAGCTCGAACTTTATTGCAATTAAGATTCAAATGTAAAGAGAAGCATAAGCATGTATGTATAAGAAGTCTATAGGGCGGCAGCAGCAGGGTAAGTCGCGCCAGAATCCTCGCCCACACTCTCTCCCGCTTCCCAACCAAACCACAAAACTGACTACCCAACCAAACACTAGCAAATATAATTATTCTCGATAAATGTCCACTAAAAAAGGGACTTTAATAATTTGTCGTTCTCCCAAACTCCTCTTATCGCCTCAGATTGCCCATGATCACCATCACACCGCTCATATCACCGCCCACGGACCTTGGGATGGTCGTACCTTCGGATCTGTTGCCGTCCCCGTTGTGGAGCATCCCCAGAAGTTGGCCCAGAACCTGGCCTACCAGGCCTACGCCTAAGCCAACAAGAACCAAGAAATACCCCACAGAACCCAGAGGAGCAGTGCAGTCCCTGGATAGAGGCAGAGCCCCAGAAGTGGTCTCAAAGAGCGCATAATTATTTGTTAATTGTTGGACATATTCTGCAACTCTTCGGCCAACTGTCCCCTGCCCTGACCGTGTCTTTAGACTTTATTTATAATATTTATTAACTATTTATTGAAAACAAGAGATTAAGCAAAAGAGAGAAGCAAAGCACCAAAATAAAGTAGCAAAATAAATGCCTTAAATATGCTAAATGGGATTTTGCTTATTGAAAACATGGCCGGGGGTCAGCATTTAAAGCTGGCTTATAGATTGAACTCCCAGCTTTTGGGCGAAGGCAGTCAGGGGTTATAATCCAACTGCTTGAATTGTTAAGCCAGCGGGCCTAATTAACGTTTCCGCCCCCGGGCAGTGTTATCAAAGTCTCGACCAATTTCACTTGGCATACAATATGTATAAGCCATCGCCCGCACGGCAATTGTGTCCTAATTAGCCAAATTTAATCCACAGCAAACGCCGACCCTCGGCAGAATCGTATTAAATATTCCGCTCAAGCCGCTCTTGGGGAACGGCCGGGAACCGGACGGGGCAGACAATTCAATTGATTAACTGCATATAATTTAAAAATTTAAATTTCACTTGTGCGAAAGTCGCCAGCCATCGGAGAAGGTGAAAGTCTTTCAATATTCTTCGACCCCAGGGGAGTGGGCTAAGGGCCAAGAGATCAGGGACATTTGCAGTCGAGAATGCGACTTACTGAGGCGTAAGACATAAATCGATGGAAGGCCGAAATAGAAAATTTAATTTCACAAATATATTCCTGTGTCGATACCAAGCCCAAAGCTTTGAGTTGCGCTCAAGTGCACCAGAACGGTTTTCCCAGAAAGTCAGGCAAAAATGTGGCATAAAAAGGATACCACGGTTTTTGTATATCGTTAAAAATTATTCGAGGGGCTTTTCTTAAAGATAGGCATATACAAATGCTAATATGGATCAACTAAATTTGAAGACATGTTTAAGAACGAACTTAGAGATTGCTAGCAATTTTGATAAATTGTTATAAGATTATTCATAAAATGTATAAAAAGGATACCATTCCCCAATAAATTAATTATATTATTAACACCTAGACTATACTAAAGGATCATCGCCATACGATATTACCCACCAATAAATGTATTATATTAAATTCACAAAGATATAAATATACAAGTTTTACATTTCTGACGTTTTAATATATAAACCTTATTATTTTATTATATTAAATGAAGCTTAAATAAATTATATAATGTCCAGTAGTTAGGATTCTCGAATTAAAGATGATTTTAGATTTAGATTTAGTATTTAATGAAAATAATTATCGATTTTCTATTTACAGCTGAATACAAGATTCTAAAAAGGTAAAGAACTTAATGCTCAGGAATTTTGAATAAATACATTTGCTTTTATCATCCCCTATAAATACATATATATATTCTTTTAATATAATATTTCCATATATTTCCTATATATATTTTAATATCATTTCTATATATTCATAGTAAATAAGAATATTAAAAATCGATTTCTTCTAATATAGATACACTTCAACCATGTATAAAATTGTTAACTTTTCATATTTCATTTCATTCCAAGGGCAATATCAAAGCAACCAATAGAGTGTGCAAATTGGCTTAATCTAAGAAAATTCAATAAATATCCTCTCCGTGTTTGGCCATTTTCATAGCATTCAGGATCCAATTTACTAGGATAATGAACCACCTGGGATTAAAGTAGTGTGGGCAGACACCTGTACAGGTGGTAAGGTGGTCAGGTGGGCAGATGAACAGATGGACAGGTGGCGACGCTTTCATAATCGTTTGGCATGCACGAGGACGCTGTTTTGGTCAACACACACCATCGCACATCATCATCAGCATCGGACAGCGGCTGAAGCCAAGACACGAGCTTATGGAAATTTATAGTGCCGCATAAAATTGTCGGCTCTTTTACTATTTGGCACGATCCAAGCAAAAGTGTGGCGCTAGTGAAATAAACATGAAGCTGTCCACCAATTTCTTTCAGCAAGGGATAAGAGTGATACACATGGAAAACGTGTCACTGGTGTAAGCGCAGCAGCGACAGACTTTGCATTATTTAAGCTGACCATTAGGTAATATGCAATGATTTCAATGATTTTGGCAGCCAAAATAAATATGTTTCATTGTGTAACAGTAAGGAGTTTTTCTAACCAAACACTTGATTACTAGTTAAGTTAAAAGTGATACTCGAGTGGATCTAGCTTAGGCAGAGAAAGTAAATACAACGACTTTAGACTTTTAAAGGAGGATTGGTAGGTTTTTCTTTTGAAAAACAAACCCAAGCTTCATGAATTAAATTCATTATAAGCTTAATAATTGTAGCTCATTAGTAAAACAAAATCCTAACAAAAAAAAGAGAGAAAAACTCTATTCCTCCTCGCGCATTCCCTGAAAAACTGTGTCACCCAAATCTATGTGGCACAAATAAAATCGAAAATCAATTTCGTAATCTAAAAAAAAAGCCAACAAAATAATAATTGAGACCGCTGCGAAATCGAAACAACAGTTCCGCGTTTAACAAAAAATAAATAAAACAGAAACGTATCAAATAGGAGTCCGATACCAAAGCGTAGGTGAGTTCCGTACTGATTTCTTGTATCGAAATTTGACACAATACGCCGAAGTATGTACGTGTCTTCGATTTGGCTTTCTTGCGGATGGTCGCGTAAGAGTAATGGGCCTGCATACTAATTGCCCAACAAAAGTTATTTCCACCGAGGCGTCAATAATGCAACATTGGCCGCTCAAAGGGTGGGGGTGGGTTAGGCGTCTGAGGCCGATATGGAAAGCGAGAAAGCTTCAAGGGGCAACCCAGTTAGCAGAGGAGAGGCTACTCTTTTTTATACTAGGTATTCCGTATAGTGTATAGGGTATATATGAACATAGTCTGTTAAACGGATTTTTCAAAGTTCTGGCTCACTAATAACCAATAAATAGTGTCCCAGTTTTAGGTAAAGATTCGAAATCAATTAAAAGTGAGTTCACAAGTATTGCATACTTTTTGACAGTCTTTGGCACCATTAACCTACTTTATTATAACCAAACTAGATAGTAAACTTCGACTTATATTTATTAATTCTTACTCTTAAATAATATTAGTTTTACAACCAATAACTTTTTGTATCATATAACACTTAATATTTAAAATAAAAGGTATGTAATTGTCGTGATCAATTTACTTTACTGTTCTGGTTTTCTTTTTTTCAATTTTTTTTGTGAAAAACTTTGGACACTTGCTTTTCGTTGACTTGGCCCGGGCCTCGGCGACTTTCGTCGCTCGTCACTCGCAGAGTTTGGCTGTCCAAAAAGCGAATTGTGTGCACTCCAAAAAAAAAGCCAGCACGGGCCTCTTTGGCGCTCTCGGGGAGCGGCAGTATAAAACTCGATTCGATCGCCAAATCATCCAACATTGTCGTCGCATCGACTCCGCTGTGAACACTACGCGCTCTGGTAGTGTCCATTTAATAATTGTAATTAACTCGATTGGGAACACACAATGGCCTTCCGTTTCTCGTCCTTGCTCGCGGTCGGTTGCATGCTGCTGCTGGTGGCCTCCACTTCGGTGTCCGGTGCTGCCATCGAGAATGCGGTTACTCCGCGCATCCACAGCTCCGACGAGCTGATCTCGACCATTGTGGATAAGTGCTTCCATGCCAATGCCATGCATTGCCTCAAGGAGAAGGTGCTCAGCTACCTGGACACGGTGGCCAACGTGGAGGAGGAGGTCAGCGGTCGTGCCCTGAGCGACGATGTCATCGACAAGGTTATCGTGGATCGTCTGGGTCGCATTCTGAACACCAACGAGATGAGGCTGCAGCTGCCGCAGACCTTCTTCGCTGGCTCTGTGGTGTCCTATCGCTCGGATCGAGGATTCGACCTGGAGCTGCCCAAGGATGAGGGTTAGTAGTGGTGGAACAACTCCTAAGATTTAGGAATTTAATAATAATAATTAATAATCTTTTTTTTTTATTTTAATTCAGGTCGTGCCGAAAAGAAGAACAAGGACAAGCTGTTCCTGCCTCTGCTGTTGCTGATGAAGCTCAAGCTGAAGGTGGTCATGCCCATCCTGCTGGCCCTGATCGGTCTGAAGGCTACTAAGGCTCTGATTCTGTCCAAGATCGCCATTAAGTTGGTGCTCGGCTTCCTGATCTACAACCTCATCCAGAAGCTGGGAGGCATGAAGATGAACATGGTGCCCATGCCAGCCCCAGTGCCGGCCAGTGAGTACGGAGTGCCCAGCACCACGGCCTCATCCTACGATCCTAGCAGCTGGGAGCCCATGAGCGGAGGACCCTATGCCCGTTGGGACTCGCAGAACCTGGCCTACAGCTCGTACCATCCCAGCAGCTCTTCGTCCTACTCATCGGGCTCCTCTTCGGGATCCTCGGGCTCTTCGTCCAGCTACAGTTCATCCTCATAAGTTGGGGAAATAAGCCGCCCCGTTGTACATACCAAGGACACTCGACACCAAATGGAACCGGAACCTGCCCCAGGCCATAATTATAGTCGTTAAGGGTTAAGCCATGCGAGAGTTTTAGCCATTCTTCAGCTGTTACCACTCCCCACTTAGCCTGATTTTCCCAGTCATCCCCCGTCTCTTTCATTAGCTCTCAGCACATTCTTTTTGTCCTTTTGCCTATGTCACATCGACACAAATCGACCAAAAATCAAACTGAATTGAATTATTATTTATTTAATTTATTAAAAATGCAAAAATTGAAAACACTAATCATCAAGCTTGTTGTCTCTTTTGATTTTGTGCTCATGGAGTGGGTGTTTGCGTTGATATAATTTGATTCACGCACGCGTTTAAATCAATTAACTATAGTTTAGCTTGTGGGAGAATATGGATTTCACTATTCGAATGCTAGTATTTGAATCTATATTTTTATATACTATTTTTCGTTGTACAAACTAAAAAAAATTAATATTTTTAATAGCCCGCGGTGCCTGACTCGTCTATCGAGCGAGATAGAAAGAGGGTTTCATCTGTATTTTCTAGCTACTATAATTATTGTACAATTCTTCTTTAATTTACTATAGGTTTGCAGTAGGTTATTTAATATATATTTACAATTTTAAGTCAAACTTAATCTACGAGCGACATAGAGGTATAGGCTCTTGTACTCTCTGACTACCCTTTATGAAGTTGGGCACCCTTCTTATAATACTTTCTGTTACTAATCTTTGAATTAATTAATAGTTAATAGCAGCTAATTCTGCCCCATAAAAGTTGTGTATTCCAGATGTGCATGTGAAAGAGCCGACAAAAATTAGCCTAATAATCTGTGAACTAAACAGTACTAATTACTTAATATTGGTGTTCCAAACTCGCCATCACGCAACTGGTGAGGGTGGTGACTTTACGCTAATGGCCGGTCGTCATGACAAGCTCTGTTGTAAACAAATAGAAGGAAGCATTGAATGGAAAATGAACTAAAATTTAATGGTGTTATCCAGCTGTTTTCGACGATTGGTCATGAAGAATCCAGCTGCTCGCAGCGAAAGATAGTATTTAAGAAAGAGTCCAGTCTTCAGTCTGCAGTTAGTGAAAGAGTGGCTACATCATGCTGACCATCCTGTGGATTTTGATCGTCCTGCGATTTTGCTTGAGTATGAGCACGCGGGACAATCATTACTCGGACACGGAAGTCAGCAAGCTCATGAGGACCAGGGATGTCATACCAGATGTCATTGATGTCGGACCGCAGGAGTTTCTCAATGTGAGTGGAGATAAATAATTTAAATTGCTTAAAAAATAATTAAATATATATTCCAACACAAGGTCACGTACCACGGCTATGTAAAGGTGGATGGCGGAAAGCTACTGCAACCCATGGATGTACGCGATGAACCCGCCGTGAAATGGCCCGCAGCTATGGAGAACTATTACACCCTACTAATGGTAGATCCGGATGCACCCAAGGTCTACCGGGAGTATCTTCACTGGTTGGTACTTAACATTCCCGCTAATCAACTGGGATTGGGCGATGTTCGCGTCGGCTACACGGGAGCTATTCCGCTGCCGGGAACCGGAGCCCATCGATACATCTTCCTGCTCTACAAACAGAAGGATTACACCAAGTTTGACCTGCCCAAGGTGCCCAAGCACTCGGTTCAAGGACGAAGCCGATTCAATGTTCAAGCCTTCGTCAAAAAATATAACTTAGGCTTTCCACTGGCTGGTAATTTCTTTACCTCAACCTGGAGTGAAGACGTTCCAGCACTTATTAAAGCCATTTCACAGGGATCCGCCATTTGAATGAGAAATATTAAATAAAAAAAATTAATATTATGTATCTAAAAAGAAATGGCAACATTATCAGGACACATTTCAGACAATTGTCAATTGGAAAGGTTGCCTTAAATATATGTAAATATATTTTATTTAAATATATTTTGGCGTTTAAACTGTAAATTAATTATTTCGTTCCCCTGGAAAAATGTCCGCGGACACAGCATGTTTTTCAAAGCACAAAATCGTGCCGGATGTCTTGAAATCGTGTCCAAACAAGCTGCTAAAGGTATGGTTCTCCGCTTTAGATTGCTGGTATCCCGCGGATAACTCACATTTCGCTTCTTCCAGGTGACATACAGCGGAGGTCATATGGTTGACATGGGCAGAGAACTAACGCCCACGCAGGTGAGAGATCAACCAACGGTGGAATGGGATGTTGAGCCGAATGCCCTTTACACTCTGATCCTGACCGACCCGGATGCGCCCAGTCGCAAGGATCCAAAGTTCCGGGAATGGCACCACTGGCTGGTGGTCAATATTCCGGGTAACCAAATAGAGAACGGTATGGTCTTGAGCGCCTATGTGGGTTCTGGTCCGCCTCAGGGCACCGGACTGCATCGTTACGTCTTCTTGGTCTTTAAGCAGCCGCACAAGCTCACCTGCAACGAGCCGCGGATCCCGAACACTAGCGGCGACAAACGAGCCAACTTCAGCACTGCCAAGTTCATTAACAAGTACAAGCTGGGAGATCCAATTGCCGGAAACTTCTTCCAGGCCCAGTGGGACGATTCTGTGCCCGAGCTGTATAGGAAACTCTCGGGCAAGAAGTAGGACCACGATTGGGGAAGGTTTCACAGAACTCGGAATGTCGCATTATTGAAATTGTCTGCTAAACGCACCCATTTTCTGTGAAGCGTGACTTCAAACTAACTACTGTTTAATTACTGCCGTGGAAACGCTTTTTCCCAGCAGCGGTTTAAAGAAATAAAAAGCTTTCAGCTTCGTCTTAAAAGTATGGCATCATGGCAAACAGGTTTCAGTTTGCAACAGACCTTGTTCAGTGGCAGATCGCTTTAGCTTCAAAGTCAGTTCACTTTTCTTATCGTCAAACAAAATCAATTTTCTAAACAAGATGTTCTTGGTTCTAATACCCCTAATGAGTTTTGTGCTGGCCATCCAAGCAGGCTCTTTGGAAGAAGTCTTTAGGAGCAACCAAGTTGTACCCGATGTTATTGCCCAGGCACCGGACCAATTATTAAAGGTGGGTCCATTAATCAAAACATTAGAAAAGCCAAGTAAAGAGAGAGTTTAAAGCGGTAAGAAGTCACTATAAAGAGTTTCATGTCCTTTTCTCATCATTATCTTATATTAAATATCAGTTTCTTTTTATTATGTGCTTTAAACTTACACAAGATATCAGCCTACAAAACTTTCCGTTCAAAGGTCACTTTAAGAAAAAACAAGAATGGAAATGCGGGAGAAAGATAACAGGGCAAAATACGTTTTCAAAGGCTTATAAACTTAGAGCAGCTTTGATTTTAAAAGATATAAATCGTGGAAACAATAAGTAATAATAACAGAACGTAATTATTTATAGTATGCCTTCAGAAAGGTCAATAAAATAATTATTATATAACTGTGTAGTAACAATCAATTTAGTTCGCACCACTGATTTCATGACATCATTTCTGAACCATTCTTCCTCGCCTGATAGGTTACTTACAGCAACGGACTGGTTGCCAAGGATGGTGTGGAGTTCACGCCCACACAGGTCAAGGATCAGCCGTCTGTGGAATGGGACGCTCAGCCTGGTGACTTCTACACACTCATTATGACCGATCCCGATGCACCCAGTCGAGCTGAGCCCAAGTTCCGGGAGTTCAAACACTGGGTCCTGGTCAATATCGCTGGCAATGACTTGACAACGGGTGACGCAATTGCCGAATACATTGGTTCCGGTCCTCCGCAGGGAACCGGTCTGCATCGCTACGTCTTCCTGCTGTACAAGCAACCGGGAAAGCTGGAGTTTGATGAGGATCGTGTTAGCAATAAGTCGCGAAAGGATAGACCCAAATTCAGCGCTGCCAAGTTTGCCGAAAAGTATAAGCTGGGCAATGTGATTGCTGGTACTTTTTACCAGGCCCAATACGATGACTACGTACCGAAGTTGCATCAGCAGCTGGCTGAAAATTAATTAACTATTTATACTAAGAGATCCCTCACGCTGATACAAACCGTAAATTACAATTTGTACTCATTAGAGGCATAACTTTGTGTTTGACACCTCAATATTTCCTCCGACGATACTGGAAAAATTCACGAAATATAAACTGCTTCAACTATTAGCCTTTCCACCATATTATGCTTGAGTCTTTGTGTTTTAAACTTAGAGAATCGGTTTTGTGTTTATTGATTGATTTAATGGTTGGCTTAGACTATTTGCCTGCCGCCGTGGCTAAGGGATTTCTGAGTACCAGGATCACCGAGTCGCCGCGCAGGAACATCTTCGATATAAAGCGGTCCTTGTTCACCGGCTTCACCTTCTTCTTGCCCTTGCCGGTGCGCGGTAGCTCTGTCCACATCTCCTTCACGTTCTCCAGCACCATGTTGCAGTGGCGATCGAAGGCCTTGACTCTTCCCAACAGTTTCTTATTGTTGCGACAGTTAATCAACACCTGGGTGTTGTTCTTCACGGACTGCGTGAGCACGGACAGCGGTCCGGTGTTGAACTCCTCCTCCTCCTGGCGGGCCAGCTCCTCCGGGGTCAGTTCCGATTTTGGTTTCACGAGAGCCCTGCGAAAATACAATAAAATACAATAAACTGGACAACTTGAAGGCAACAATCAAAAATACAAAATGCCGGCGCACATGTTGTCGCCGGCTTGTGCATTTCTGGCTGACTAGTCAATTAAACTATGTTATACTTACATTACTAACTATATTTATAAGTTATTATATGCGATGAAGACTCTTTAAATTGTTTTTTAGTGGTTTTAAAAGTTATTTTTCGGCAAACGCGGCTTGCTTTTTTTATAGAGATGAAAAAACACCGACTATCGGTCCTATCGATACTTGAAGACAACCGCGATACATCGATTGTTCTTTTCAAACATCGGTGTTGCCACTTAATGGTGAGACGATAGGTATTTTTAATATATATGCACATTTATTGCAAATTATTACATTGTTTGGAATTGTTCGGTCAGAAAGTCAGTAATTTCTGCCTATGAGAACATTATTTGGCTAATGGAATTATCTCCGAAGTTATCTCCGGTGTTTTGAAACGTATTCGCCTTTTTTTGGTATTTTCTTCGCACCACATTTCGGAATCGATTTTACTTTTTGTGAACCGATTCCTTTTGATTCGATTACGAAAAAATCGATGTAGTCGTAGCACGAGATTCATTAATTTTTGTATTATTTTTAAATATGCAAGCCTAAATGGCAGCGAAGAAACCAAAAATGACCGCCGAAGAAGACAAAGACGAGCCCGTTCTCACCACCTGCTCCTACTGGGTGCCACGCAAGAAGCGCCGATGCAAAATGACGGCGAACAAGGGCAGCCCCTTCTGCGGCGCCCATGCACCGCCCTCCGCCCACCCAGCAAACGCGGATGGATCTGGCGAGGATTCTTTCCAAGACCGTATTCCCTGCCCCTTGGATCCGAAGCATACCGTTTTTAAGAGGAAGCTGGCGAAACACTTGACCATTTGCAATGCACGGGACCAGGAAAGTTCGTTGCCTTACATTGTGAAAGGGATAAATTCTGGAGAGGACCAGCAGGAGGTGCTGGAGAAATACGACGAGATAAAACTGCACGAGCTGTCGGATGAAGAGTTCTATGGTTTGATCGACAAAGTAAACCAGCTGTATGATAAACACATAAATTCCAGTATCCAGGAACTGCAGTTTAGCCATGAATCCCTAAAAGACGAACTGAATCGCTTGGACTACGGCCAGGAAACATTAAGACAACTTACTCAGGCTTCCAGTTTGCTGGGCATTCTGCAAAACGACGATCAGCTCTCAGATGGCACCAGCTACGTGGAATTCGGTGCCGGAAAGGGACAACTTGCCTTCTACTTAGCCACCGTTTTGGATAACCAGAAATTTGACCGCTCGCAGGTCATACTCATTGATCGGCTATCCCTTCGCCACAAAAAGGATAACAAGCTCACCAACAAGGAGCTGGTGCAACGCATCCGGGCGGACATAGCTGATTTGAAGCTTTCTGCGTTGCCGGAACTAAAGAAAACACAACGGACGGTGGCGCTATCGAAGCATCTCTGCGGTGCAGCCACTGATTTGACCCTGCGGTGCATATTGGGTGAAGAAGGTGGTGCCGCCACAGACTACGTTCTAATCGCTTTGTGCTGCCATCATCGCTGCTCTTGGAGCACCTACGTCGGCCGCTCTTTTCTCCAAGCATCCGGTATTGAAGCCCGAGAGTTCGCTATCCTAACCAAAATGGTCAGTTGGGCGGTTTGTGGCACCGGTCTGAGTCGCGAACGACGCAGGGCCATGGAAACGGCAAAGGAGCAGCCAGCGGAGCCGAACACACAGCGGCTGAGTCGTGAGGAGCGGGAAAAGATCGGTCAGAAGTGCAAGCGTCTGTTAGATTACGGACGACTGGAGCACCTCCGGTCCAAAGGCTACCAGGCGGAGCTGAAGTTCTACGTGCCCAGGGATGTGACGCTCGAAAACGTAGTGCTGCAAGCCAAGCGATCCAAACTGGCATTAGAGTCCAAAAATATAAGCAGTTGACTGTATTTAATCTTTTGTAATTCGAATTATATATAAGTACCCTGTAGAGGTATAACGTTGTTAAAATATGTATTTTTATTTAAATTCCTTGAGGAATAAAAGCAATAAATATGTAGATACTTTAATAAATATACTATACAATATCTTATGAGGTCAGACATACATACATATCTATATATAAAATAAAATACTTAATATACATATGTTCTCTAAGCTCTATTTATTTTTAGGAATCATTATTAAACAATGGATAATGCACTCGCTAAATTAAATTCTAAAATACATTAAAAACCATAACCTATGACAATAATTCTATGCAGAGCGGCAGTTTATCCAATTGTTGGCTAAATCTAGACATTTTTGTATGCCATTAGATGCATACTTTTAGGCACTACCAATTTTTTGTAATGTCACAAGTTCATAATAAAATGAGTAATTATTTTGGGTTATTGCAATGTATCCTTTCCTATAATAAGGCTCAAAATAGTATATATTAATGGAAAAACAAAAAGTATTATAATCTAAATTCATACTAGATCCTGGCAGCACTGTCCCGCCGCCAGAGTACCGGTTAGAATAAATTGAGTTGGCAGCACCGGTAAATTCTGTGCGACCCTCTGTAAACAACAAGTGTAAACAACAGTTGAAATATTGCAAACTTATAGAACAAAATTAGCTATTTCATTGAGTCAACAATTAAAGTTGCAGCTCAAAAGCGAAGAATTATAGACGATAATGACACAAAACGGTTTGTCAAGGTGCCAAGGTTGGATCTGGTGCGAAATAAATGGATAAATACAGAAGACAAATTATCTTGTTTTAATTTGTTGTAATTTATTTTATTTATGTGTAGCATTTTGCAATATACAATATTATTTACAATATTAGCAAGGAAATCTAGAAAAAATGGGCAAATTCAAATTCAATAGTCGATGTTTTTTAAAGTATCGATGTCAAGAAAACATCGAAAAATATTGCACGAATATCGATGTTTTCTTACTAACCAGCTGGTGTCAGATGAAACGTTGAACAATATTTGTTGTCGAATCGAGCCACAATTATTTGCTAATATTGGAAAAATGACAAGCGAAATGGCCCACCGGATGAGGGCAATCAAGTGCCCAACGGACGAACTGTCGCTGACCAACAAGGCGATTGTGAACGGTTCCGATTTCACCGAGGAGGTCAAGTGAGTGTTTTTCATGGTCGACGTGGGCGTATTTCCCGATTTATGAGTTCACTGATTTCACTTTCATTCATCCCCCCCGTCCCATCCACCAGAAATGTTGACATCTCGACGGGTCCGGGACTGCACTTTATATTTGCGCTGGAGAAGGTAAGCGGTGCGGAGATGCCGCGCGGCCACGTTGGGTTTTCGCTCGTCCAAAGAAAGTGGGCCACGCTCTCGATTAACCAAGAGATCGATGTCCGGCCGTACCGCTTCGATGCCAGTGCCGATCTCATCACTCTGGTGTCCTTCGAGACGGACTTCCTGCAGAAAAAGACCACCACACAGGAGCCGTACGACTCGGACGAGATGGCCAAGGAGTTCCTCATGCAGTTCGCCGGCATGCCCTTGACCGTAGGACAAACGCTTGTCTTTCAGGTAAATGTTCTAAAAAACTTTTAGGATAGTCGAAGAAGGGATATAAATTTGAATATTAACATCAGCCATGGTTGAAGTGCTGCATGCTTGGTGGGTTGGTTCGTTCCTGTAGCTTATGGAAAATATATTCCGAAACTGGGTATGATAAATATCAAAAATTCAATAAATATGTAACGATTTCTGTTAAGACAGGCATCATCGTAATGAAAGGCAATTTCACAACTGACAAAGGTGTTTACATACATTAATTACCTATGACTGGGCCTGGGAGACTGGTGACTAATAATAATATGTATACTGTAGATTGGCAAATTGTGAAATATTGGTAGGGATCGGCCAAAGGCATAAAAATAAGCAATTAACGCACCGAGATTTATTATGTTTAGCAAAATAATTGGCCTTCTGCCATGCTTTTCTATATATAACAAGTATAGACTCCAAGGGTATATTGATTTTATGCATAAGTACTTACAAAATATATTATAAATCTTACCAATTATTTATACATTTTCGTTATTCCTTTCAGTTTAAGGATAAGAAGTTTCTGGGACTGGCGGTGAAGACACTCGAGGCTATCGACCCTCGAACAGTGGGAGATTCTGCACCCAAGGCCCGAAATGTGCGTTTCGGTCGCATTTTGGGTAACACTGTGGTACAGTTCGAAAAAGCGGAGAACTCGGTGCTGAATCTTCAAGGCCGGTCCAAAGGAAAGATCGTACGTCAGTCGATCATTAATCCTGATTGGGATTTTGGCAAGATGGGCATCGGTGGCCTGGACAATGAGTTCAATGCGATATTCCGGCGAGCCTTTGCGTCGCGCGTCTTCCCGCCAGAACTGGTCGAGCAGCTGGGCATCAAGCATGTGAAAGGCATTCTGCTGTACGGACCACCTGGCACGGGTAAGACCTTGATGGCCCGACAGATAGGAACCATGCTGAATGCCCGCGAGCCAAAGATCGTGAACGGGCCGCAAATTCTGGACAAGTATGTCGGCGAATCGGAGGCGAATATTCGGCGATTGTTTGCGGAAGCCGAGGAGGAGGAGAAGCGTTTGGGGCCCAACAGTGGCCTGCACATCATCATCTTCGATGAGATCGATGCAATATGCAAGGCTCGTGGCTCGGTGGCCGGAAATAGTGGTGTCCACGATACGGTGGTCAATCAACTTCTGGCCAAAATCGACGGTGTGGAGCAGCTGAATAATATTTTAGTTATTGGCATGACCAACAGGCGGGACATGATCGATGAGGCGCTGCTGCGTCCCGGACGCCTGGAGGTCCAAATGGAGATTAGTCTGCCGAATGAGCAGGGACGCGTCCAGATCCTTAACATTCACACCAAGCGGATGCGAGACTTCAACAAGATAGCCAGCGATGTGGATAACAATGAAATTGCGGCCCGGACGAAGAACTTTAGCGGTGCAGAATTGGAGGGATTGGTCAGAGCGGCTCAATCAACTGCCATGAATCGATTAATCAAAGCGGATTCAAAGGTAAAGTTGCTCACATATAAGTATTTATATTTGTTTAATTAATTGTTGGTTTTTTGACTATCTCTCAGGTTCATGTGGATCCAGAGGCCATGGAAAAACTGCGAGTAACCCGCTCCGATTTCCTGCACGCCTTGGAGAACGACATCAAGGCCGCCTTTGGAACAGCCCAAGAGATGCTGGAGAATATGCTGGCGCGAGGTATTATCAATTGGGGACCACCGGTTACCAACATCCTGGAGGATGGGCTGCTTTCTGTGCAACAAGCCAAGGCCACCGAGGTCTCGGGTCTGGTGTCTGTCCTTATCGAAGGAGCTCCCAACTCTGGAAAATCGGCACTGGCTGCCAATCTGGCCAAGATGAGCGACTTCCCGTTCGTCAAGGTCTGTTCACCGGAGGATATGGTAGGTTTCACGGAGTCCGCCAAATGCCTGCACATCCGCAAGATCTTCGACGACGCCTACCGGTCCACGTTAAGCTGCATTGTGGTGGACAATGTGGAGAGATTGCTGGACTATGGCCCGATTGGACCACGGTACTCCAATCTCACCCTGCAGGCCTTGCTGGTGCTGCTAAAGAAGCAGCCACCCAAGGGCCGGAAACTTCTCATCCTATGCACTTCCAGTCGCCGAGACGTTCTCGAAGAGATGGAAATGCTGCCGGCCTTTACATCCGTCCTTCACGTGTCCAATCTGTCAAGTCCGGAGCACGTTCTTGCCGTGCTGGATGACACGGATTTTTTCAGTCCGGAGGAACTGCAGAGTATCTCAAGGAAAATGGCCGGGAAGCGAGTGTGCATTGGCATTAAGAAGCTGTTGGCTCTCATTGACATGGTCAGGCAATCGGAGCCGCACCAAAGGGTTATTAAGTTCCTCAGCAAGATGGAGGAGGAGGGCGGCTTGGATTTAGTGGCCAGAACGGACTAGCTACCGCCTATCTCCGAGCTGAGGCTATCGGTTGTAGAGCTAAACGATGCCTTTTGAAAACAAAGTGTACATTCCATACACAGCATCAGCCAGCGAGGGTGGATCGACACGATTGCCAAGAAATGAAAGAAATTCCCTATAAGAAGTAATCCTAATAAGATGGAGTCATTCCAAAGAACTTTGGAGCTTTGACGTTTCAAACCAAACTCACTGAATCGCCGATACACTGATTTTACGGTTTGAAACAAAAACTTCATTGATTTCTGGAAAAGATACATTTTATAACGATTTGATTTCTGTAAATGTACGTTTGTTGTAGTTTCTTTCAAGCAAGACCAAATCGACCCACCCGAGAGAGCACCTATTATGAGAATACTTTTCCATTTGAAAATATGAATAACGAGGAGCTAAGGCAGCGGGCTCAGCTTTAATCCGGAGTGTAATTAATTAACCTTTAGGTATATGAGTCTTTATTACTACAGATAACCGTCTTATATTTCATAAACGTTTTATTAAAACTACACTAATGCGCACAGGCAGTGCATGAAAACATGTATTTGACTTGATGGAGTCTTTGTTTAAACCAACGAACTTTAGCTAAGGATCAATACACAAAACCTCCAATTTAGATACCACACAAAATAGTTACGCACAGAATTATACAATTTTATACAAATCCTATGTATTTTGTACGGTTATACAAGAGCTGATCTTATTGACAGAAACGAGAACCAAACCATAAACCGACTTAAAAGTGACAGATCCATAAATGATGTCATTTTTCGAAAGGAGTCGCAATAAACTCCTAAAATGATGTTATATACATAAGTTGTGTATTTTGTACATTTTATAATCGTGGATCCCAGATAAGAAGAAGTTCAGAAAGTAATTAAATGGAACCAGAAAACATATTAGAATTACAATTATATAACAATTAATTGAGAATCACCACCAATATTTCAGCAAAGTAATCTGGAGAAATTTTGACCCTTAAAATGTAATACCCATGATACCCATTAAAGAGTATAAATTAAGTAAAAGTATTATGTAAAACCCTGCTAGAGAATTTCCATAACTAGCAATTAAATTTATTTTAGTGTGATCACAGCACAAATTTATGAACAAAAAAAAAACACGTTTTGAATGATTTATTGCTCAAAATTAAAATATAAAGGTGATCCCCCAACGAGATCTATTTCGGTTTCAAAACTAACTTAGGAAGGTTTAGGTCTCGACTGGCGGTTCCGAAAACCGATTGAAGCTTTTTTCTGAAACTGCAATTTAATGTTTAACAAATAAATATTGATGTGAATTTATAGTGCATTTAATTTGATGGACAAATGAGTAAACCTTAATATGTATTAGGCATATTTTAAATAAATAAATGGAGTTGAGTAATAACCCTGTTTGTATTTTATTTATATTTTTCATAGGTTGCTGATTCAAAATACAGTTTTGTTATAATTATAAGTATGTTTTTTCTTTTGCGCAAATATTGCCAGTTAAGAAAGCGAAATAGTTTTGCTTAGTTTTCTGATCTTATTACCAATGGCTAATTAGTATCGGAATCTTTTTCTGCTGAGTTTTAATGAAAATATTTGAAAATTCCATTAATTTGATTCTGGTTTATGCTAGACGATCGCTGCCAGACAGCTGTCCAGCCGAAAGGCGTCAAGTGATTATTACCGGCTGCCGGTGTCTGTTACCATATACTATATGTATACAGATACACTGGCCCGATCCATCGATCAGCTGTTTGAAGCGACGCGACGCCGGAACCCAATCCGGAGCGGCAGTTGTCCCAATGTGCTGACCACAACAACCAGTTGCTCTAATATGTAATTTGAATAAATGATTTATAATGAAAACACTTTAGCCAAGCGTCGTCTGCGTATACGTAATGTGGAGTGGAGCAATGTATAGTAATTGATATATGGCGCTAATTGCGCTCGACGCCCATTTGTGATCCAGTCCGTCGGAGCACCGCTTTATCAGCGTCGTCTGAGGAATCCTGGGTAGCCAGCAGTTAGCAGCGAAACAGCCAAAGCCATGGCCATGTCGAGACGGTGTCAGGTGGTAGCCAGCGCCGCTTATTAACTAATTAAAGCTGCATATTTCTTGAGATCTTTAAATGGATTTGCATTGCCAATTGACGCCTGCCTGTGGAGTTATTTAGCAGTAATCAGGGCCGGCAAGAGAATATCTGGGAATCAAAAACAACATAAGAAAAAAGGTTGCTACAAATTCAAATACACTTTAAGGTTTTACTTACTATTTAAATTTAAATATAGAAAAGTAAACGTTACTATTTGTTGTTTCCTTTCCCTTAAATCTTTTGTTGTTCTGAATTATCGCTATAGGTTTAAAATTGGCTTTACAAATTTTGAATTTTACTTGTTGCTTCTAAATTTAAACATTCTATAAATTGTTATTGCGTTTTGCAAGCGAAACAGCTGAAGAATGACCGAGTTAACTCCGCAATTAACCCCAAATGTGGGAATTGCGTCCGAGCCCGAGGAAATCCAGCCGACTCATCATCACCCACCCACCCGGCAGGCGCTGGGTAATTATAATTATCGAGTTTGGGCCTGGCCAGCGCGTCACCGGCGGTCGGTCACTCACGTATGTTCAACTTTTCATGACGAAAGTCCAGTCGGACAAAAGTTCAGTGACCAGGCCGAAATAATATAAAAACTGCAGGAGCCAAAATTAAAACTGAAACGGATTTTCATTCACCGCCTGTAAAAATAAATGCGAAACTTTTACAAATTCGTATTTTTGTTATTATTAATCGAAGTCAGCAGAGCTGTCCCCCGCCACTCTGTGTGCACTTGGCCAAAATTGAGTCTGTCATGTACAGTGAGGAAGAGCGGTGTAGAAAATTGTTAAAATTTCAAGGAATATACAATTAAAAACAGTATGATATTAGTTTTAAGTCTATAATATTAATATGCTTTAAATAAGGATACAACATTTCTATTGAGAACAGACCTTTTAATAAATAATACTAATATATTTGATAAATGATTTATTTACTTATTTATAGATTTCCTTAATTTATCGGGGAGCTTTATTTTATCGGCGATAATTTTACGGAATTCGATCCACTGTTAGCCGCTGTCGCGCCCCTCGTAAACTTTGAAACCGGCCCGGCTTCGTGGTTTTTGTTATTGTCCAAAAGCCCACACGCCGGCAGCAAAGGTTCGATTTCACTTTCGCACGCTGTCCCCTCCCCCCAAACTCCCCTACCCCACCCCTCTCACTGCTCCCGTCAACCACAAGGAGCGGGAGCAGGCGCATCAGAGGTGTCACGGCTTGAGCGCTTTACGAGCAATCACCGCTCTCACCTGCTTTCTTCCGAACGGCTCTCGCTGTGCTTTCGCTCTTCGCTCTTCGGTCTCCGCAGCACCAAGAGAAACTCAATGATTTTACAGAATTTTCCAGGGAACTTGAGCGGTTGTTTTTATATTTAAAACTGAAAAGATATCGAAATATAGATAAACCATTTGATCTCCCATGCATAGCTAATACATACATGTACTTCTTGAATTATTTTCACTTTGTCTTAAGTATTTGTATACACTATAAACAATGTAATTATAGAAAAAGCTGTAACAAGTGTAAAAGCAAATTCAAAAGCTAAATCTTCCTACATTGCACAAACGCGGAAGATTTTCACCGTACTCGCACACAATTCATGGTTTTTCCAGAGTTCAAGCTGCATTCGTATGATATTTTCCGGCGACTGTGTGTGTGTTAAAGCATGCGAAACTAGCAGTTAAATTAGCAGTTTTTGTTAAGCTACAATTTTACACTGCAACTCTGTTGGGGTTTTTTTATGTTTCTTTTCCCGGTCTCAGGTTCGGTTTCGCCTTTTTGGTTTCTTCGCTTTTTTCCTCTCTTGCAATTTATAATTGACTTGCAATTTGGCTGGCACTGCCCAACTATTTGTGGAATTTCGGGAGGCTAGGGGACTTATGTCGGTGGTTTTCGTGGAACTTGCATGCGTATTCGTCATCAACTTGGGTTAAAAAAAAACATGAAAAATTATTGCATTTCGGGATTAACCCTGGAAGAACATATATATGGTTAATATAATTATTATTATAATAAAACACCAAGAAAAATATGTTTTTGTTCTAGAGATAACTACTAAGCTATCTATTATTATAGTAATCTAGTATAAGAACTAATACAATATATTTATTATTTTATAAATGGAAAAAAGTAACTTAAAACCTTTGTTTATAAATTGTGTAACAGTATAGAACTATTACTAGAAGCTATATATATTTTATGCATTAAGGAAATCCTAAACAAGATATAGACAGTAAGCAAATCATCTGAAAACTCTTAAAGGTCCCAAAAAGTATCCAAGGGTTAAACAAAAATATGTATTTGTATGCCATTTATAGTCGAATCAGAAGACACAACCCCCAATATTACACACAAACAATAACAGAAAGTCGATGGATAAAAAACGGGGTACGATCAAAAGGAGGCACAAATCAAAACGCTGAAGCAGAATCAGAATCGGGGGCACAAAAAGTTCGAAAACTCGAAATCTGAAATCTGTGAAAATGTGGCCGCACGCGATCGAGACATTCGCATTTCATTTTATTTCATTTCGATTCATTGATACGACGCGTCGGCCCAGAAAAACAAAACAAAAAAAAAAAAACTATAAAAAAAGGGCGGCCCAGTTCCAAATTAAATAATAAGAGATCGTTCCTTTCGCTCCTTATTATTATTATATTGTATTCCACCCTTTTTTAGTTTTAGTTTTTTTTTGCGTGCTGCGTTTTTTGTGCCGTTCATTTTCTTAGGAATTCCTGGCAGCCTCTCTCATCCGCATCCCATGTCGCACGATCAATCAGAATTTCTGGCTTCCAGGAGCCTGTGATTTCGATCTGGATCGGTATCTGGATCAGTTGTGTTGAGTTCAACTTCCCTTTCATTTGAGAAAACGGCTGAAATTCTCTTTAAGGGCAGCACGTGCCTAGAACTTGAGATTTCTTTCGTTTTCATCGATCAGTTTTGATACCCTTAAAATATAATGTTGTTTTTTTAATGAAAATTTAACAAAATATCTAGTTAGCTTGTAAGGTCCACACAGTAGAGATTTAATGATATATTTTCATCTATTTTCTTCCATTTCCGCATCTATCTGTATCTATAATTTCCTATCTTGACTCGCAGATCACTTTCCTTTTTTTTTGTAGAAGATCAGCTGCCACTTTTTGAGGGCGGCACGTGCTTGCTTCACTTTCCCCAGCTACTCGTGTTACCTGTGAGTTAGATCCCCCTTTTTTTTACCCTTTCAAACCCTTCCTCACCTTTGGCCCTTGGCTGCCACGCCCAAGTCATTAGGGCGCACACTTACGCCTGGCGGATATTGATTTCGTTGGCTCTGACTGGCACAGATGATGACATCTGTGTGCGCCCATTGTGTTTCACTTTTCATCAAACTTATATTAATAAGTTGCGCCGGAGAGGGGCCGTAATTAAACCGAATTTGATATTTCCGGCCGGAGGAAAGACATTTGGTTCACTGAACCCAAGAAAAATCCTTGAACTCGCCACGTCGCCAGACGAAATAAAAATATTTGTATACATATGTATTGCCAATAATCTATTTCAAACAAAGACCAGCACAAATATGAAAAACGAAAAGGAAAAGAACTGGAAAAAACTGAGTTAGAGCGGCGTCTGCTGCCCTTTTTGGCGGCACCCTCACAAAATTATTGACCACGGTTCCAAAGCCACAAAAAAATAGCAAGAACCCACTCAGAGAAAAATCTAAGTTTTGATTTGCAATCACAATGTTTTTATAAAAATCAAGAGAGGAATTTTGGATATATTTTTATACTAATTTAAAAGTTTTAAACCCATTTCCTTTAACCTAATATGTCACAACTTTAGTTCCAATTAATTCTTATGTTGTGATTTAGTTTACTTTAATTTTAAAATAGCTTAGGTTTTTTTTGAGTGCAAAGAACAAGCAGTCGGACTTTGAGTTGGACTTGTCCGTGTCTCATCGGATGCGGGATGCTACCCAAAAATATTTCGGCTAGAAGGGACAGGACTTCTGTGCGCTGCTTCGATGTGGTTTTTGCTTCTGCTTGGCCAACAGATCCTCCCCTCTCCGCACATATATATGTATAAGTTCTATATGTTCGTTCTAATCAACATGCTGCAAAACATATAATTCGAATTTTTCGATATTTCGCCCGACCATTTTGCTGAGAAAATTGCATTTAAACGCCTATTATGCGCTTTTTATTTGCAAACCCATACTTTTCTGCCCGAATGCCCGGGGACTGGACGGACTCAGTCAGTCATGCAAAAATACGAATCATTGTATAAGCATATATGTATATATCTCATCGGCCAAGGCATATCATGTGGATGTGGATGGCCAGCGAGTGACTCTGTCAACTATAGTTGGCTTGGCTTCCTGCTTTTTTTTGGGGAGTTAATTAAGCGAAATCGTAAAATCGTTAGCAAATAAAATAAATTGTGCTCAATTACACGAGTGACATCCAAGGCGCAATCCCGATCACTGGTGATTGACCTCTTTCAATGCGACATTCTTCGCTGGGAGAAACAACTCGGCTCTTCACTCAGATAATGAACTCTATATACACTTGCATATATACATATATATATATATACTTGGAATCGGAGTCGGATACTATGCGGCATGCACTTAATCAAAAAGTACGACAAAATCAAGAGTAAACAAAACTGCAGCGCAGAACTCGACTTGAGAACCGGCAGCGATTCGAACCTCAGCCGCGGGTGCATTGAACACATGACACGGTCACAAAAAAAAAACAACAAATTTAAATCTCATTTATTTATTTTATGTATTACATTGCCCAGCGGATATATTATTGTGGTAAAAAACGTATCATATGGATGTGAAACAAAGGAATTCGGATACATTTTGGACTATCTTTGGGGACTGCAGGGCAGGAGTACTCTGAATCGTTATCTTTATTCTCCGAATTCTCTCCACAAATCTTGAGGATTATTGTTTTTAAATTAAAGGAATAAGTTCAGAGAATTAACTTAGGTTTGTCATTCCCTTATATTTAGGCAATTATAATAAAGTTACGTTTAAAATAGCTACCTTAGGGCCTCCTGTCAAATCCATATTTCATTTACCAATCTGAGCTTACCTTCTGGATCATTATCTTTCGTGTGCTTGTTCTGAAAACATCTAAATTTGTTGTCTCAAATAAGTTCCATTGTTGGTTCAAAGTAAGTTAAATCTAAATAGAAATAGGGAAACCTATGGAAACCTTTTACATTTTAGAACTTGTACGTATTAATCATGTGCTGCGGACCTTGTGGACCTTGCTGCGGACCTTGTGGACCCTGCTGTGGTCCTTGCGGACCCTGCTGTGGGCCATGCGGAGGATGTGGTCCTTGCTATGGCCCCAATGTCTGTGGTCCGTGCAACGCATGTGGACCCTGTGGTGGTTGCTACTGTGGTTATCCTTGCTGCTAGGACATCACTCTGGAAGAACTACAAGATTAACTTACCATGAAAGCAGAAAGCCATCCAATGTAATGTATAAACGAGAACCACAAGGAGTAATTTGAGGCTACACAAAATAAAAATCAAGTGAACAAGTGCAGATTGATTATTTTATATATATTAATAGTAAGAGGAAGAAGTATAGGTAACTTACATCCGTAATTTCTTATATAATTGTTACCAATTATAATATTATTTGTAATTATTTATTGAAACATTGCTGGGCGATATGATTAGTTAATTCCAGAGACATTTGCATAACCGTAGCGATCAAGTTCAGTTGAATTTAGAACAGAGATACTGACGTATGTATATAATATACCCAAATCGACCCGAATAAGAATCGATCGACGTCTTCTAATGCGATGTGGTTGACCTTGACGATCCGCCGAGAGTTTATTGTCCTTTCAATAGAACACGCTAAATAAAGCTCATTTAAGCAGTCCAAGTACATATTTATCTCACACACAGCTTATTTATATACATTATACTTTTATTTTTATATATATTTTTGTATTTGTATATTTACTGCACTAATTCTGCGACGAACTAGTTTCGACAGAGCAGATTCCGATTCCGATTCCTGAATTCCGAGCAAAAATTCAACAACGGCGATGATACGAACAAAAAAAAAGTCAACAAAGTGCATATAAAAAATGTATTTAAATTTTTTTTTTGTACCCCGGCAGCCGGCTTCAGTTGTTCGCCTTTCGCCTTCTGCTCCCAGCTTCTCCACTTGCTCGCTCCCGACCAATCCGAGCCCATCATCAGCTGACTTGATCTACGCGCGCGCGCCTTTTTAATTGCATCTGCGTGGGGCTCCTGGCCCCCCTGAAAAGGGGGTTCTCTCTCATATTCGTATTGGTGGCGACTGACTCTGACTCTGTATGCAAATTAAACAAGTTCGCTGCCAAAATATTGCCGTCCGCGTTGATTTGTTGTTGCCGCCGCCGTCGTCGTCGTCGTCGTGTATATTTGCCTTTAATTATTTATTTGCATTTATGTGCGATGTGTGCTGGGACACAGGTAGTGGTATGTAGTAGTAGCAGTCAGTGTAAAGTCAGTAGTTTGGCTAGTCGCTTTGTTTTGTCTGCCCAAACTAAGGCAACAACAATAAAAATACTTAAAACTAAATATAAACACTGAGGACTGAAGCCCAAACTCAAACTGAAACTGAAACCAAACATGTTTCATGTTTTTTTTTGGGCGTTTGCTGCTTGGCCGCTGTTATTATTGATCATCAGCTAAATTGCTGATAATTAGTTTGGCTTTGAACTTGATTTAGAGCTTGTTTGAAGCCGAAAAGCCAAATGTGTCAATAGTTGGCTCTTAGGAGGGGTTCATCGCTACCGAGGAATAAGCCTACTATCAAAACTTGGAAACTTTAAGATTTAGGTTCTGTCAAGTCATTGCTGTTATTTATAATATTTTATAATTTTAAATCACTTTTATCTCATCCTTCTTATGTTATTTTTTTAGGAAAATATAGCAAACATTTTTGAGAAACAGAACTTTTTATACAAAGTATATTTTTAGCTTGTCAGAATAAGTGTAGTGTTTGCAGGGAAACTTAGGTTTAAAGTACATTGTTTGCTTAACTTGTATTTAATTTAATGTAATTATTATATACTTTTTATAGTCACACAGGTCTTGTTCTTTAAAGTGCCTGTTTTGGGAATCTGTATCCATTGTATTCACACAATAATTTCAATCTTCTACCCTTGTTATTCAATTTTCAGCCTCTTCTTGCCAGTGGATAGCCGCCTGGCACTGAGTATCCCCTATTCATGCCCTAATTGCAGCCCAGTGGAACAGTTTCGAGCATTTCATGATCATGACTAAGGTCAGATTCATAAAAACCGCATAAACTAGACCCAATTTAGTTGACAAAACACACACACTCGCACAACATGATGTGTGCGCGAAGAAATTAAAAGCGAAATGAAATTGTTTGTGCAAAAAAAAAAAGAGCTGAGCATTTGAGAGGTGAGAGGAGGAGATGCCAGCGTTGAGGGTGCCGGCATTTGCATAGACATTTTGCACGTCGAGGTCTGTGGTTTTGGGTGTCCAGAGGCGTATCGAGTGGATGATGGTAGAGGCCCCGCACAGAGAAAAAAACTGCATAGAAAAATATATTTAAGAGCTTAAATGGCAAGAAATTATAACAAAATATGTTCCGGAAAATGGAAATTCAAATTGCAAACGAATTAAAAGAAATAGTTATTGTAATTTAATCCTATAATAATTTTATTGGTTTTTCTTGGTATCATATGTCTGTATTGTTATTATTCTTATAGAAACTAGTAGTAAATCTCAGTGTATTAGATAGCGAGTGAGCTGCGCTTCCATTTTCAAGGGGCTGCCTTGTCTGGCGTCTCGGATTAGCCGCTTCCACATTGAACTTGAGCTCTCCCTATCTCCCCCGGGCCACCACGGTGTTTAATCCAAGACAATCCAATCAGGTTCTGGCCGATATTGTTGCTGCCGGATCTGGTGCACTTGCGCATAAATCATGCGCGTCCGATGATATCACGTGTTATAATTAGACCGATGCATTTTCACTTTCCACCAACCAAACCAAAGTCAAACCGAACACCAATCTGTCGTCTCAGATGTCCGCATCCGCATCTATGGCAACTCCCTTTGCGGCTGCTGAAAATCGTGATATTTGATGTGAGTATCTGTGATTTGACCAGGAACGGAACCCCATTGAGCCATCAATGGAACGAACGGATTGCCCGTAAAGTGTCGTTCATTATGACCTCCTGTTATTGTGTTTAGCCAGCGATACTCGTGTGGCTCTTGTTGGCTACAATGTAACCGCTGGCGGCTCTTTAAAATATGCATCGGGGCGATACTGTCAATATATATATCCACTCCATCCAGCGATCGGGCGGAATCCACTTGTCGGCGGCGGCACTCCATACAACCAGGTTGGCCCTGAGAACATGTTATTAAATTACTGTAATAATGTATTAAGTATGTAAGAATGCCACAAATGTTAATATGTAATAATAATTGTAATGGCCAGCAGCCGCCACACACACACATATGTCAGAGAGACCGATCTACTCGACTTTGGCCAACAGTCCCTCTATTACGCACTCGTATCGCCGCTGACAATTTGCGGTTCCCATTTGACATTTTCATTTTCAATTCCATGAAAGTGCTAATAATGCACTTATGTGCTATATACATACATGTGTACTGCACGGGTTGATTTCGCTAAATATATCATATATCTTATGTTTATGGTGCCTTCGTTGCGTCAACCTATCATTAGATTTTTTTTTGGGTTTAAATATAACACCTCTCCTGCGAATCTTAGCACAATTTACTATTTTATAAGTGTTTATAAAGTCAGGATCAACTTGCTGATTATTTATAAGAATATAATATATATTTTATAGAAATAAAACGAATAAATATCTAAATTTAATGTTTATCTTGACTTCCATATACATATATTGTATTGGTTTTTGTTTTGTATGCATAATAATGACATATTTGTAACCGAAAAATGTTTAATTTTTAAATCAGAACGTAAAATATTATAAAGAAGATATTCATCATAATCATCATCATCATAATTCAATTATTATTATATATTTAAAAGAATAAATCAAATAAGTATCTAACTTTTTTGTTTATCTCGACTTCCATATAAATATCTTGCGCGGTTTTTCTTTTTTATGTATAATTATGACATATATTTATCTGTAAAATATTCCATTTTAAATCAGAACTTTATATATCATCAAAAAGATATTCATCAAGCGTTTCTTCTATTATTTCCAAGAAGTAGTGACCAACAATATGAGTAAGTATTTACGTAGGTCTAAAAATAAAGGTGTTTTAAATTGACTCTGTTATTAACTATGAATGTTAATGCCATTGTTTGTACATAAGTCCCTTAATTATATGCAAAAGCTTTTCGTCAGACAACTTAATATAAGAATATGTTAATTATTTTTTGCCCCCTTATTATTCCTTATACTTTTTTCTCTCTTTAAAAACGTTCCCGGCTGCGCATTTGCTTTCTTCTTCTCTTTCTGGCTGATGATTTCGGGTGTTATGCAATCAAGACAATAATTTCAACATTTCTACAATAATAAAAATCCAAATTGGGGGGGAACAAAAAAGTTAAGGATATGCATATCCAGTTTTAATCGCACGATTTGCTGGATTTGGGAATTTCATGGGACTTTATTTATGTTCATTGCTGCGCTGGCTTTTGTTGTGATTTTGTTGGCGGCTGCTGCCACCAACGAGTTAGACTTGTAAATAAGTCTAATTATTTGGCGGCGTTTTGTTCAATCAATTAATATTATTTATAAATTGCCAGAATTGATGTTGAACAATTGCGTGTGTCTCCCCGGGTATTAAGTATTCTAATTTATGGCAGCAAAATACCATAAGTGGTGCGCCTCGCAGTTTTTGATATCTACATTAACATTTGGAACGCCGTTCTTTGACTCGGACTCTGCGATCGATCGCTTGTTTATTTGCACAATTGCAATTGTAAACAGTCTGCGCGTCTGGGCCTGGTCACCCGCTGCCTGGCCTGGGTCCGACTGATCATTAAACATTTATAAACAAATTATGTCAATTTGTATGTAAACATGAAATCGAATCAAATCGCGGCGACGAGTGGCCGGCCATCGCGAATGCAGACGTGTTAAGAGTCGCCTTTCGTCCGCCAGCTCACAGATTGCAAATATTGGATTGCAGTTTTCAGCTGGCACTTTGCCGTCGGTGTAGCATACACCGAAAATAAACTACTGACATGGAGTGTTATCTAATCTAAAGATATTTATCATACTTTTGAAGTTTCCAACGAATGGTGTTTATGAACCATAGTATTCTTCCCTTGATTATTTTTCTAAGAACATTATCGAACTGCGTTTGCCTTTAAAAGTCCCTGCACATATGTTTGAATGCACTTTTTAACTCTTCGCCACTACTTTCTTCACATTAAATTAATGTTAACTTATTTGAGGCTGCAAAGAATTTAATAACCAAGAAGATATCAAGTCAATCCTTGTTTTTTCCTCCGTGTAGTTCGTAGCTCTCCGCTTAAAGTTTCAGCTTTGCGACGCGTCGTCACCGTCAACATTTAGTTTGGCTTTGCATTTTGTTACTTGAGCTAAATTACAGCGCATGAAATACGGAAGTTGTTATTGCTGTTGTTGCTATTACGGCATTGATTGCAACCTGCACTTACGAGCGCTAGAGGAGGAAGGCGAATGTGCGAACGTAGGGGAAGAGGGAGGGAACAATGAGGGGGGGCAACGGGGGAGTTTCGGCCGCGGCCAAAGGGCGTGTGTGTTTTGGCCCAAAGTTGTATGCTGCTAATTTTGATTTATTGCAAGTCGCCTTCTATGGCGTTTTTATCAGCGTAATGCTTCCTGTTCTCCGTCAGATCCGTCTCTATATTGAATACAGTGAGCACTCAATTGTATGAACTTTCTTAGTAAAGTATTTAAATGTTCGAGTGTAATATAAAGCTGATTTTGTTATAACCATAATTATTATGCAACATATATAAATTTGTTCACTATATTTGGACACTATAACACTTCCTTCTGAGATCTAGACTCTAGATTTTAGAAGCCGGACATGGCTAAATCGAATTGTTTGGTGGTGCTATTAAAACAAACTTTATATACATGCAAGCTTTAAATATAGTAACTCTAGCTCTTATAGTCTCTAAGATATAGGAGCTCAGACGGGCAGGCGGACAAACGGACAGACGCACATGGCTAAATCGAATCGCCTGGTGGTGCTGTTAAAGTAAACTTGATATACATGCTTTAAAAATGTTGACGGTACATCGCCTCGCCTAATATTGCTGGTATAACGATAGTTTTTTAATTTTTTTCGTTGATAAGTAAATGGTTAAAGAACACTATATGCACAGTGAACACCTTGAACTTTCTTGGTTCACTATACGCAGTGTGCACTGCATTCTGTATGCTGTGTGCCCCAGTGTGTGTGTGTAACTATGACTAGGCGTCTTTTTCCCAGCCGATCATTGAGCTGACTGATCTCAAGCTCGAGCATAGCGCGTGTTATTTGATATTGAACTTGGCTTTGACGCTTGCGCCGGACGAGTGTGGCACGAGTTCTCTCACGTAAACTGGCTCATGTGCTCCGACGCTGTTCCTCCGTCTTATTCTAATTTATTAATTATTTATTTATGTTGTCAGCGATCGGTGTTACTCGCCGTAGGTGGTAATGGGCTGGAACGGAGCGGCGGGTGCTGTCGGGCGTTTCTGTGGCGCATTTTGTGCATTAAGCCGCCTTAGAGCCATTTACATGGATATTGATCTGATTTATGCAAGAGCCAAACTTTTAATGCGACACATGTGCCCATAAATGGGGTGAATGTCATTCTATATTAATTTTTTTGGTACAGTGCAGTTGTGGTGATCGCGAACTTTGGTAATTTTAACTGGACAGCAATATAGTAAGTCTTGGGATGTGATAATAGTTTATGCAAGGGAATATTTTAATGTATTAATAAATAGTCCAGGAGACTTACATACAATAGATAAGAAATCTATTTTTCCCTTAGAATTGACAGATTTTGTATTTTACTATGAACTAATTTACTATTGTATTTAATAACAATTAGATCAATTAATTTCCCAGCTAATAGAATACGTTCTTAAATGGGAAATAGTCTTAGTTAATTGATGCCTTTTAAACTCCAACTTCAACTCGGATTATGCCGATGTAATTGCTTTTACCTCTGGTACACGTCATATACCTGTTCCTTGTTTTTATATATATGTATTGTACTTTTCCCAAAATAAGAATTCCACCAAAAATAACAATAAACCAGGTAAAATACTTGTTTCGCTTAAAATACGTTAAATTAATTAATTGGTACTAATCTGTGCAACAAAGAAATATAATAACAATAAGACTAATGTGCACAGCACTCGGCGGCAACGTCTGGCGCATAGTCCCAAGACTATTCAGATACTGACTGACGCAGTTCAAAAACGACAAAAAAAAAACCACACACACTCGAATAAAAATAAATGTTAAATTAAGTTAATTGAGTGCATTCTGTTTGCCAGCAAGCAGACGAGTTTTTCTCTCCGCTTAATGTGTGTTAGGAATACTTCCAATCGTAACAAGGCCCGAAGTATTGTTCGACATTTAATTGAAATTAATACAACAAGCGGGGGGACTTGATTTTTTATGGACTTCTCACCTGCTAATCTCAAGGTCGCCGCGCTTGTCTCTGCCTTTTTAATGGTGAATTAAATGTCGGCGACTAAAAGTGTGGATTTGCAAATAATGGTTTAATCTCTGGGCTTGGTTTTCGGGGCATTCCGGGATGGACAATGACATGGCTGAAATCTGAAATACCTGCTACCGAAGGCCCTGCAAAAAGGGTAAACCTTTGAGGCACAGCAAACAATAAAGTGTAATTGATTTTGTATGATAAAATAATTAAACTTCGGCAGCTGCATTTGTTAAAAGATTTTTCGTTATATTAAAAACTTCTAAACTTGGCTTACAAAATTGTATCTGCTAGAATCAGTCTGCGATTACAGCCATAAAACATCAAAATGTATCTTCCATTTAGTTTTCTGTATGTTTCTGTGTGTTTCTCTCCGTGTGTTGCCAGTTATGATTAATAACAATTGTGTGTTGCTATCAATTTTAATTTCATTATAAAAGTTTACATTACAATCGACTTCCAGCAAACAAAGACCGAAATCCCAGACCCAAAAGCAGCACATGACACCTCAAACAAAAAAAAAAAAAGAAAAAATATATATACATATAGGTATAAAAAAAATGGAGAAGAAGCAGCAGACGGAAACCTTTCGAAGAAGAAGCTATGCGCTATGATACCATAATCCACGAATAAAACTAAAGAAACCAGCGACCAGTGACCAACACACAGATACAAACATTTACAGGCACACACCAAAAAAAAAGCTCACAAATAGTTCAATGAACTTACTTTTTGTTGTTGTCTCTTCTATGTATGTATGTTGCTATGCTGCTCGCCCTCTCTCTCTCTGTCGTGACTGTGTGTGTGTTTATTTATGTTTTATTTTTATTTGTTTCGTCTATTTCGTCTATTTCAATTCATTTCTTATGTGCGGCGGCCGCAAGGTGGGAAATATTTTTGGCCTGGCGACTGAAATGCATTAAAAGCTCAATCCACACGTATCTCAAAGATACCTCTTCGAAGATCGAGTCACATTTACATTTACAACGACGCTTAAGGCAAATTAAGTTTCTTTTTTTTTCCAGCTCGTCTTCTTTTCGATCTTTGATCTGCATTTAATTTTCTGTTCTCTGCGCTTCTCACCAAATATTGTCACGTAGCCCACCGGTGGCTCTCGTTCTTCTTGATTGTTAATTTTGAATGAATTTTGATAGCTGCCACATGCAGGCGCTATCCTCGAGGGAAACCAAAAAAAAAACAAAGAAAAAAAAACATTTTCACATGCCTCTAATCAAGTGTGAATAATCCCATTTTGGGGCCAGTCAGTAAGCAAAAAAGTATTTAAGCTTAATTGTTATGCTGATAGAGGCGCTAGATGGATTGGTTTCAGCTTCGGGCCCAAACATAACCCAAAAAAAAAAAAAAAATTAAAAGGAAAAACAAAAAGCGTACAAGAGTCTCCGCGTCTCACCTGACAGGTGTACAAACAGACGCACACACACACAGGTAGCAAGGTGTTTGCTTGAGTGTGTGCGTCAGCCAGCTCACGTTTCGTTTGTCGTCTGGGAAGGGCGGAGGGGGAACTCCAAACTTGAGAGGTCTTTTTTTTCATTTTGGCCAAATATATTTATACTTTTACATTTGAAACAATTATGAATAATGAATGGCAGACAAGGCACTACGAATAGTTGTTTCCCTTAAAGATTTGTAACAGGTTTTAGGGGGTACATTTTAATAATTAAAAGTAAAGTAAAGTAAAGTAGTAAAGTACTATATATATTTCGCATCTCAAAATAAATGTAACTCATGGCAAAACTATTGAAAAATATTGTTATTTACGTTATGAATTGATATTTCTTAACAAACAATACTTTATTGCACTTCTGGCATAAGATATACATATATAGTAAGACAGAATTTTGCTAATACATCTGGATAAATATGGTCTTGAATCCAATCTTATCTACACGTTACATTATTTTTTCTTTAATAAAATAAAGATTACATTAGGTAAAATAATTTAAGAGCTAGAATTGGTGATAAGTCTTCAACAAAAATCTGTATATATTGCCCATTTATTTATTGCCTAAATCTTTTACTAATCCCTTAACTTTAACTGTATTTAATAAATAAATAACAAAAACTCTACAATTTTTAATAAATCAAGAATGAAAGGTAATAACAGAAGAAGTTCAATGTCATTAAATAACTCCCTCTTATGATATTAACTTCATATATGTATTAAATATTAAGTTCATATATAACATGTTCAAATATAATGAATACATAGAATATACTGCGTAAGTGGTCGTAAGCACTACGAAATTCGATATAACCCATGGAAGGGCACCCATCACGGCCAAAAACAATGTGTAATAGGATTTTAATTGAATTGTCGCAAAAACGGCGCACTTGCCCGCTTTCGAAGTTATTTTTGTTTGATTTTACGAGTGTCGCTGCTGTTTGCTTGAGTTTTGGGTGCTATTAATTAATTGTCATGTGCTTATTACACAATCTAACCGAGAGTGGGTGGAGCTGGCTGTGCTGGCTGAGCGGGAGATGATGCTGGAACTGAAACGCGAGGCATCTTACGCAATATTCGACAACGACAACAACGACGTTTGCACAGGTGCTGCCTACCGCCGCTGACGTCACTGATAGTGGCTGCCAACAGGCACTAAGCACGCCACTAAGTATATACAAACAGCCTAGCTATTTTTTGCGACTGGCTGCGCAATTGGTTAACTTGGACTTGGCCAACAAGCCTAAAGTCAGTGCCAAGCAATGAAAATTGCAACGTGTTTTGGCATTAGACGTGAAAGTGCGAGTTTGCACTGCCACGGCGGTGGCGGTGGCAACCAGTGGCCAACCGAGTAAGTGAGTGGGTGAATTTTGCAGGCAAGACTGCCCACACCAAAGCCAAAAACTAGTTGGCTTTTATGGCACGTAATTTGCAATTGGCAAAACCAAGTCCAAGACATCCAACAATTCCTGTCAACGCCGGATTGCCTGCCGCCTGCCCCGTCGCTGGCAAAACTTTTCACTTTTCATTCTGCGCTTTTCCATCTATTTTCCCATTTCGTACGTGCCACGCGGTGCATATTTTTGCCCTGTTGGCCTATTAAGTCTTTCTGGCCCAAAGGGTTCTTGGTTGGCCGCTGGCCAAAGTCTGCGTTGACTACCAGGAAAAACCGAAACCCCCCATTTGGTGGGCAACAAGAAAACAAACACATTATGCCTCTTAAGACGGGCGACCCATTTAGCCTGCATATTGCGCATACGCCCCGTGGTGAATCAAATACAAATCCCCATCATGACTAATGCCAGCTTAAGACGAAATCCAACATACTCTGGCACGTGAATCGTCCTCAAACTATGCCATAAACAGCTTGAAAAATATTTAAAATATTTAACATCTCTCTTTTTTCTTTGTTTTGCCAAAAATAAAAAAAAAAACACGCGGCAAGTAAAAATATTTGCAAATTAGGAGAAACTCTCATATTTTTGTGGAAGGTACCCAGATGGAGATGAAACTGAAACTGAATATATAACAAAAGGCACTTGTCTGGGTGAAATTTTCACTAGATATTCAAATGAACAACAAAAAAAATGTTGCTGCTGTGCAGCCTGTTGTTGTTGTTATTGTTGGTGTTGTTGGTGTGTTGTTGTTGTTGGTGTGATTTGTTGTTTTTGCTTTCATTGGTTGTGTTGAACAAACAAACAGAAACCAACACACAACAAACGGAAACCGTTAAACTCAAAGAAAAAGCAACAACATTAAAACTTAGTTTTTGAGTCGCTTTCAAATTTTTGTACACTGAAAATAACTTGCGCCTTATAAGCTTAAATTCTGGGGGGAAAACAGGTGAATAAAAGCATAAATATGTAAGTAATTAGGTATAAATAAAGTGCTTGATAAGGAAATGTGGATTTTATTGTTTCTAAATATTAAATTATATAAATATTGATTACAAAATTAATACAGATAAGGAAGGCCTATAACTTTAATATTTAATTTCCCTACTGCTGCAAAAAGGATATAGAAACCAACTAAAAGTAACTTGATTGTTCAACTACGTTTTATTTACTTTATTATTAATTTAAAATATTTTCTCTCTGTGCTCCGTGTTGCTGGTGTAGATGTTGCTGCTGCTGTGTTGATGAGGCGTGCTCCGTTGTTTACCCCACTTGAAAGCGACTGAAGATCAATGGATTGTATGACCAAGACCCAAGACCAAGACCAAAGTTGCTGGTGTGTTGGTCTACCACTTTCGTTGTTACTGTTGTTGATTTTTAGCCTTTTTTTATTTTTGTTTTCGAGCCGCCGCCGCCGCCGCCGCTAGAGCTTTGAGCGATTTTTCATTGGAATAGAAAGTGAATTGAATTTGTTTTCGCTGGCGCTCTGTTCGCCCGTTTCATTGCTCTTGACGCTGCCTCGTCTTCATTGGGGTGCCACTGTTGTTGTTTACACTGAAAACAACGCACAGTTAACGGCAGGCAGAGAGCAGGCAGATGCTCGCGGAGACAATCTTCTGGAAATTGGACCATGTCATTGACCTTTTCGTTTACGAGTTGCCCCAAAAAAATAGCAGTGAGAGTGCTGCTGTCGGTTGGTTGTTTATCTTTTCGAAGTCCGTTGTTGTTTTGCTCCAAGGGAAAAGCATGAGTGAAAGAGAAGCTTTTACGATGTGGCTTGTGGACTTGACTGCAATTATTGCCCATTGAAGTTTAAGGGAAAATATGGGAAAATGTAGAGAAAAGTTGCAGGAAAATATTTATTTTAAGTCAAACTACTTGTAGATGAAAAATGCATTCGAATTCTTTTGTAAGAAGACTGTATAAATATTCAATTTACTTTTGAAAAATAGGAAAAGATTTTATTTTTAAAGATACTCAAGAGAATCTTAAAAGGTTGTTGAATTTTTGTTATTAAAATACTTCTGTTTTTATATATTTTATGCATTTTGTATCCCTTATTGGATGTGATTATAAAACGCCCTGATACTACTTGAACTTTAAACATAAATAAACATTGTTTTCATCGTGATGAGTCATATAATATGACTCATATATCATAAGATATTTTTATAAATTAATACAAGTTTCTGCCCCAATTATTTAGTAATAATAACATATATAAATATGAAATAATTATAATAATACAATTTTACGCAATATAAAGTCCTGGTTTAATATATTATATTATATTTAGACTATAAGTGAAGTAATAAAAATTTGCAATCATTTCATTCGATTTTATTTCATTTCCTAAATATTTAAGCCTGTTTGAGATTACTTTCTTATCTTTAAAAAAATATATATAAATTCTGTGAATATATTTTGTTATTCCCATATAGTTGGAAGTTATTTTGGAACTTGTTGCCCAGCTATTCGAGCAATCTGAAGAGCGGCCTGTGGCCTGTGTCCCAGATTGAATTGACATCCACTGTCGCTTTCTATTTGTGGTGTCTTCTAGCGTTTTCCAAATGCGGAACCATCGGAGCTGCAGTCGGCCGACTCGATTTCTTTTACCGAAATGTGTAAATTAAACACAGAGCAGCAACGGCAGCGACGACGACGACGGCGGTGAGTTTATTCACCTTTCGCCTAATTATCAAAATACATAAGCGAAGTGTACCAAAAAGATATATATATATGTGATCGGGGGACAGAAGACGCGTGCAAAAGCTCATGACGAAGACTTCCACTTCGTCAGAGACTTTGACTTCGAAGAAGGCGACTTTGACTTCAATGAAATCAATTTTACGATAATAATTTTGAGCGTCGGCCCCTGTGAATGTGAAGCCCTGCCGATTCATATATATATGTATATATATATTGAATCAGAGACCGACCGACCCATGTACCGTTGGAAATTTCTTGCTTTTTCTTTTCTCATCGCTCCCCCGAGCGGGAGAGTGGCGAACGGTACGGAGTACGGGCACAGGGAATATGGGTTTTGTTTCGTGTGTATTTTCTTGCTTTTTTTCGTTGTTATTGTCTTGCACGAATGTAGGTCAAGTTATACTGCCGCCAAGTGAGTGTGTTTGTGTGTGTGTGTGTGTGAGAATCGGTGAGTGTGGGACGAAGTTGCGTACCTCCAAGGGGCACAGAGGAAGTGGGGGTCAGCGGGGCCTGTCATACCGTCGCTCTCCGAATGACTGACTAAAAGTCAGGCGAAGAGACGGAGTTTTCTAGTAGCTTCATCCCCAGGCCAACTTTCACTTAGAAAGTTCTGCTCACGGATTCGGATTCGGATTGGGATTTTGGCTCTGGTGGCCTCTTATTTGAATACCCTTATTCCCCATTATATATAGACCTTGTTCCCAGAATTAACACTTAGTTTGGAAGAAAGTATCAGGGGGAATTCCAAATAAAGAAGTCTTGATATAGCTTAGAGAGATTCTCAGGTTTATTATTTAACTTCTAGTTTGATTTATTGACTTTTTATTTATTATATTGAATAAAGGATATTATAAATAATTTTGTCTTTTATTTCGAACTACGTTTTTAGAGATTATAAAGGTAAAATGTTAAGAAACTTAAATTATGATTCAAAATAATTGCAGATTAATTGATAATTGATTGCTAAATTCGAAAACAATTTTAACATTTGGTAAAATTATAAATAACATGATATAAAAGTATGTTTACATATATTATATATTGTAATTATATAAAAATACGTTGTTATAGTAATATATATAATAAAAACATGCTAATTATCCAATCCTAGTTGTCCTCTTATATTCTATTTATAGAGGATCCTTTATCTTTTGGTAAATTGCTTAAAACTTAGTGTATTCTTTTAAGAGATCCAAGTCATTATATAGAAAATGAATCATTTTAACATAAAGATATAAGTTTGTTTATCAGAATCTGCTTCCTTTTTATTGCTTACAATATAACTCCCAGAGATATGGTTATTTTAAAGAACTCTAATTTAATTGTATATTTATTGAGTCATTAATAATATGGATTTAAACGCTTAAATACCCAACTAAAAATAATACTAAGGTATATATTTATCCGCAAGGGTATTCCCAGAGCCTCACTTAACTTTCTTTCCCCCCTTTCGGCTCCCTTGACTTGTATGTGTGTGTGTTTTTTATTTTTTTCGGGGCGTGACGAGTTGGCCTGCAAGCTGTGGCTGGGCTGTGTCTGCGGCTAAAAGGCCTTATGAATGAACACACGAGCAGCCGCAGCACACATCCCCGTTAACTGTTAACTGGGTCAGCGCGTGTGTGGGGGCCTGGGAAGATCTGTCTGTGTGTGTGTGCACCTGGAATGCACCTGATCGGAACAGATCGAAACGGATTGGAACGGAACTGATCACTCAATTGCATTTTTTTCAATGCGATTATCGCCCAGCATGTGTGTGTGTGTGGTGTGGGAAAGCTTTCCGTTAGGCGACGTCATCCGCAGCAACCTTGGCGATCAGCTGTCGCGCTGCCGCTGCTGGGGCTGCCGCTAGTGGATTTCCCTGAACTTCATACTGAAAAGCTAATGTGCGAGCATGTACATATGTCTATTAATAGCGCATGCCGCTCGCCTGCTCGCCCTCTCTTTGGAGCCGGAAAAACTGGCTGCGGCGAGGAGAGGCAAAAAGCTTAGCTCTCCGCTCTCTTAAGTTTCCCGCGCTCTCAGAATACAACAAATGCAGTGCGAGTTCTTCTCTGGTGTGTGTGTGTTGTTGTTGTGCCTGTGTGCTATTATTGACCTAATCACTTGTGGAGCACAAACGAACATTGAACTTTTACTTCCGCATGGGAGAAGCGTGTTGCATGCGCCGGAATTTGCTCTTTAGAACTCTTCTTCTTTGGCTTCTTTTTTTTTGTATTTCCAATTTCCAATATTTTTATTGATCATTTCCAGGCCGGCGGCGGCGGCGACCGCCCAGTGACATTAATTAATGCCCGCAGATTCATCAAGTATGCGCCGGTCGTTCGGAAAATCATATTTCACGCTTCCGCAGCTCCCCCGGCAGCAATTTGTCTGAAGATCCCCCAGAGATCTTCCTCTCTCTCTCCCTCTCTGTTTGTGTGTGTGCGTTTGTGTATCTGGAAAATCTTGTAATTTAATGCGACAATTTTGTGCGACGGTCGCGCATCCAACGAGTTCCACTGGCAGTGGCAAAGGAAAAATGCACTCGAAAGTTGTAGGTTTTCAGTTTTAAATATCGGTTTTTCTTTAATATTAATATGTATGTGTGTTTAATGTGTAATGGGGATGGATGTACGCATATATAAATACTCTTAAAAACTCTTAATGTCTAAACAAAAATGTATCGCTGGCTAAAATGTTCAACAATTGGTCAAAAAAGAGAAAGAAAATAAATAGGATTTAAGTGAATTGTTTCTTGTTTTTTTTTTGTTTGCTTCAGGGGAAATACATATATGACACTAAACGTAATACTCTTTGCATGAACAATTACAGGTATATATAATATATATAACATATAGGGTGTGTGCGCGATACAATAGGATATGCTTGGGTATATGCAAGTGAACAGTATTTAATTTAAATAATATGATAATAAATAATTAATATATAATAGGCATATATGGTAGGCTGCTGCTCGCTCGTCTCTACACACACAAAAAAAACTACATAAATACAAATGTTCGCATCGGATGGGGTCCGAGGAGGATCCTCAGCTTTCTTCTTCGCCGGCAGCTGGAAGTCTCCTCGCGGCCACGAACGCGCAGCCAGCGCGCTCCCCCAATCATGCCCAGGATTTTGGATTTTTGGAGTTTAAGGCAAAGGGGTTCTCCACTCTCCACGCTCCACTAGTACTGCCCGGTTGGATCCAGACAGTCCCGTTGTCTACGCTTTTGGCGTGTGCTCTGCGAGTCGCGGGGTCGCCTGTAGGTGCCAGTGGGATCCAGCATTTTGTTTGTTTTGTGTTCTTTGTTATATCAAAAGGGGATACTCCCAATTATTCAAAGTATAAATACAACTTTGAAGAAGGAAATCGAATCTCAAGCTGGGCGGGCTTAGTAGGTGCCAGTGGGATCCAAATCGAGCGACATTTTGAGACGGTTCTTGAGATTCTGTTGTAGAGTGTGCTTTGTGGAGTGATCTCTGATCTGTGATCTTCCTTCCCTCAGTACTGACCCGTGGGATCCAGATAGGCGGCCATATTTTCAATGTTTTTGTGTAGATTTTCGGGTATTTATTTATACTTGTAGAGCTTCTTCTTTAGGCTCTCCTTAGTACTGGCCAGTGGGATCCAAGTAGGCTGCCATTTCGAAGACGAAAAAATAGTTGAATGACAATAGAGCCGGTCTCTCCTTTTGTTTCAGTTCGAATCAACTTTAGTATTGAACTTTATACTGGTTCTCCAACGCTGTTGTTGTAAGTTCTTTTATTATCACCACCAAGTTGTTGGGTTTTGTTTTATATTTTTTTGTTGGTTGAGATTATACAGTCACGTTTGGGCTTTTGTGTGAGTTTCAGTTTCTTTTCTTTTTTTTGAAATATTTTTGGAAGTCACTGACACTTAATGTTTGAATTGAGGGATTTTGTGGAACCGCACCGTGAAAATCGTTACGTGAAAATCTTTACTGCGGACTCTTCGAAACCTCTGGTTTGCTTTTCGCTTCAACTGACTGGACTGCTGTGCCTGTCTATATAGCTGGAACGTTGTCGATCTTATGATTTGATTTTCGTAAAGTCGTAAGCTTAAATGCCTGACGCCCGGCCGCAACGCCGGCGCTGGCAGCGACGCTTGCGTCGACCGAGCCACCGAGAGCGAGAGCGAGGAAAGAGCACGACAGGCGGCAGGTGCGTTGCTCTTCCCAATCAAATCTCACTCTCTTAGCTAAGTCAGAGCGAGTGCGAGAGATCGTGTTTTCATTCATGTGGTCACCTGGCCCAGGTACAGAGAGAGAGAGAGAGAGACAGTAGCAGAGAGAGTGCGCTCCGCTCTGCTGTGCTCTCTCTTTGGCTCTTGGCAGAGGTACACCCACCTGGGTTTTCATTCACGAAACAGCTGTTCCGACTCGAACTGCGACACGATCGAGTGCCCTCGTTATGCTCTTGTCCCTGTGTGCGTTCTCTGTCCGTGCACGATTTCCGCATGCCTGTGTGTGTGTGTGCAAGCGTCGCAGGCTCTCCAGGTAAACGCTGTCCTTGCTGCTCCGCCATTGGTGCTCCTTCTCCTCCTCCGCCGCCAGCGAGCGAAGACTCCCGTGAAGAAGACTCCACCTCCTTTTTTTGTGCGGGGCCCGGCAGCTAATTAAGATCCATAGCTCCTGGCCAAGAGTGTTGGCCGGATTTTGTTAGGTTCAGGCCAAGTACAGTGAGGGAAATTAATAGGTATTTGAGGATGATTTAATTTCCACTAAAATTAAGCTAAAATTCAATTGAAATATGATATAAATTTATATAAAAATATGATATTTTAAAAAGGAAAGAAGCTCTGATAATTTGTTAGTTACATACATAGATATTAAGTTCCTAAGACAGAATATCTATATAGTTTTCCATTTTCACCAAACAAATGGGATGTTTGTATTTATCTCTATTCTTAACAACAAACATAGTTAAGTATGATAATTATTGTGTTCTATTAAATCCTTTATAATACCATAGAGGCTATTATTATTATTTATTTATTTTTTCTTAAAAGATCAATACACTCAATGGCCCTTGCGATCACAAGCACGTGCTTGTTTTGTTAGGGTTAATTACATAACAAGATGAGGCCTTTATACTTTACAAATATATCCTTAATCAGCATCCAGCAGGCAAGTTGGTAGAGTCATATAAGTTTGTCCTTTAAAGCTGCTTACTATAAAAATATTTTATCAAATTTAAACAAGTAATTTTACCAAAATCGGAGCGGTATATCATACAGATCAATCAGTTTAAAAGTTATCCATACAATCGAACTGAACAATTGTAAAGACTTTAAAACCTTGGCTTGTCGGGTTAGTTATTCGGGCAACAGAAGTCGATAAGCAATTACTAATCCCTTTTCCTTTTATTCCGACAGACCCTTTTAAGACACCTTCCTTTTGGGCCAAGTGCAATCGTTCAAATATAGATGCTGGCCAAGGATCTCAACTGTCGCCAGTGGTCAAACAGAGACATTGAGAATCCTTGCCAAAATGCTAATATCCTTATGTGGCATAAGTCCCAAATTAATGGTCTTTGAGCCGGCGGCGCGACGGCCACTGCCCACTTTACGTGACATTTGTGGTAGCTAAGCCGGGCCAACTCAAAGGGCTTAAGCCGCAACTGCCGACTCATAAAAAGGATAAACGCTCAAGATGAGTCAGCACAGAACGGCCCACCGTAGCGACGGGTGCTTCTGCGAAATGCGACACCGGAGGCAGGTCCACTCACAAAGGCACAAAGGAACCAAAAAGGAACTGGAGAAACTGCAACGAAGTGTTGCGGAATTAGTGGATTTTCTCATCTTTTTAACCCAAAAAATCAGCCTGTATGCAAGTCAGCTGTTGAGGCCAACAGAAGGCAGATTACAAGATGTGTCATCTGTCGCACAATAGGAAATATAAATCCTTTCGTTTTATTACAACGACGTAAAAAACTCAAAAAAATACGAGAGAGTGGAAGCAGGGAGTGCCAGAGGACTTCCGGCATGGAAATACAATTCGATTGAACCGGCGGCGGCTGCTTGGCACGAGCGGGGATGGCAACCCTTTTGGCACGGGTTAGGAATGGGGATGGGACTCACCTTGAGATGATCCCTTGGCCCTTGTAAGATGATCGCCACAGACTTTGGCACGGGCCTAGGCAAGGCACAGGGCAAGGAGGTAGTCAAGGATGCTTGGTCTTGAGTTCGTATTTCAAGCCAAAGATAGATATGTAGTTTAGACGACATTAAAAATTAATTTCATGGAAGGATTGTGTCTTTCAGATAGCAACACATATACCAAGTTTTAAGCCATTAATGTTTTATTACGGAAGACTGCCGAAGGCAGTCCATTAACCTTATGTTTCCTTAGTCATTCCGTCTGCGGTTCCGTTAAGCTGTTTGATTTACCTGGCGTGGGATCCCCACGGAAATTTACCTTTTTTAAGTGCTGCCCCGGATGCGCATCATCCTCGCTGCATTTTGGCGCTTCCGCTGTTGGGTTTTCACTTTCCAAACAGTTTTCCATCTCCTTCGTTTTTTTTATATTAACGAATTCGTTATGCATCGTTTGGGTTTACGTTTTCCTTTCCGTTTTGCACCTTTTGTTTTACATTTTCTTTTTAAAGCGCCACGTGCCACATCCAACATTTGTTGGCACAACTGTCAGTCGGTGAGTTTTCCCCCTCGATCCGCTCTCACTCGCTAGCCACTGATCAGTCACTTTCCCTGCCGCATTTGCTTGGTAATTCGATCGATTTGGGTTTCCTTTTGGGAGCCAGGACGGCTGCTGCGGTTTACGCTTACTTATGCAATGTTTGCCGAGGGTCCAAGCGCTAAGGAAAACCTTCAAACGGTCTTGGAAATTTTTGAAAAAATTTAGGTCAATGTTCCCCCCAACGTTGTTTATTTCGGTTTTTGCACATTTAACAGTTTTTTTCCGCTGACTTTTCTTGCTCTTGGACTTGCCCATGCAATGCTGCAGTTTTTTATTTGTATTTCTTTTCTTTTTTTTCATAATTTGCAATTGCAATGTCAGAAACTTGTTATTGTTTCTGCCGGCGTCGTTTGTTGCAGCCGCGTTGACAGTTTGAGCATTCGTGCTTTTCGGCTTCGACTGGCTTTTGGCCGGTCTATGATAAATCGTGGTAACTGGCCAATCCACTTAAGAGGATCCAATCGCTTGACACATTTAATTAGCTGAAAGACAAAGTGGCCAAATCTAACTGTAAGCATTGACCCGGATTTTCGTTAATTTCGTTAATCTGCAGATAAGTCGGTTACAGCCCAAGTAATCTAGACATCTCCAACTGGAGATAACATCTTGCCAGATACTCCTCCAAAGTCTAGGCTGACAATATCACCTTGTAGTTACCAATGCCGCTATATCTATTAAGAATCCTGTCCGGGGCCAACGACTGTATAGTATTGTTGTGATCCACGTGCTCTGACTCCGCTATAATTTACATGATGAACTTTTACTCCAGATTCGGTCAACGAATTAAATCAAGTAAACGTGACTGTGATGGAACTTTCCTTTGATTTCCACACCACGCAGCCACCGAATTGCCACCTACGAGTGCGTGGTCCCAGCTCAGGTCCCAGTCCACGCATTTCGCTTGTAATGACTGGCGCATATGCTAAATCCGGTGGGGAATTGAATATGCTAAACCGATCTGGTCGGTTCATAACAAACAGACGCACTGACGCAGTGACGACAAATGCAAATGCCATCGAGCAGCACCTTTCGGCCAACGGCAATTGCCGAAACTCAATGAAAGAAACGAAAGAAACGAGCCAGGATATTAGGTAAGTCAGCTAGCCAGCCCCAACCTGATGGCCTGGCGAGGGGGTCATTATCCGTTAATGGCACCGATATGAGCGCCAGAGATACATAGGTGGCGGTGGGCGGCGGCAGTGCATAAGAATCTACATATGGATGTGGCGGCCTAGGTGGACCGGTGATCATTACACAGCGGTCAAACGGTCATTGGCCTGCTTGCGCATCATGCAGATTCGCATATCTTGCAGATACTCCTTCGATGCTGCTCTGCTAGCTGGCACGTAAGCAGTCTGTCTTGGCTTTGGCGTCTTTCACCATGTGTTGTTCGCCCAGCTTACGCAAAAATTATTTATGAAAACACAGAGCCCCGGCAACGAGCAGAACAATACTCCATTGATAGCCGAAACTCGGGATACCCTTTCAGATATTTATTAACCTATGTATAAGTTGGTATGAGTTGGTATCTTCCGTCACATTTTATGTTTTTATCTGATAATTTTCCTGATTAATTGGCTCGCTTTTTTGCCTTTACCAATATGCTCTTTCTCCTCAGCCAGCGTATGGTAACAAAAGCTGCCTTCTACGTGTATTCTCTGAACTATCAATCAAAGCAGCAGCCAGTGGCTAGGGCTATGGAAATCACCGGACGGAGAGCTCTGTGGAAATTCCGCATCGATTTGCATATGTGACAATTGTAATTGTAATTATCGGGCCGTGCCGGCCGCACTTGCAGTGTGTATCTGTAGCGCTGGCCCCTCGTATCTGGGGAGTGCGTGCGCGTATCTTATGCATGCCAACTATGAACCTTGCACAGCTCTGTTATTGATTTCATAATTTATCAGCAGCGCCTGTCAATGGCCATTAGATCAATGCACCGGTATTGCATGCGTAACAAAGGCGCCGCATTCTGCTATATGGACAGCGCGGAGGAGGATGCGGCCAGCAAAAAAAAAAAAGAAAGAAAAATGACAAATCAATCTGTTGGCAATCAAAATCGACTTCCCTCCGCCAGGCCAGCGCCGCGATTTTCACCCAATAAGGAAGCAAAGCGGACCCGGCCCCGGCCATGGTCCCGGCACATGCAACGTCGAACAGAAACGACAACAACAACGACCACCAGAAACTGCAGTCAAGCAAAACATAAAATGAGCAACGTACACTGAGGGAAAATCATAAATCAGAGCACTTGAGTATCTGCGAAGGATTGATCTGGCGGCTGCCATTTTTTACTGGGACAAACTGGTGAATAGATCTTTATTTTAGGCCTGATCTAATCAGATCTAATAATGCATTTTCAACGAGTTACAGAATTGTATTTCGAAATTAGCAGCAATCATAAAATAAATAAGAGTAGCATTAAAGTCGTTATGAATTTGTAGTCTTAAATTTGTCTGTAAACTAGAGAGTCTTTCCTGCATTTGAAGCCTGCTTTCTTTCTTTTGTTTAATCAAAAATACGTCCAATGATTATATTTTGATTGCATTTCCGTTTTGGGTCAGTTTCCCTCAGTGCAGCAGCCGCGGGCATTATAAATCTGCTGTACCTCGCGAGAGACCGGAGGCTTTGGTCTCCAAGCCATCTAGTCAGCAGTCAAGCAACCAACCAGCCAGCTCTTTTGGCCCGAACAAGAGACCAGAAGACCAGACCAGTTGCTCCGGCTGCCACTACTTGGAATGGCCTAGGAGGCTGCCTCTAGCCGAGGGGAGCGAGCTAGAGGTGCGGTTGCCTGGGAGTAAAAATAACCTCAGCTAAGTTCACTGGGGCGAGGTTGAATGAACTCGCAGAGAAATGTGATTTGCCGTCTCTGCCATTCGACTGCAACTTGTTTTGTGGCTGCCAGTCCGGATATATCAATAAGTGGCCTTTTGCCTATGGCTTGAGCCGCGATTGCAGTCTCAATTTCACTCAATTAAACCTTGTGCTCGCAATTCGCAACAGCGGCAACCGACTGCAGACGACAGATACAATTAACTTATCGCGAAAAAGTTTCCGGAAACTGGCTGACTGCCCACACAATCGCTGCCTGCTGCCATGGGTAAGCTGGGAAGCACTAGGGGGAACTCCAGAGTCCGGATGACAGCGGCGGGGGAAATTCGAGAGTGGCGAGTGTACCGCCGAGTACCGGGAAAGCGAATGCAATAAAACACTCGCATATCACAGACGCTCGCGGCTCGCGTTTAATATGTTTGTTGACATCCAATTAGGGCGATTTCCTTCCTCATTAACAATCCCAGTAGAAACGGATGATCGCGAAGAGGGTACGACTGTGTGATTCCCATCTTTAATGACAATAGAGAAGATTCTGAATGTGTCAATACTTATTGCAAAATAAGAATAAATGCACTATTTAATATAATCTTTTATTAGAGATTTGCCAAGAACAAGCTAAGTTTCAAGGTCAGTTTTATGCATCAGTATCCATTGATGGTTTTACTGAGAATTTGTTTAATTGATTTATATAGCTTATATAGAAATATTTCAAAGATATCCAGTGTATATCACAGATATTACTTTAAGAATTTCTTGAAAAACCAAGGAAAAGTTCCACTAAAACTATTGATTTTATTGAAGACTTTAAACTCTATTATTATATCTTATTTTTTCTTATTCTATCTTATTAAATATCTAAAATATTCTCTTATTTTTTCCCTTTTACCTAATTTGCAGTATATATTGGGAGTTTAAGAAATGCTTCTCCAACCCCATATACCCCTGGTATACCCAATTGATAACGCATGGAGACGGAGAGGGCTGTGAGCTGGAACGCAGACGCTGAAATTTAACTCAAGCGTCAAAAAATTATAGCAAACATGAACGAGATATAGCCACACACACACTGGCACCGTCCAAAGTCACACAGATACTGCGAAAGCAGCCCCACAAACAATTAGATCTGCTGTGGACATAGTTGGCGATGCATTTTCATAGACATGGACACGGGCTCATCAGCCCATCAGCCCATCGAGGGCCACCGCCTCGCCGCCATGGTACGAGTACGAGTATCTGGTGGACACTCAAGCACTCTCACACACAGATACGGACGGGCTCACGCACACAGAGCCGCAATTAGAGCTGGCAACTCTGCACGCTTAAAGTACAATAAACCCAGATTGCAACACTCTTGCCCGGCCCCGGTGATAGTTGTCGTGTCGTGGGGTTTTTGAACTTGCTCCTCTCCCCACTCCCCGCCCAAGGCCCTCAGCTGTTGAGAATCCACTACTCTTCCTCCGAGAATCCACTACTTTCACGTCGAGTCGGTATCTAGCTGGGTTTTTATGACGCCCGGCGCCGGTTTATGGCAAACATTTAGCGGAACGTTTAGCAGCCAAATGGCTTTATTATTGGATGCTGCCACACAGCTGTGCTACCGGCGAGCGAACGAAAGTGAAAGGCCGAGAATTGGGCTTAAGCGGTTTGAGCCATCATTGAGTTGGGGTCCGGAGGATTCACAGGAAATGCACTTCCTTGATCCTTTATATTAGTATTTATAGAAAAGCGAAACTTCTATTCCTAAATGTATTAGACAATTAATATAAAAGACTTCAACAACACAGAAAATATCAACTAAGTAATTGTTTAGATACCTTTGTGTAATAGGTATTTACTTAAGGAAGAAAGAGACCTTTAAAATAGTTATTTAGGTATTTTTTAATAACTGCCACTCATATATGCAGTATACTTCTTCATGCTAAATCTTGCTTAATTAGAAAATAAAATATATATTTGTAAATACTTCTATAACAACATTCCTTATAGTAACATCGCTTATTCATTATTATTTAAATATTTATAGGGAAATGTAGTACTAATCAGTCTGAGTTCACCCGTAAAATAACCATAGGTTTATATTACTTATCATAAGTAAATAAAATCAACTGGCTTCCTTTGGTCTACTGAGTTGGGCTACCCCACTCCTGGTTTGGGCCACTTCAGGAGCTCAGCAGAACAATCAGTGTCCATGAGCTCGCTGCTCCTGCTCCTGCTCCTGCTCCAACATCATACATAAGAGGACATTTGGGCTTAGGACCCTCTGTCGGGTAATCCGGAGGACCGCCTCGGCTCATGTACAAAGCACATAATGCCATTTACAAGTGAGAGATAGAGAGCTCAGCTGGCTCCGTTACATGGCATGAATAACAAATCTAAACATATGTACTACACATAAATATGTGTACCCCTGCCGAAAGCAGGGAAAAAAAAGCCAGAAAAATACAATTGGGGTGGCGAGTGGCGAGCGGGGCCTGTACAGGGCGCACACACCCCGACAGACAGGCTGGCAGACAGGCTGGCAGACAGGCTGGCAGAGAGACAATGTGGCACGGCAGGGGCGGGAACGTGTCGACATGGGGCTGGCTGTGCTGCTCCCCTCCTCGGATTGTCGGCTGCCGGCGACGATGATGATGATGATAGCTGCTACCCTGTGGAACCCTGAACCCCCGGAACCCCCTGCACCCCTGAACCCCTCAACCAGAGTGCCCCGGCAAACCCCTCCAGCAAACAGGACTCCCACCCCTGAGCCGCCACTCAATGGGAGCGGCACTTGCGCTCGTATCCTGCGAACCTATTCACATTTCATATACTTACATCACTGCACTGGTGTTTGTGGCGACCCCCTGGCACGCGGCAAGTGTGTGGGTGCAAAGGGGATGGTTCCGGGGGCACCAGGGGCACCGGGTACTCCCCTCAGCTGTGGCAGAGGGGCGGCACAAAGAATTGCATTTAAATACATTAAATTGTGTAAATAATATGCTACACATGTTGCCAGTTGCCAGTTGCCAGTTCATTAAGTACATGCCACAGATATACATGCCTAGGCACATGTGTATCTGCCAGATACAGGGCACTCACACAGACACCGCGGCGGGGTATTGGTATCCGTGTCCATGGGATTGGCTTACACGCACCACCATGCCGTGGCTTTATGTGTGTTTACTTGACCAGCAATTTATTTATGGCATTTTATCAATTTTATTTTCACTCCCCTCTTTCATGGCCGGAGTATTTGTATTTATTTTTGCTCTTCGAATTTCCAAAACACTCCCCATTTTTGCCCCGGCTTGTTGTCCGCCAACTGGGACTTGCTGCTCGCCTGTTGGCGTATCCTTTAAATGCAACTTGTGCGGCCCTCGTCCGCTGGGCGTGTTGGCCATGGCAACCACTTGAAGCTCCCGTTTGATCCTCTTAAACTAATTAAATGTCGGGAGCGCTGACTTGAGCATGCTCAGCGTGACGACATCAAAGCGTCTCCTGAGTGAGTCCATAATCTTCAAAGCTCCAGAAATTCATTTGGAACAGGCTGCCAGCGGCCAGGAGCAGGACGCTGGAATGCTGCTCCCCCAGGTCCGAGCCAACAGTAGGCAGTGTGTGTGTGCTCCGTGTTGATGTGTGTTTGTCACGTTTTTTTCTGTTCGGTTTTCATCTTTTTTTGTTTTGTAATATTATTTACCGTTCGGTTAAGCGCTCTCAATGGTCAGGTTACGAGAGGTGCACTGGGAGAATTCCTTAGGCTAATATTAGAAAACAATCAAGGAAATTTGATTTAAGTGTGAGTATTTCTTTTATATCGATTGATAATATTTGGAGCTTGAAATTTATTTCGACAGGAAAAGTCCAATATAAGAATTAACAAAGATATCATATTGAAAATATCGTTACGTTTCATATATCTAAATATAACATATAGAACAATATCAATTATATTTTAAAATATTGACTTTGTCGTTATTAACAAAATAATAATAGACAAATGTTATTTTATTATTTTTTTATAATTATATTTATATTTAAAAAATCTTTAAAATAAAATGCTGTATGCCTCCTTATAATTATTTCCTTCTTTGAAAGTTTAATCTAAGTTTAGGCTCTTTTTTGGCAATATCTTATGATACGGCGATATCTTATGATGAATATTGATTTATCGCACATATATTGCAGCGTAAAAATATAGATTTATTAATCTAGCTTTGTGTCAAATATTTATATTTTCTGTTAATCCTAGTCGGAGCTATACGAGTATTTCATAAATATATTTCTAAAAAAAAAATAGTTGTAGTTTATTTAATTAGAGCCTAATATATTCTAGCAAAAGTTTTCTTCGAGTGCAATACGTATGTACTGCACCACCTCTTGACTGGGAGAAGGCTGAGATTTTTCAAGGGGGTTGGTAGTGGGTGCTGTGTCGTTTGTGGTGGTTTGTGGGTGTAGACTGGTGTTATGTGTCATGCGCATAGCGGGCGTGTCTGAGGCATCTAACTGTGCTAATGCATACCAACGCCTGCTGCCACATCCTCGACGCCTGATAGCTTCTAATATTGAAATTCTCGCTTAGAAATTTCTAACGACGACGCAACCCTAGGCCAACTTGCCACGCACGCCACCCCGGGAAAGGTATTAGAATTTGTTACCTTTTTTTTTAATGGCTCCCGGCCTTTTTTTTTTGTTTGTTTTTATTTTGTTATTGTAACCGTGCTTTGTCTCACCTGAGAACGGGGACACAGTCAGTGAGCTCCATTTTCTGGTTGCCTGTTGCGGCCAGGTAAATTATGCAATCTTTGGCAACGACAACGGCGACAGGTGCGCGACACAGGAGCCAATCGACTCCTGCGGCAGGAGTTGGCGCTCATAATAATGGATTTTTTCGTATATTCCAACAAGGCGAACAGCAAAGGCCATTGGGCCCTTAGATAAAACTACACACTACACCCCCACACACAGACACATGATGACGACTACTGTTATAACTAAAACTACGAAACTATAGTGTTTCAAAACTAACAGTATTACCATACCAGGTTATCAGGCCAACAGTATTTCCAGCAGGACGACCAACTATCTCAGTTGGACTTTTACTACCGGATAATAGTTGCGACAAAGGCTCGCTCTCTCGCTCTCCTTCTCGTGGGAGTGTGTGTGTGGAAAGCGAAAGTGTCCTGCGCTCTTGGCATTCGAAAACTACACATGTGGGGCGTCTAAGCAAAGTTAAGAAGCTGCCCAAACCCCGGCGAAAAAAAATCTAAGCAGCTCCCCTTCTATATATTGGTTTTTTTTATCCCCACCCGCATGTGGCACAGTCGAGCGTGTAAACTACCCCGAAAGCTGAAAAAGTTAAGGGTCGCAAAGCGGCAGTCACAGTAAGTGAAAGTAACCCTCGCCGATGTCGAGAGTCGGGCGCTGAGAATCGGGCGATAGGTGGACACCGGAATGCCAGTCACAGTCATGTGGCACTCGGGCAAAAGTCCAAAGAATTTTTGGAGCCGGCGGAGGAATACCGTCATTAGGCCAGCAGATGGCAGTAAAAGCGGCGGCATCGCATTCCAATCCGATGACGTTGTTGGCCAAAAAAGTGACATACCAGAAAACATTCCTCACTCTCTTTGCTGCGAACTTGCCGAAAAAGCAAACAAACATCCCAAAATATTTTATAAACACATTGTGTGTGTTGTTTTTGTTGCTGTTTTTGGAGCCCATGGCCAAGGCCCCATGGCAACATTGGCCAAGGCGACAGTTCAGGACGCCTGAGTGACAGGCGAACAGGACGGAGAGCAGGAGCTGCGCGCAGCTCGGTGTTGCCAGTGAAAGCGGAAGTGGGCTTAGGAATTTACTTCCGGTTTGCCAACCCTGATCGCCTGGTAAATGAAAATGCATCAGTTCCGCATGTGTGGCAGCTTTCAGCATCGCATCCCCGATATCCGTCGTCTGTATATCGTCGAACGGATTGTTCGACGGGCGTGGCCGGGTCAGCTATTGATCCGTTGCATGTGTGGCACACGGCGGCCAGGAAGCGGCAGAAGCTGCCGACTTGCGGGCCCGCGGGAAACCTATCCCGGAGAATATTCCGGGAATGTGCCGGCGCATACGCAAATCGCGCATACGCTGAGCCAAGTTTTAAATGCCAGCAAAATTTTCAAAATGGCGCCCGCTTCTTAAAGTGCCAACTTGTGGCTTTATGCGAACAGGTGCCCAGCCGGCAGCAGCAGCGGCAGCAGCAGCAGCAGCAGGCGGCACTTAAATATTACGGCCGCGGCATGTGTGTATAATATATAAGTGCAACCCCCCGCACTGCCGGCACAAAGTGACTTTCCAATAATAAACTTGAGACCGTAAAAGTGGGGGGCGTTTTTTTTTTTGTTGGGCCCTGTGAAGTAGGCAACACACTGAGCGGCGGTGGCGCCACCCCCTCCGGAAGTATTTCGAGTTGCAGCCACTCTGAGCTTATCTCACACTTGTGTGTGTCTGTGTCAACTTTGAGTGGCTTTAAAAAAATATTTTCGAGCTGAAACGAGCAGGCTAGCATGCCCAAAGACATGTGTTTCTAGATAAAAAAATATATGCATATCCCAACGCCCGCCCTCCCCTTCAGAGCTGACAAAAAAACACAAAAAGGAAATCGAAGAGAGCCGAAAAAATGCCGGAGCTGTCGTTGACTTTTATGGGCATTTAGCACGTCATTAAAACGTCAAGTCATCAATCTTCTGGCCCATTCGAACAGGCTCGCAGCCGGGCCAAGAACTCCGATCAGAGGCCCCAAGGCAATATATTTGGCCAAAAAGAAAGGCCGCGAGGGCGGCGCCATTAGAAAATTTCCATTTTCGTCACACGTTGTCAGGGCAACAGGAGGCTCGGATAGATACGTGGTTGGTGCGCTCCCAAGGATGCCGCATTCCAATCCCCATCTAGTGACTCCTCAACGCCTGCTACCCAGATATTTCTCATAGAAATGTTAGAAAAAGAAAATGCTGCCGGCAGTGTGTTTAGAAGCGGCATTAGAAGCGTAGCTTTCGTTCTCGCTCTCGCCGCCCCTGCTGGGGTAATAAATCTGACATTTTAATGCGAAAACAGTCAACTTGTCGGCGTCGATTGGCAACAGGACGACAGGAGCCACAATAGGTGGTTCTAATTCCGGCCAGGACATGCGCAGTGCTCGCATCAACAACGACAACAACAAGCACAAGTTGGAGCACAAGTTATGAATGCCAGCGGTTGTAATGTCAGAAAGAGCTCTCTCTTAATATGTTTTTGTTTTTTTGTTTGCATTTGGCCCACTCCCACTAACGCCCCCGACTTACTGGCCAACTTTGGTTGCCTATTACCCTTACGATAATGATAAGAAATTTTTATGTCCCTGCCACGTGGGGGAGCGTCTGCATATATTATCAATGCACAGCGTTGCGTGACAAACTTGGCGCCTAAACCGACTTTTGCGTGGGCGTCGCATTCCGTTGGAGAAAAAGAAATATTGTAGATTCTGTTAGCGGGCCAACAGCACGGACTAGCAGGTGGATAAATTCCAAGGCAGGACTCCCCAAATCAAGGACCTTTGCCCTGCGCAGCCGCCGAGAGAGGGCCGAGATGTTGGGGAAAGTGCCGGAACTGGGGAGCGCACCAGGACTCTCACTGCGCAGGATGAAACAGTGGCATATAAACGAGGGATATAGCTTTTAAATTAAATATAATAAATAAAACATATACAAAGGGGGAATTAAAATTTATTTAATTAATGCAACTAATCACATATTAAACCTATTTAAGAATATAAACCAATATTTAATATTGGAAAATCTCAGCTACAGGCACCACTGTGAAAACCACCCCCAAGGAGCTGTGTGGGGGTATTGGTGAGTACCTTTTGTAATACAATATGTGTACATTGTGTTAACCAGCGCCAAGGGGTGGATGTGGATTCGTGTCAGGAGCCCCTCCGCTCTGGCTGTGATTGCCCCGAGGGGGGAACGGCGACGGGATCTCTGTAAATTAGCGTACATTCTTGCCTCGCTGCGAAGCCTGCTAGCCTAGTAGCTTTTACAGGAATTTGTACTACAAATCTACCAAAAATTTACATGTCACCCCTTACGGCAGTTAGTCGCTGTGCTTAGCGCACAACCCTTACAGACGTCGTCGCCGTCGTCGCCATGTAACGAGGGCTGTGGGTGGGCGGCCTGAGAGCTGGCAAGACGACGCTCCTTCGACGCTTCTCGAACGCTGGGGCCCTGATACAAGTTTGCATATTTCTAATTTCTAAGCGCATCTGCTTGAGGGACGCTTCACGAAACGAAACGAAAACGAGAGTACCGAGGAGCTGTGGCAGGGGCACACGCTCAATGGAAAGGACTTGTGTGGCATAGAAAGGGAGGACCACAGTGTACAGCCAAACAAAGACAGCAGCAGCACATGATTTCCCTGATAGGGAGGCGCACAAAAAACAAGAAAAAAACCTGAGACTGCGTCATAGACAATCGGCACCCCGACCGCAGACCCGAAAGGATCTTTTCACTTTTTTTTCCGGCGCTCTCTTGTTCTCGTTCTCAACTCAATTTTTTTCGCGGCTGCCACACTTCCTGGCTGCTGCAACTTGAGGGTGCCTGTTTCCATCTTTCACTTTCAATAATAAAAAAATAACAATGAAATTATAGAAAAAAAACCCGAGCCTCTCAGTTTTTTCTTTGGGTTTTTTTTTTGTATGCAAAAGACACCAAGGGCGCCATGTGGTGCGTGCCAGTTGCCATGGAGCATTTGGTTTTTTATGCCAAGCGGATATGCGATATTCTGGGGCGTAGGCCGGAGCAATCTCTCCATTCCATTTCATTTCTTTTTAGCGCGAGTCAATGGCTTTTGTGGTCGCCTAGCACGCGTCCTCCAACTTGGCGCAGCTGTTCCTGGACACCGCCTGAATGGGATTCGATTCCCGGCCCAGTTCCTTTTGCATATAATTTGCAGCTGCCGGGAATCTATCATCACGCCTCCACTGCCGCTGTGGTGTCCACTTGAAGGTGTTCCTACCTGGACGCGCACCGCCGCTTCACAATCCCTAATTGTTGTCAGCGCATTCGTCACACTTTTGCTTTATCCCGTCGTACAGCGTATCAGTCAACTGGACAATGGTCCATGGCCTCTGGTCCGTGGCCAAGGTCCACTGCTTCAATAATGCGATTTGCATTTTCCCTTTTCACTTTCCACTTTTCCCTGGTCTTGTGCCATTTGGCCTGCTGTTTGATTGAGTTGTCGTCGTCGAGCCCATTATGCAGCTTAATCCACACCTTTTATCCTGGCCATCTTGCCGTTCATTGTCTCGCCTGGCCAGGTCAGCATTTGCTGCGCCGGCTTAGTTTAATTTTGCGAACATCCTTTGATTGACAGTCACATGCCACTGGACCATATGAAGGACCAAGGCAAGGCCACCTTTAAAATATCAAGGGCAAGGAAACAAATTCAAAAGGTTCGGTCTGGTTGGTAAGCTGTGATAATTTTAAATGAGTTTTCAGTTGGTTTTAAATACTTATTTATTTCAATAAAGATTTTGTTCAATCGAAATTTAGATTTAGATTAAAAAAAAAGCATTTAAAAGGGGAAATATATATTGTAGTAAGGTTGTTATTATAGTTACTTAAGTACAATGTAGCTTTAATATATGTAAAGGCAGATAGATAGATGTCTTTGTTAATTTCGATCATTTAATCTGTCACTTATTAGAATTATTTGAAAAATATGTATGCTGAATTCCAGCTATATTTTACATTTATATTATTTCTACTTTGAATGGACATCCGGCGGGGAAACTTAGCTTTTGGTATGGACACCTTCACAGCGCCGAAATAGCTCAGTTGGGAGAGCGTTAGACTGAAGATCTAAAGGTCCCCGGTTCAATCCCGGGTTTCGGCAAGAATTACTTTTTTTTTCTTAGTTATTCTATTTATAATATTTATTACTATATCATATTTTTTACGTATGTACATATATTAATTTGTATATTTTAAAGAAATCTCAATAACATGATTATAAAGACAGCAGCTAACCACTAAAGGAGTAAACAAGGCTAAACGTTTGAGACAAAACATAATTGTAAGTAAAATAAAAATATATAAATTATAAACATTAAACAATTATTTTTAAAATAATTTATAACTTAGTGCTCTCAGTGGATTTAGTTTGGAGGGAGACTGCTTTATAACAATGCTTAGTACGCTGAATTCGAGTACTTAATTACCGAATATAATTTGATAATAAATATATATAAAAAATACAGTAATATATATTATTATTAATACTAAGCAGAAAAAAAGTTTTCATTGCCGAAACCCGGGATTGAACCGGGGACCTTTAGATCTTCAGTCTAACGCTCTCCCAACTGAGCTATTTCGGCGCTGTGACGGCAGCGGCGCCAACAGTCATGTTGCCACGCTTGCTCTGCTCCGTCCCTTTAGCCGATGGGGCTATTCCGTAGCCGCTTTCGCTGTTGCTGGGGGCTTATCTAATCGCGTCCAAATTAAAAATAGAACCTTTCGCCCTGACCGCCGTGCAGAGCGTCCATAAAACAAGGCGGCGTCAAAAGTTTGCAGCGCCAGCACCGAAGACTTCAGAGTCAAAGGCGTTTCAAATGCAAAAAGCCGCAGCTTTCGGATTTTGTTGGAAGTCTCTCATAGATGCACAAAAAGAAATGTGTTTATATTTTGTAATTTCAACATTAAAACTCCTTGAAAATATACGTTAAAAATTTTTTAAAGAAGTAAAGCAGTTACCAGACCCTCCAGACTTCCGGACAATCAATGATTTTTTGCTTTTTTTAAACATATATAGATATGGGAAAAGAAATTGGAAGAATTCTTCTGTTTAAAAATAATTTGTTCTTAAAAAGTCGAACGAATATTTTCATATTAGTTGACAGAAATGGAAAAGGGAAGTTCAGTTTGTGTATAGGATACTTAGAATTAAACCTAAGGGACTGTTTTATTTATTTTCTTTTGTGTAACTTTTAAATTTCTTTATAGTTCTAAAAAATCTTGGAAGCTAAAGTCGTACATTAAAGGCGTCAAAGGAACTTCGGCCAGCTTCGGCAAACTTCGTGCGTTCGAATGCTTGAGTGTCCGCCCTGGGACCAGCTTGGGCAGCTCTGATTAACATTGATTTCTTTAAATTTAGAACTAATATAACTAGGACTTCCTTTGCACTATTCAAAGAGTTGCAAGATCCTTGGAAAATTGTATTATTTTTTCTCCAAGTGCTATTTGGCTGCTTTAGAGTCTGCAGCCAAATCATGTTTGTTCCGCCACGATGGCACATGGCATCTAATGAACTATTGTAAGCGGGGGAGGAGGATCACCTGCAGGGGGGTGATGGATAGAGGGGGCGGAATGGGAGGGTGTTTTGGGCCGGGTGTCGCACACACACACACAGCCTGGCCCGCTGGGCAACAAATCAGCCAGCCAGCGAGCGACCGACCGACCAGGCCGAAAACCAGAAATGAAGCCGAAGCTGAAAGCTGAAGCTGAACCAGAAGCTGGAAAGCCTCGGTTGCGGCTTCGTGTTGTCGTTGTAAAAATGTTTGCTTGCACGCTTTCCAATGGTTGCCCGATGTCTTCGTTGTAGTTGTTGCTCTTGCTCTCGCCGCTGCTGTTGTTGGTGTTGTTGTTGTAGCTGGTCGTGCTTTGCGGTCGTTGCCCCGCTGTGACGTCACCGGTTCAATGGCAAAATGTGACCCAGATTGTCTGAGCTGCACAACTAAGCCGTAGCCGCCTGTGTGTGTGTGTGTGTGCGCCCGTCTGTGTTGGCCACATTTCTCCGGCTCTTCAGAACAAAGAGCGGGCTAAGAGAGGCAGCTAAGCTCGTCAATTCGCTCTTAGCTTAGACTTGTAAGCTGGCCTGCCCTTGGCTGTAACCTCTTCGGGATCGAGACTCTTGGACAGCAACCGCTTTCTCTGCCCCGGGCTAAGTTATCAACTCCCGGTCCCAGTCCCTCGGCCCCCATTCCGATCTGGAGTCCGCTCTTTCTCCGAAATGGGGACACACGATTCTCAGTGGCAGCAACTCCGACTCCGACTCCTTCTTCTGCCAACTTTTACAGTGAGTCGTCGGCCCGATTGCCTTTGTTGCCGTGTTTCCGTAATTATCGCTCCTCGCCTGGCCAAGTCCCAAAAACTCAAGTCGAATCCAATGAAAGCCGAAAGCGACACCGGGAAAAATGTAACTGATGCAAGTGGATTTATTTAAATATAGATATAAATATAAGAAATAATTACACTAACAATTATGATTGATATCTGAAACCATTCACTTAAACTCAAATCTTCTGAAAATTCATAAATTCTCTAATTTATATAACTTAAAGGAGAGGTTCCTTAACCTCCAGTTAAGCTTTAACGATCCAAATAAGTCACAGAAGCCAAAATCCACTCCAAATTTAGAAGAACGGAAATATTTAGTATTATTTTTGAATTCTTTGTTCTAATTTGACTAATTTACGCCAAGCTTAACGGGCAATAAGCTAAACTAGGTTTAAGAGAAGGGAACTGATTTTTTTTATTCTTTGAACTCTGTTCTAATTGGACTTCCTATTAAATTTCAAATATTTAACCAGAGAGGTGTAACGAGGTGTTTAGTTAAACTGAGATTTAAGTTAGTTACACGATACCTTAAGGTAACTCCCGTAAATTATCGATCCAACTACTAATACTACATGTAATTAATCCACCTATATTTAATTTATTTAGACTACATGTCAGGGATAATAAAATAAGACAAAGTCGATGGTGTAATCGGTCCGTAGACAGCAATATAAAAGATCCATAGGCAGCCGAATAGAAGTCAATCACGCGATAATAAATCCCATCGAGCATGGCGCCCCTCTCTCTACACATAAAAATATTTGCTCTAAATAATCGTTATAAAATGCAAATTGACTTTGTTGCAATAGTTGCCTCTGGGATCACTTTTTCTCAGTGCAGGCGAAGTCGGCCTGCTGGCGAAGAGTCCCAGGCTCAGAGGCCCAGGCAGTGTTGCGTGTAATTTGTTATTTTATTTTATTGTTATTATTACCGCATGCGACGTGCACTTTATTTTCATTACCAGTTGGGATTCTTTTCATGCATATGTAACTTCGTGTATGGGAGAGCGCATCTAATGTCATGCATCGGAATTGGAAAATGCTTTCATAGTTGCTGCAGTTGTTGCTGCTGTTGCTTGTTGCTGCCGCTTTTGTTGCACGTGTGAATGTGGCAGTTGTGTGCCCAACTGCGCGGAGTTTGTGCCTCTGTGGAGCTGGCTCAGCACCTACTACTACTAATACTACCAGGCTAATTGGAAATGCATAAATGGTAATTGATGGCTATAAATAAAATGATGATATACCCAATTTGTTGTGAGTGCGCTGCGCAGCCCGCTCAGATGATATGGATTGCTCGGGCGGCCCATGTTAGATAATCGATTTAATTGGCCGATTTGGGAGTGGGAAAAGGTGGAGTCCCCTGTTCTAGGTTATCAAATAATGTCGTGTTATGGTGACTTGAAGATTTGTAATCAAAGCTACCAGGAAATTAACAGAGTTTCTGGGAAATTTTACTATGTGAAAAATCTAAAAAATAAACTTCACAGAAAATTTAAGTGTTGTCTTTTTAAATAGAGATTTAAATAAAAAATTACAATTTACGAATTTATACGTTTTTATGCTGTTTCTGGAGGTCCCTTTCATCAGTATCCTGCGGAGATCCTTCTTAAAACAAATTTGTAGGTTACTTCTTCAAATTATAACGAGATGTACCAAATAATCTCAAACGTTGATAGCCTTCTCAAACTAAAAACTTTAATTTTTATCAACTAAGGACGCTTGCAAGCAAACTATATTTACCAATATTTTCTCCTATCGCGCCTACTAAAACCTACCCCTAACAAGCACGTGCTTCATGTCGCAAGGACCCCTTGTGTGTGCTTTTATTATTCGATTTTATTATATTCATCCTGTGAGTTAAACAATTTTTATTTCCTGATTGTGAGTCCCCTGTAATAATAGTACATCTGATTTATCATTATTATTAAGCAAACTTCCAAGAAGTTAACCTATTTCCTGGCATAATTATTACGTTTTTCTCCTCGGGATGATTCATTGTGACATTTATTTATTTTTCATTCGAACCTCGACCCATAACTTGGTTTATTTCCTTCCTTTGCCTCCATCAGCGACAATCTGTGCAAATTTGTGCATTTCATTAAAAACGCTTTTGATTTGATATTGGCGCTGAGCAATTAATTGCGCTTTTAACGATTGCTCTCTCTCTCTTGGGTTTTAGCTCTCCAAATAAATTTGTAATATTAATCGAAGCTACGATCCAAAGAGAGCCACCTAAAAGAGACCCCCAGAGAGAGAGATGAAAGAGCGCTTTGCCGGTTGGGGGCCAGTTTCCAGGTCTCGCATGGAATTAACAATATTTATATAAACAAGTTATAAACAATGTTTGCCTAAACAGTGACAAACACACCCATACAAACAAACAGCTCCCCAAACCAGTTGATCTCTCAATAGCGCCCCTCTCCTCCGTCCGTCTCTTTGGCTGCCACACAGCTGCATTGCATGCACGACGGATGCACGAGAGCTGCATACACTTCCGCATTTCTGAGGCCAGCAGCAGTGCATTCCTCTCTCTTGCCCACCTTTTCGGTCTCTCTTACATTTTAAGCTCTCTTACAAGCTGCTATATGTATTTATCGGCTCTGCTGGGCGTCAGCTGATTTTGTTTTGCTTGAACTTTTGCCGGTTTTTAAGCCGCGCTCCATGCCTCCCCAGTTTCTTCCGCTGCCTGCCTGCGCCCCCCTTCCACCCTGCTCGTCACGGTTTGTTTTGGAGCTCCGCGCTCTTACCCGCACACACACACACGCACACATTGGCGCACATTAGCATGTCAGTCGAGGCTGCGGCGACCCTGCCCAATGTCAATCATTCCAGTCGAGGGAAGCAGGCCAAAAAGGCGAAATCCATTACAACGAGCTTATGATGGCTATAATGGCTGTGTATGTGTGTGAGCCGGCCTGGCCTGTAATCTTCGGTGGCCCGGTCTTACTGACAGTGAAAACCAAAAATGAGCCCCAAACAAAAAACCGCCAAAAAAGAGTGAAGACACTGGAAAAAAGTGTTGCCGGAATCTGTTATTTTTCAATGATTTAATTATTATTTAATTTTAATTTTAACAAATTCTACTGCTTGCAAAAGACAAGACTATGCTGAGAGACTAGATTGCCTAGAAACCAAAGGATAGACGGATTGATAGACGGACAGATAGACGGACAGGCAGACGGGCAGACGGACATGGCTAGATCAACCAGGCTTGTGACGCTGGTCAAGAATATATATACTTTATGGGCTTGGAGATGCCTTCTTCACTGCAAGGTTATAATAAACCAATTAAATTTTTTTATAACTACATATATAACTTAATATTCCACAGTGTAATTTTCTTTGTGTAAAAGTTCAGTCCGAAGTTGGGTCCGAAACGCACTCACACCTACTGACCATGGTCGTGGCCCTGCATAAGTATGGGTGTGGGCCTAGCAAGCTTGGCTTTACTTGGTTACAACGCTTCTGGCCTGGTCGTTCTTTTACTCTTTGGGAGCCCGACTTACACACTTTGTGTGCTGCATGTGTATGCCGATGGGCTCGCACACACAGGCGGCGGCGGACATTTGGTTTTTTTTGGGAGGTGAATGGCCGCAACTGTCGCTGCCACTTTGGTAACACCGTGGCGTATTAAACGTAGCTGTGGCAGCAGCGGTGGCGGTGGCGGACCAAAAATCAAAAACCAAAAGCCAAAAACCAAAGCCACAACATCGTCATCATCATCATCATCGTTGTGAACACCAAACCATGGCGGATCCCAGTACTTTTGGGACACAAAGGAGATTGGGGTGGGCTGGGTGAGCAGCAGGAGGATAAGCACTAAGAGAAACTATATTGATTGCTACGGTTCTTATATTATTTTACACAAATTATTGCCACATTATTGAAGAATAGATTTAAGGCAATACTTTCAGTGTTTTTCAAATTCTATTTTAGATAATCTAAGTAATTTTATAACAATAATAATTTATTTTTTTAAATACTTATTCCGGTGCAAGGAGAACTTGGAGGGCAGGTCAGGCGGAGCAATGTTTAATTTGCTTTGCATTTCGTTTGGCCAAACTCCAACAGTCTCGATCGTTCTGCCAAAAGGCCTGGAGAGACTGGCTGACTGACTGACGGACTGAGTGACGTCTCCGCTGCTTCTGCGTTTTATTTCGGTTATTTTCCCGAACTTAACCCAGGCATTTTTATGGCCACACAAAAGTATGGCCCGATGTTATAGCTTTTTGTTTAAATTTGTTTGGTGGCTTTCTTCCCACACTGTGATTCCCCCTCGGCCTCCATCCTCGGCCAATGAGTTCAAGTCATGCATTTGGACGTGAAGATGTGGAGAGCAAGTCATATCCGTATCTAAGCCGCTTTTGCTTTTTAAGTGGAACAAAATTGGAACAGACTCCTAAAGGAGGCGGGGCGACAATAAAGCAAACTTATAACTAGATCAAGAAAACTGTGTGAGTTATACTATAAATATAATAGTAATTATAAACAAATAATATCCTAAATATAAATACAAAAGCAGAACGTTATCTTTTATGGTTTAAAGCCTGTATCATTGCGAACTTAAATTAGAACTAGGTTAAGAGATGGCCATCAATTGTCACCATTAGTTATTATTTTACAGTGCACTCATTGGGCTACCTTTCTCTATCTATCACCTGCTCTACTTAGCTCTCTCTCCCTGACTGGTCAGCGTGTAAAACTAATTTTGTTTTAATTTCTCCTTTCAACACATGTTCGTGTGTAATTTTTAGACCCGCCACACAAGGTATTTGACCCTTTGGCTCACAGCTGATTTATGGGAATTTATACGTATATTCGTATACCTATCCCCAGTCCCAGTCGCAGTGCCAGTCCCAGTCTATGGCCTGCTGCTGCTTTGGGATCTGATTCTGATTCTGATTCTGCTTCTGATTCCTATTCCGATTCTGGCCTGCCTCAGCTTCTGGTTCTATTTCAGCCCCGCCGAAGTTGAATGTACGTTTTGCGTGAAAGTTTGTGTGCCGTGTGTGAATCTGGACAGTATTTGTTTGTTGCCTTCCTCTGGGCTAGGTAGAGCTGGAGAGCTGGAGCGCAGCTCGGGCTATAGGAAGAAAGCTAATTCATGACATGCTGACCATATTAATTTATCTTCTTTCTGCAAAAGCCCGTGCATGATTTGCCCATTACCACCAATGGAGCTCCTCCTCTTCCCTACTCCCCCCAAGAACTCCCCATGAGCTACAGTCCAACTTGTCTATGCCGAACCACTCTTTGACTCGGAATCTTTGGGTTAAGGTTGTTATAATCAAGTAGAAAGAACTAAGAATGTAGTAGTAGTAACTAACTTAAAATTCAAGCTTATATCTTTTTTTGTATATTTTTTAAGTTCCTCATGCTTACAGAGTATTCGATTTAGACAATTTCTAGTTAGGGAAGGTAGACTGTATCTACGACTGCCCCTGTCTGTCATATGGTGGCCCCGTGTCTCTTTGGCTTTCCGTCCAATTCTTTGGTACAATGAACTCCGGTGCGTGAAATGTTTGAAGCTCTTCGTTCTTTTTTTTTCGGTAACGAGATCATTGACACTTTAACGCGGAATGCATTAAGTTTGTTACCATGGCGAACGATCGCGGGCCGTGATTTCTTTCTTTTATTGGCATGATCGTGCACTCCTAATGATAAAGAAGTTCGTAGAAAGATAGCTAGCGCAGATCGGTTGAAGAAAGTTGATGGATGGTTGGCCATAAAAGTGCTAAGATGATGGATATATATATATATATATACATGTGTATTTTTGCCAACCAAATGAACTGGGCAAAAGGGTCAAACTATTAGAGAAAGATCGAGAGCCATATTAAAAGAAAAGCATGTCCATGTGGCTTAAACTTTAAGCTAGATACTATCGATCGACAAATACAACTGAGAAGTAGGTCGTTTTAAGATCTAATAAGATAGTTAGTTGTAATGGCATCTGGATGGTGAAAAGTCGAAGATCTTAGAAATACCTGCGATACAATCAAAACCTAATTCCAATGTAGCATGTGTTTAACATTTATAAGCTCCCCCCACAGGGTAAAATTTAAATAATTCTACCATTCCGATGGCTGATTCAAGAAATCAGCATGAATATTCCGAGAAGATAATGCAAATGATTGTGAATGCCCGGCGTTTGGGGAGGCAGTGGTAAACAGAGATCCAGCTTTGTCGAGGAGTTCAGTGACATGTTATCAGCGGGCCTGGCCAAGGAGAGAGCCACCCCGATAAGCCGTATCATGGACAAAAGGGCATCGTCTTGGCATTGAGGCGGTGTGCGGTGTGCAGAAAATTCTTGACTCTTGCGAACACGCCATAATTACTCCATTATAATGGAGCGGCGGCAACAACTGAACTGATCCTCAGTCCGAGAACTGATTGAGAGGCCGCAGAAGGCTGCAAGGCTGCTGGCCGCTGGACGCTGGCGGCAGATAATGATTATGGTTTCAATTACCCGACAGAGCGCGGTGCAGCTAACGAACGCCCCAGCAACAAAAGAGTAAACAAACATGTGTATGGGTATATTTTTCCAATTTTTCCCTCCTTCTTTTTGGACTTTTTAGTGGTGTAAAAAATGCGGAAATGCATTTCTATGGACTTACTTACACACAAGTCAAACACCACAAGTCATGCCAGCCGGGCGAAACTTGCATGTGAACTGAGCCTCTGCCACCGGCCTCTGTCTCTGCCTCTGCCTCTCTCTGCTCGTGTGTGTTGGCCCGAAGATGACGATATTAATGTGGCTGCGGATGGTAATGATGATCATGATAATCATGTGAAAACCAAACCAAAGCCAAAGCCAAAGCCTCCGCCTCATCCGAAGAGCCTCCCATGGACCTGTTTGGGGCATAATAAGAACACCAAGCAATGCAGCTGCCTGCAGCAGCAGCAGCAGCAGCCTCAGCAGCATCAACATCAGCGGGTTGCATTGCTTGGCAATGCAACCAAAATGGCAACAACAAATACGGCCAGCAGGATGCAACTGAGTGGAGGGTTTTCCGGGGGTTACACAGAAAAAACAAGCTCATTTTCACGGGTATTTCACAATTATATTTATAAAAATTTCATAAATTAGATAGCGGCAACTCGTCTCTGAGTGGCATTTTACCTTGAGATACATCATTAGAAGCCTAGAGCGGTTCATTTCGTTTATGAGATCCTTAAATATTATTTTACATATATTGTACATTGTTTTAGGTATAAGAAAATGCTAAAATTGAAGATTATTGAATTGAATCCATGATGCCGCACAGCATTAATTGTTCTTTCTGTCATAAATTAAATTTTAAAAAATATGTTTCCTAAAAGTATATTTTATAAAAATATTCAACACATAAATAAATCATTTGAGGAGATATTTTCCTATGAAAATATATAAGAAATACTCGTGTTAAGAGCTTTATCGAAATATTCAAATTAAAAGGATTATAGGTCCCATAAATAAATGGATTTTTGAATAGAGCCCCCTTAAAACTTAATAAGAAAACTGAGATATCTAGATTTTTAGTCCTGTAGGATACCTTAGAACTTTAGTAACTTTGAAAGTGTCATCTTTTAAGCCAAGGCATTATTGGATCGCCATCGGATTTATGATCAACGTATTAATATGCATTTCTTTCGGTGTGCAGGCCGCTCTGATGTTGACGATCAACCTATAGCCCAAGTAAATTACGACTGCAAGTCAACCAGTCGAGTCAGTCAAGACGAGAGTCATCTCCCCGTCGCCTCGCGCCGCCTCTCGCCGCATCGCATCGCCACGCTCTGTGTGTGTGAGAAAAGTTAAGAAAGAAAGCAAGTTGCTGGCCAGAAGAAGAAGCAGCAGCAGCGGCAGCAGTCGCTGGCTTTTTCTTTTGTTGTATTTACAAGCGGCCAAAGGTTCGTTGACCGTACAAATAGTGACCCACTAACATCCGCGAGTACGTTCACCCTTGTGACGTATTGCCCCATGATCGGAGCAGCAGCAGCAGCAGCCGAAGCTCGAACGAGGCCGAAACGAACCCGGCTCAAACCTTTTGGGCCGCGCTTACTCTTCCGAACGAACCTCTTGGCAACGACGGATAGTGGGGCTTAAGAGCACACCGATGGGGCTTAAGAGGGCTTAAGAGCAACACGACGGCTGATGTGGCGGCTCTCCTGCTCGCTCTCTAGGCCGAAATGCGGAAATGTTGCAAGTTACACATTGGCCGGTCCGTGTATGGGTGCTTATGTTGCCCGCCGTTGTATCTGTATCTGTATCTTTTGCGGCGTGTTAATCCCATCGCCGCGGACATCTTCATCTGGCTAGATTAACATCAAATTGGATGGCCAGCTTTGCTCTCGCTTGGCCAAAGTGATTTCGTCGGCCCTGATCGTAAAAATATTTGTTGCAGCAATCAATTATGACCCGACTGTCTCGGTGTGTGCGTCTCTAAGCGGTATCTGTGTGAGGCACACTGGACAAAATATAGTTTTATAGCTTATATTATAAGTAAAGTAATTAATATTCTTATTTGTAAATAAATTACTTATCTTACAAGGGAATAAATAGATATTTTTTTTATTTTTGATATCATTTTGCAAGGGTTTATTACAGTATCTTAATTTTAGCTATTGGTTTTGCTGAAATCAACAATATTTCTTTAAGAAGATGCAAGACAGACTTAAGATTGATGTTCAGCCGAATAAATTGAATAAGGATTTCGGTCTTTTATGCCTAAACCTACGGAATTGCTTATAATATAAATATAACCTTAAGATATATATATTTGCCTAATTTATTAGATCCTTTTCAATTCGAAAATAAAATTTAAACATAAAGAAACAAATTAATAGAAATTCTTGTAATTTTTAAATCAAATGCAATTTGTAATCATTTTTTTAAGGTTTGTACTTATCAAATATTTCTATGCCCTAAATCCAAAAACAATAATTATCTCCGTAGATCGCCAGAGAAATGTAAATCCTTTTCAAATATCTGTCACCTTTAATCAGGATGTTGCATCGCAAATTTTAGGGCATGAACAACCCGTATCTGCTCCGTTCATCTGCTCGACCACACCTTTTCTTCTTTGGCGGGATCTTGTGACCTTTGGCCTTGACAACTCCCGTCGCTTGTGCCGCCTTTTTCCTTTGCCTCAAGTTCAAGCCCGACGTCAAACCTGAAATTGCCACATGCGGTGAAAGTAAAAATTCATAATTTTTACCCCCCGCCCCCGGCATAGTTGTTGTTAACATTTTACCCAAAGAGGCCATAAAAATGGCAAACCAACTGCGCTCGACTCGGCGGCGGCACAACTGCAGCACTGCGGCAACTGCAACATCAAGCGAATCGGCGTTGGTGGCAGCAACACCAAGAGCAACAGCTATAGCAACACCAAACAGTGAACACCAAACAGCACCATCAAATGCAATGGCATGCAGTTTTCCAAGCCCCTTTTTACCACTTCATTAGCCGGCGAGCGGGTCGAATTCGGTTGTCGGTTTTTGGCATTGGTTTTTCGGGCCTTTCTTTCTTTTACTTTCGTTCGTTCGGTTCGCTCGGCGAGGAGTTTTCCAAATAATTTAGCCAACAAGGTGTGGGCCGGCCTCACACATTTTCCACGCCAAGGCTGAGGCCGCGTTGATCATGAACATGACACAATATTATGGATTATGAGGGGCCTTTTCAGCACTCAGAAAAATACTCGAATTATTATATATGTGGTAAATATGTATTTAATTTTTTAGCGGATAAATACCTGTAATATACTATAAAATATTAACTATAAATATAAAAAAATATATTGAAATATATAATATATATGTGCTAGTTGCAACTGTAAACCTTTCCATATTTTACTGTAAAGATATATACATTAAATACTTAAAAATATACATTTAATCACTCTAATAAACGCTTTAAAATATCTAGAGATTTCTGCTAGATTTCTTGCCAGATGTAAGACACTATTACATATTTTTTGCTGTGTATTTTTTGCTGGCTGCTGCGGGTTGCCATCGGTTTCGTGTTGATGCTGCTGGCTAAAAGGAAAATCTCTTGGTGTGGCAAAAACATTTCAATTTCTTTTTGAAATTCAACTGTAGTTCATAATTTAGCGTTTATTTATGAGTTGTCAAGGTGTTCGGTACGTGACTTGTCGGCCTTGTTGGATATTTTTCAAGTTCGGGGCGCCGGCGCCTCTGCCTATATCCCGTTTAGATCAATTTCATATTTATGGGTTTATGCAGAAATTTGTCTGTTCTCAGGCAAGGATTTTGTGTTTTTTTTTTCTTTAAGGTGGGCCACACACGTACACGGGTTTTGGTGGTCATGAATGAACGAGCAACTGCAGGACATTCAATATGGATCCTGGGGCAACCTTGAACTTCGTTCGGGCGCAGCAGCAGCAGCATCAGCAGCAGCTGCTGCTGCTGCCTCCTGCCAGAGGCATGGGCATCTTCATTCCATCTGATTGGACACATGGGAAACTGGCTAAGCTTTTGGGGCCCAGGATCAAATGACTATTGGCAGCTGGTTTTGGCCCAGCTTCCGATTCACACGCTGCTGCTGCTGCTGCTGGCGTGCTTACTCAAGCGATGCCAACGAAGGCGGCTACCAAATTGGCTAACAATTTTCAAGCGGCGGCCGTTGCAATCATTGGATTAATTTTAATATGTCCATGGATTAGCCCGCTTTCGACCTAGCCAGGCAGCATCTATGATTATGGGCTCACGGCATCGATTCCGACTCCGACTCCGGCTCGTACTCGGGAGTCTCAAACACATGTACATAAATGTAGCAACATTGCTGCCACTGGAATTGCGACCTCTTTGGCGCTACCAACGCCGATGCTGCTGCTGCTGCAGTGGCTGCTGCTGCTGCTGCTGCTGTAGCTGGTTACGAAACCCCAAGAAAAACTTCCGCATTCATTTAAGATCATTTCTGTCGTTTGCTGCTCCAAGTGGTTGCTGCCGCCACTGCCGGTGCCGGTGCAAGAGTTGCAAGTTGCAAGTTGCAACAAGCATCAACACAGCCCCCCTCATTTGGTGTTGCTTGTCTGTTGTTTGCTATTATTAATGCCCGCCGCCATCACCCGTCGTCTCCTCCAAGCAGGCTCCTTGGCCGGTGGTGATGTTGCTGCTGCCGTTTCTGCATTCGCTGTTTTCGCGAATTTATGGATCGGGGAGCAACTGCGCGCCGCGCACATATGGAGCCAGTTCGTCTGCTTCCCAAAGACAGGCGCCCAATTGACAAGGTGTTTTGGTGATTGTCCATACCGGATTGCTGTTCCTCATTGCTGTGCCTGTGCCTGTGACTGTGACTACGCAGTTGATGTCATACTTGGGGGGCCAGCCAGCGGACCAAGCCATCCAATCCAGCTGATCCAATGCGAATTTCAATGGGGGATAGGTATTGGATACAGTACTGATTAACTTAGTAGTTAAGAGCAGGCAGATGTTGGTCTTAAATCTATAAAAATGTATTAACAAGGAACATACTATACGGGGGGTCCTTTAATACTTTCTGGCGGCAGCATTTCAAAAGATTTTTCAACTAAATTTCTTAAGTATTCATCAATCAATCAATCTAAATATTGGTATGTGAGAAGTAACATTAGGAATAAGCCATCAGATCTATAAAAATCTAGCAACAACAAAAAACTGCTTTTCAGATGATTTTTTCAGCGAAATTACTTAAGTAATTCTTATATCAGGCTAAATATGGGCATTTAAGAACAAACCATCAGAATCTACACACAAAGAACAAACTATAGCCGGGATAATTGAATACTTTCTGGGAACAGCTTTTTATATTAATTTTTCCAGTAAATTACTTAAGGCGAATAGAAAGATTCAGTAATATTCTTCATTCAAGCTTAATTTTGATATGTGAGTTATTGATATTTGATATGTGTTAAGATAAAACCATCTTTCTTAAAGTCACAAAGTATTAAGTTTAATGTTTTAGGAGGTAATCAGACTAGACCTCTATTTTTGAATAGAAAAACACCAAATCTCATATCTGTAGACCTTTCAGTAAGTTGCACAGATAGATTTCTTTGGACTAATTAGTTTATTTTATAGATAAATAATATAACTCTTAAATGAACAATTTAATCAAATATAAAACAGATTCCTTTCTTTTCCATAAGTTACCTAATTCCACAACTGATTTATTTAACGCAATCATTCAACTAATCTTTACAAATCGATATATCTGATTAAATCGCTTTAAAAGCAAGAACTTGCAGGAGGCCAGGTAACCAGTCCTGCCATAATCAGGTCAAGCCTTGGCTTGAGGCCCGTTAAATGGCCAATACAGAAAGAACACTTCCCCCGACTTCTTGTTCTTTATGTTTTCTTTTCCTGCCTGCCTCGCTTTGGCAATAAATTCACACTAACGGGGCGAAATGGAAGAGCAGTCAGCGAAAGAGACGTTTACGTTCATCAATAACCAGAGTACCGTTAGTCCGCTGGTCAGAGTCAGAGCCAAAGTCTCCCGACTTGGCCAAATGACCAAATGGGGTGGCCAGTGTGACTGTCGAATGTGGAGGCCCGCGCCAATAAATTACCTAGAAGCGCACCCAAGAGGATGGGAAGCCATCGAGTTGGTACGGGATCGGGAGGAGAAGGCCAAGAACAAGAAGCCACTGCAACAGCAACGGCAACAGAAGAAGGCCAACAAGAGCCAACGGTATATTATGCAATCACAGCATGAATGAGACACTCTTGACCGAGTTTCCAAAGCCAGGCAATAACGGTACCACGACACATGCGACAGCTGACAAGTGGCCCCAACCAACAGAGCCAAGTTCCAGCTCCAGCTGGAGGCCCCCAAGGCAAGGCGGCACAAAGAAAAGAGCATGGCCAAGAAGCGACTAACGGGTTCTAGGCTGTGGGCCAAGCTGAAAAAGAGGAAGCACAAAGGGAAAGGAGACAGGAGACAGGGGGGCAGGGAGAAAGAGCCTCAGATAACCATAAGGAGCTGGAAATGCACGACGGCCTCAGCCAATTATGCAAACAATGAAACGAGAAGAAAACAAGCAAAAATTTTGTTACTTTAAGTCTCAAAAGTTTGTCATTATTTTGTTTTTAATTTAAGATATATTAAGTTAAAGGTAATTTTAGAAAACTGGAGGCAATTATCTAAAACTGCTGACAGTAATCATTCTTCTTTAGACATGGTGGAGTTAATGGATATAGATTAAGTCTAAGAAGTTTATGTTATTTGTTTTTAATACACTTAAAATGTTTTATGCATTCTAAAGAAATAATGGCATACTTTCTGGCGGCACACAAGCCAGAATTTATTAAAATCTTAGCTATTTATTGATTTAAAGTGACAACAAACACTCAAGCGCTCTCTAAGCCAAGATAATCAAAAAACTCCGCTAGTTAGTGTTTTACTAGCATTTTAACTTTATTAATATATCTTCCCCTAAAGAGTGTCACCAAATACTTGCTGATGACATTAACAAGACTAAATAATCAAATGATCTTGAATGATTATACATTTATTCTGAAGAGTGATGCTGTAAGTGGACATAAGGATAATATTGTTGGTTAGCTATGCATTCAAGTGTCTAAGTACGCGTGGATAATATTTCATTTCGTTTGAAGTTTACTTCTGCAAATGGGTCTTCACGAGAGAAACCAGAGGAGCGGCTGTGGGCATTGCTGGATGCTCGCCGGCACTGCCGGCAATATCAATATGCGTGTACTTGATCGGCAAGCTGGAGTCCAAGCCGTGTTTGTCCAATCCCGAAGCCATGATCATGAAGGCGGCTGGCACCTGGTGTCCTCGCGGCGTCCTAACCGATGGCGCATTATTGGCCTGAACCAGATCCTCGCCAATTACTTTGCCAGCGTTGAAGGCAAAGTCACTGGGACGCAGCACTGAGACCTCGAAGGGCTCACCGAATTCCTGACCAGCAGCCTGCAATCTCCTGGCATGATCCTCCCGGTGGGCAACGCTGTTGTCAATGGCAATCGACTGGCCCTCGCCAGCTGAGATGAAAGCATGGCCCGTCAACGTGGCAATGGTAAAGATATGTGGATCTGGCAGATTCTTCTCCACAACCAACTCCTTCATGCGGCACAGGGCATCGGTCATGCACATCCTGCCTTCGGCGTCGGTGTTGCCAATCCTCACATGAAGTCCGGCTCGCGATGTGATTATCTCATCGGCCACATAGCACTCCTCGCCTACGGAATTGCGAACCATGCAAAGGGCGGCAATCACATGGACATCATCTGGCTGGAGCTGATTCACCACCTTCATGAATCCAGCGGCAGCGGCTGCTCCACACTTGTCTCGAGACATGCCAGCCATTACACCGCCGGCCTTGATGTCAGCACCACCAGTGTCGTAGGTAACGCCCTTGCCTACGAGCATCAGAGTCTTCCTGGCCGGCTTCGGTGGCTTGTACTCCAGAAAGATAATGCGACCTCGGTGACGCTCAACGGCTTCAGCTGCCCGGTTGACAGCCGCAAAGAGTGGATACTCCTTCTGCAGGGTCTCCAAATCACTTATCACAGTCACACTCAGCTTGTCGAACAGCGGCTTAATGTACTTCTCCACCTGGATGGGCGTCATGCGCTCCGGGTCGCCAACGCCAATGTCGCGAGCCACGAAGCGACCTGCCTCTAGGATCAAGGCTTCCTTGAGAATCTCATCCGCCTTGGGATTGTCGATTTCGATACTCAGCGTGGTCACACGGGCGTCCTTCGCCGCTCCAGCTTCGCGAAGTTGAATGGGCTAAAGTTTACCAACAATGTTAATTATTTTATTAGGAAATATTATATAAAACCTACCACATAGAGCTGCTCTAGGGCGCCAAGAACGGTGCAGAGTTCGGCCTGAGGGAAACGCGTGACCTTGGGCACAACCAGCAATGGGGTTTGGAATCCAGCCTGGATGAGAGAATAATATTAGGATTAATATAAATTAGCTTAAAAACCTATATAAGAGAGGAGTTTATTAGCTACACACCTTGATCACCTTCTGCATGGACTGCTTAGCCGCCTCCTGGTAGCTCCGCACATCATCGTAGTCGGTCAGCTTGGCAACGGGTGCATAGACCACCGGCAGGTCCACATTGGGCGCCTTAAAGCAGGAGATGCTGCTGTCAAAGGACTTGTCAAAGCTGCGGTGCTGCTCGAAGGCCTCCTTCAGCTCGCTGGGCACGGCGTCACGATCGATGATGCACAGACAGTCGCTTCCAGCGCGGCTCATCAACTTGTTCAGCCGGAGGGAGCATGGAACCATTCTGGAGGGAAGCGGGAGTAAAGTGCGCAATAAAACCGTTATTGAAATATATACATTCAATTGAGAAACATTTAATTTAGTGTCAACAATAAGCAATGGCACGTGATTGTTATTGCAACGTCGTTTTATCACGTCGCCACTGATGAAATTGTCCGTCATGACATAACCAGAACGCGGATATTTTTTAAACACAACCTTTTCAATTTTATATTGATGGCGTTCTTATTTACAAAATTATCGGAATAAACCCTTTAAATGAAAAATAGAAGTATGCCCATGTCTTGCTACTTTCCTGGCGCTGAGATTATCTTAACTTTAAGTGCAATAAAAACTTGTGATAAGCTTATGAAATGGTCGTTATAATCATAAACCAATTGCCCAATTTGGAAGCCAACAACTGCGGTCAAAAAAACAAAAAGGACTCTTAACATTAATAATAACATAAATAACTGACTTATCCCACAATCTAAACGTAGATTCGGATTAGATAAGGTATACTAAACATTATGAATATAATTTAAAAGTGGAAAAAAATTATATATCTATGTCTTAGATATTTAAGAAATTATTTCTACTTCTTCAGAATAATATTTATGAAGAAAAAATTCAGAAACCATGACTATAAGATACACGCCCATTTTAATTATGACTATGTATTGGGAAATGATCAAAAAACTGATAAAATCAATGTGCTATTTGTTTGGCCCTCGCTGTAAAAGATGGCGAAACGCTGAGAGCTTTTCTCGCAAGAATTGTTAACTAAGAATTGACTAACTAAGCCCTCTTAATAAAAACGAACACACCCTCTAGATAGGGACTCTCCCCGTACTCACTTTTCGATACCCATGTTGAGGTGGCTGCGACTTGGTCGATCGGCGGATGGGGCGTCACTGAACTTCAGATGGAAACAAAAGCGCTGCAGCTGGAAACTGGAATTTGGAAAGTGGGTAGCGGGCGCGGGATCTGGAACAGAAAGCGGGTGGCTGGCGATAAGGAGCGCTCTGCTGATAAAAAAAAAACTCTCTCCTACAGCGACGAGCAACGAACAAGGCGACAAGTAACAACTTGCAATGCTCTGGCTTGGGTGGCCAAGCTCTTTATACTACATTCGACGACAATGCCACCCAGGGCTTTTGTTAATTGTTAATTGGACGAAACCAGATTGCACGAACGATTATTCATTGCCTGTATGATCGCCAGTGTAACGCTAGAACTCGGATATAACCCGACAGCAATAACAAAGGCAAAGTCTACTCACGTCGCTCGCTGGGATTTGTTGCTTGGGTGTCGGTTTCCTCTTGCCAGTCACGTCCGCGGAGAATGCAGTTGGTAGTTGGTGCCAAAACGCGAAAACAAAGGCTGTTTGGCCAGACCAGCCGGCATGTGTGAAGCTTTCAAATGCCGGAGACCAGCTGTTAGCTGTTTGCCCGCGTTGCCAATCATCGGGCAGGTACAGAGATAAGCTTTTGAATGGGAATACACACATACATACATAAGGGAACCCAAAAATTAATAAAAAATAATATTGACATATTTATATACATTTATTCGCCGTTAATAAAACATTCAATGTCCTTTGTCAGTTGCGGCAGCTGCTTGGCGTCCAGAGCGAGAAGTTTTCTGTATGGTGTCATCACGGCATCGCCTTCTAGCCAATCGCCGGACATGCCAGAGTCCGTTTCGGAGGCCACCGAGTACTCGAAGGAGAACTTGGCCCGCTCCGAAAGTAGCTCATCCTCAGCGTTTGTGTAGTTATCCTCGGCTGCCTTTCCCTTCTTTGCTTCCTTTCTGTAGAACTTAACAAGGAGCAGCAGCGTGCCAAAGTCAAACTTCATCTTTTTGGCCTTGGCGCCTTCTATTTCCTGTTGCAGATTCTGCAAAAGTGGCACAGAGATCTGGGCTGGTATGTTGATGAAGCGCTCGTTGACCAGGAATCCTGTGTGGCTCTGGTCGTTCTCTAGAATCGCCTTCAACTGCTCCTGCACAGCGGGCGGGGCATGCGCTTTGGCGCGATCGAGTAGGTACGTTCTTAGCTGGGCGATGCTGGGCTGATCCTTCTTGGCGGTCAAGTTTAGCACGGAGGTGATGCCAAAGACAGTGCCATCCTCAACCATATTATCGTCGTCCGTTTCGCTCTCGGGCTCCTCGTCATCGCACTGGCAGATCACGCTTCCAACAAAGTTTTGGGCTATGAAAATTATACAAAAGTGTGTAAATATTAATAGGAAGCGAAGCGTTCTGCTTATATTCACCAATGATAAGATCCGCCATTTGATTGCAGTTGATGTGGGCACGTAGAAACAATCGCTGCAGCAACTGGGAAATGCCCTGGGCATCGGGATCTACCGGCGAACGGCCCTCGAAGTCGATTTGTACCTCCTACAAAATAATTGAGTGTTTAATGCTCTTAGTGGTGCAGCGTCCTCTTACCTCGTTGCCTCTGTACGCATCTGGATGCGTTTCATCATCGTCGTCCTCACTGGAACTGGAGTCCTCGTCGTTCGGCTCCACCTCCATCTTATTCAGCTTCTTTTGCTTACTCGCCGACATTATTTACGTTTAATTACAATTTCGGTTTAACAAATGAAAAGAATGCGGCGGCTGCATCAACAGCTGTTTCCTACACGTGTTGCGCCGCGTTGCCAACCATTTGGGTAATTTACAGCTGACTGCTGTTAACAGCAATGTTAATCGAAACCCAGAGAGCTCTGTACGCGCGATTGTATAGTTTAAAGAAATGTGACTTTATTAAAACAATTTCTTTAGTAAAAGTCACGAGTCCACTTCCAATTTCTTTGCATCTAAACGCTGCTGGTACTGTTCCTGAGTCAGTAGGCTAGCCTTGATGGCATCGCAGTTCTCGATCTTGGGCAGGAGGATGGCAAAGTAAGCGGCTCCTTCGGGCAGATGTTCCAGTAGCTTTGGCTCCTCCACCAAGGCCGTGTTCACCTCGACCAGTTTGCCGCGAATGCAGCTGGGAACCTTGAAGGTTTCTCCTTTTTCCGTGCTTAGTACGGCCAAAGTGGACTCCGCCTGGAGGATCATTCCGCCCTTCTTGCCCTTCCCCTTGACCACATTTTGGCTGCGATCTACATTTCCGACATCAAAGCTGACGGAGGTGACGCCCTGAGCCAGAGCAGGATGACCGGCAGCCAGGCAGATCAGGCAAATGCGATTTGAGTGGTAGAGCACCTGGTAGGGCACATCTCCCTTGAAGTAATAGTATCGTGTGAAGAAGCGATCCACAACGCTTGGGTAATCCACATTGAATCCGTCGGTTATGGGGCTGACAGGCTGTCCGCAAATAATCTGCACATCGTTCTGGAAATAATAGGGTTCCAGGCCCAGGGGATCCTCCGTGGCAGCAGTCATCTTGTTCGGCCTTAATTGGCTTCCTCTTGGAGCAGCTTTTCCTTGTACTTCGTTTGGCGCTCGCGGGCTCGGGCTCGATTAGCGGCTGACCGGGCGATACGTTCACCTTTCAGACACTTGACCACCTTGTCGTCGATGGAGTTGCACACGCCAACAAACTTGGCGAATGCGTTCTGCAGGGGAGAATATCTACATTTAGAGTAATTTCAAACCGGAAATGATATTTGGCAAACTCACATTTTCGTGGCAGGCCTGGAGTTCCTCTATTAATTTGTTGCAAGCGGGCGTGTGAAGATGGGCGGACAGGTCCGTATGCATTTTTAACTTAACTGCTGCTCTTTATTTATTTTTTCCAATGCTTGATTATCAAATACTGTGTACAGTGCTGCCAACTCTTCTGGTGTGAAACAGCTGAAAATTTCATTGAAAAAAGCTTTAAAAAGCCCAGAGATTGTGATGAAAGCTCAACAAATCTAGAGAAGGCAGAAATTTGGAATAATTTCGGATGCGCACACGACGCAACAAGTTTATTTAAATGGAAATTTACGAATTTTGCTCGTTTTCTAGCGATGGTACGACTGCTGCATTCTGAGTGCCTGGAACCATTTATTTGATTAATTTGTATTGGGAATCTGATTGGGAACTTGTTTTTGCCGAAACATTTACAAAATTAAGCACTTCTTACATTTCGAGTACCAGGCGAACAGAAGGCAATAGAGCAACGATGCACTTATCTATGAGGTGACGTCAGTCGATCGCTTCCTCTCTTTTTAGCGAGCGATTGGCCAAAAAAAACAAAGAGAGCAGCTCTCGCGAGAGCACTAAACATAAAATATTTTTACACAAATCATCCTCCTGCTGCATTCTGAGCGCCTGGTACATGGAATCATGCATTTGATTGATAAGTAAGTGGAAAACTCCCGATTGGGAACTTATTGTGGCCGAAACAGTAACAATAGCTGCCCGCAGCTTACTATTCGTGTAACAGGCGAACAGAGATCAGTAGAGCAGGGTACGATTGACGAATAAAATCAAAGAGAGCCGCTCATATACTTTTACATATATTTTACACGTCAAATACTTTTACACTGCAGCACTGTGACCGCCGGGTACATGGAACCATACATAAGCTCACTAGCGCCTCTGCGTGTTTGTGTTGAAACTTCGAACTACTAAAATTATCAGTGTGACCTTTTTCACTTATAGCTTATCCAAGACCTAAACCATTTTTTGACACAAATTTTTGTAGATTTACATTTAGGCTCACTGGCGCCGCTATGCTATACTTTTACATATATTTTACACGTCAAATATTTTTACACGGAAGAACTGTGACCGCCTGGTACATGGAACCATACATAAGCTCATTAGCGCCTCTACGGGTTTGTGGTGAAACTCCGAACTACTAAAATTATCAGTGTGACCTTTTCACTTATAGCTTAGCCAAGACCTACACCATTTTTTGACACAAATTTTTGTAGATTTATATTTAGGCTCACTGGCGCCGCTATGCGTTTGTGTTGGAATACGAACTTTTTACTTTTAGCTTAGCCAAGACCAACACCATAAGCCTAATATCGTAAAGTATATTGTAATTAGTATGCCAGTGCCGTAAAATATGTTTAATTCCCTATTTTTTCACTTTAAACTTTTAACTTCTAAATTTACTGAAATTAATAATTATTCCTATTTCTTTGATTTCATTATACCGGACAACTCTGATGCCCGATAGCCCAATACAATCGAAGGGAGCAGCTCTCACGAGAGCACGAAACTGTTATAAAACTGAGCTAATCATCCTCCTGGTGCATTCTGAGCGCCTGGTGCATTGGATTAATTTGAACTGGGAAAACTCCTGATTGGGGGGAACTCGTGGTTGCCGAAACAATAACATTAGTTGCCCGCAGCTTACATTTCGTGTAATAGGCGAACAGAGAGCAGTAGGACATAAAAAAGGAAGAGGAATATACATACATATATGTAATACAAATACTTTCTTATATATTCCGGTTTATTTATCTATTGCAATGCCGGCTTGCATTAAAATCTGCGAGGGCATGACATTGTTTTGCTTTACGATAGATGAAATCATCTGGTGATATTTCTGCCGTTCAGATAGCAATCAGGTACTTTTACAGTGAGGGTAGAAACCAGCCCTAAATCAGTAAAACATATGATTGCTTGGGGTTTTCTGTTGTTTTTTATTTATTTGTGTATTTCACCCGCTCTCACAGTTCATTTTACATAGGCTTTCAGTGTGTAAAATTGATTATGTTTAATTAATGTGTATAAGCTGCTCTCGCTCTCGTCAACAAATTCATTTTATCTCACATGCGTCTAAGTCATTCTTGATTACATACGTTAAATTCTTTATTATCGTCTTCACTGTTTGCTTTTATCAAAAAAGTCTTATCAACTACGGCATCGTCAGGGTCTGAAAACCAAAAAAACAAAATTCTAAACATTACCATATTTCATTTGTTCAAAACTCAAATCTCAGATCTCAAAATCAAAGTGCTCCTCTGTTGTTCACTACTACTACTGGAGGAAAGAAAAGAAAATATGTCACTTGGGAATTATAACAGGGCGCTTGCCAATGAGGGGTTCTCTGAATGCGTGGGCTATGTACGTGTATATATGGGTTAGAAATCGTCGATAGTTCGTCTACAAGTTATTGCTCTCAGTTATGGTTAAGTGCTGTTCTACTCGCCTAGAAAAGACTCAATGCTACCTCTCTCTACTCGGTTAAATGGGGGGAAAAGTACAGGTGTATTCTTTGTGTGTTTTGCTCTCAATATTGCATTAGTTTCCCTCTCATAAAGCTCTCAGTTCGGTTACATGTATTATGGTAAATGAAAATAAAGATATCCTGCAACGCGGTTGAAATCAAAACTTCTCTAAAGCAACCGTTGCTACTTTGAATCGCTCTCTACTTCCCTCTCTCTCTTCCCTTCGAAAAAAAAACCATCAAAGGCTCTGTTTGGTCTTGCGCTGTTGTTCTCCACCGATTTTGGGGGTCCTTTAACAAAATAAGAAGAATAGAAAAGCTTTCTCCTTTGCTCTGTAAGTGCAACCCCTCTCTCCCTCCGTTAATCGTGTCCCTCTCCAAGTTTCCCTCGATATTCATTCTCTATAGACGGTTGCCGGTGCCGATGTCACATTCTCTCTATCTCTCATTAAAACAAACTAAATGGCAGGTTTTCTCCTCTTCAGGAGCCAACATCTCATCTCGTCTTTTTCGGATCGGCCTGGCCTTGGTTCTGGGCCTCATCTTGCTGCGCTTCGATGCTGGCTAAAGCCGACTCGGACATCTTCTTGTACTTTCCGGCCAACTCGGGCAGCTCATAGGCAATGGCCAGATCCAGCTTGGTGATCGGGCAGCCACGGAAGTAGGTGCATGTGTCCGTCAGCTTCTTGAACTCGTACAGTGGATTCAGGCGGAAGAAGTCGCGATAGACCTCCGGATCAGGCAGATCGTAGCGCGAGATGTTCGTCAGCGTGGAGAGGCCCTCGTAGATGTGGTAGTTCTGCGGATGGTCGATGATGTCGTCCGCAATGCGCTTCTTGTTGCCGAACAGCGTCTTGTGGTTGTAGTACGTGTTCAAGTAGCAGTCCACCATTTTGGCGTGGTTGCGCACGCGTACCTGTTAGGAATATATACACATAATAAATTATTTTAACAGTAATTTAAAGAATACACGGTTTTTTCACACAAAGTACTCACCGCGAAGCGTCGGGCGCTGGAGATCTTGTGCTCGATACGCTTGTCGATGGCCGTGCGCAGATCGCGCAGGAAGGCGCGCTCCTGGGCAAGCAGCAGGCGGGCTGGGGCACCATCCTGGTAGGGATGCGTCCACAGCGAGGTGGTGTACATAAGCGGCGGCTGGGCCGAGGACATCAGCGGCGAGATGTTCCAGATGAGGGCGCCTTGGACGCGCAGCAGCTCCTCCGGCTTGACGGTGTCGGCCTTGTTGAGGATGATGCGCGTCTGGTACTCACGTCCCTTCAGTTGATCGAGAATGGCCTCCGTTTCGGGGCCCACATCCAACTTTGCCGGGTCGTATACCAGAAAGATGATGTCCGCCCGATCGATGAACCACTGGCAGGCGTCATTGAAGGGAAAGACGCGTGACACTTGCTTGCGCACCTCTAGAATGCCGGGTATCTCGACAATGTTGACCTGAAAAATTTAATCAGATTCGCCAAGTGGTTAAATTTAGTAATTCTTGGCTCTTGCCTTGTTTGCCTTACTGCCCGTATTCGTTGGCCACTCTCTGCTATCCCACATCAATTTATTAATATCGAAATTAATGCAGGCTGTGTGCTAAAAGCTATAAATTCCCTTTGGCAGGTGGCCAACAAATGTGTGCAGTTTCCCAATCGACGGGCAGCTGCCCTGGGCGACAAGTTAATGCGGTCTGACCTGGCAGCTATTTGCCGGCCGCTTACCTTCTCAAGAATCTTGCTCTTCATCTTCAGGCCCCGCAGACGCTCCTCCAATCCCTGGCCGAACTTCTGCAGTCCGGAGAAGGTGTAGTCGGCCGCCAGTTGGGTGCCATCCAGAACCTCCGTCTCGTTGCCCCACATCAGAATGTTGAAGTAGGCCGGAGAGGGTTCAGCACCTGTTGAAAATCGAGAAAATTTGTTGGGGGAATTTTTAGATCTTATTTGGCGTTTTATGAAATACATTTTTAGCTTGGCAATATTTTTCATTATTTATTTGTAATTAAAATGTCTCTAAGCTATGATAGATACTCACCAGTTCGCAGAGAGTTGGGGGTGTACTCGTTGTCAGTAAGATAGTTAAGAATGGATGACTTGCCACCCGACCAGGGTCCCATGAACAAGATCAGAGGCTTGGAGAAGATCTCAGGATCGCTGAAGTGACGGTTGCTCAGATCGCGATATTTGTACAGAGTCTCCAGGGGCTTGACGGCATTCTCGTAGATGCGCTTAATGTCCCGCAGGATGATCTCGGCTACATTATCGGTGGCCTTCTCGCGGGCATTGAACTCCTCATCCAGCTGAAGGAGTTCCGAAATGTGCTGGCGACTGCGACGGTTTTCGGGGATCTGTCCCTCCTGCAAATGTGAAATTCAAAGATTGGAATGCTTCTTACTGGAGTCATTATTCGAATTTAAACATACCCAAAGGAGTTCGTCCTCTGGCTTGGTGTCGTCTTCATCGTCAGCATCAGTGGATTCCTTGACAGCAGCATCAGCCTGAGGCTCATCCTGAGATTCCTCAGACTCGACGGCGTCTTCTTTGGCGGCTTCTGGTTCCTCGGGAGCAGTTTCCTTCTCAACAGGTTCCTCCTCAGCCTCCTCGACTGGAGCGGGCTTCTCCTCCTCCTTCTCTTCCTCAGACTCGGCCTTGTCTTCCTCCTGCTGGACTGGTTCCTGTTCAACTTCCTCTACCTCCGGTTCCTGTTCCTCGTCAACTTCTGGCTCAGCCTGTTCAACTTCTGGCTCAGCCTGTTCAACTTCTGGCTCAGCCTGTTGTTCCTCCTCCTGCTCCTTTTCGGCTTCGACTTCAGCAGATTCTTCCTTCACGATTTCTTCCTCAATGGGGAATTCTTCGGCAGGACTCGGAGGAGCTTCGTTGTCCGGAACAGGAGCAGCGTCTACTTCACGCTTGCTGCGCTTCTTGACCTTTCCATCCTCAACACTGTCCTTATCATCGTGTTCGTTGGGAACTCCATCGCCATCCACATCCCCGTCGTGCTCGTTTAGGATTCCATCGCCATCCAAATCGTCATCCTTCTCATTTGGCACTCCGTCGCCATCGAGATCTTCATCCTCTGAAAATGTTTAGAAAAGATACATCGATAGGAAAAATAGACTAAGAATTATGATATAAACTTACGAGAATTGTTGGTGCCATCACCATCCAAATCTTCATCCTTTTCGTTTTTGACACCATCACCATCAATATCTTCGTCCTCTGTAAAGGATTATTCGGGATTTTATAAGATTTTAAATAGATATGTGGTTTTCCTTACCATGATTAACTGTGCCATCGCCGTCGAGGTCTTCATCCTCGTCATTTTTCACTCCGTCACCATCGAGATCCTCATCCTCTGCGGAAAAAAACATGTATATAATTAATCTGCGTAATATGATTTATGATATTTATTTTGCCAGCCGTTAAAAGTGTGGCGTATACTAGAAAGAGTGTGTTTTTTTTTTATGGGCACAAATACATAGATAGTTCGAAAGTTATAGATACATATATGTATATATAATAATATTCTTAAATATCAAGTAAGTCCACATACACCACTAAGCTGCTTAAACTTATTTTTTAATTAGAAATCGTCATCCTACCGTGATTGACTTTGCCATCACCATCCAGATCATCATCTTCCTCATTCGGAACACCATCGCCATCTAGATCTTCGTCCTCTGAAAATGCATAAAATGATTAGAGAAACTAAACATATTCTACATTAGCCATAAGCAATGTATGCTGTAAATAAAAAAAAAATTAACAATAAAATAAGAGCATAATTTAAGCCGGCAGCTATCTGAAATTTATAGAAGCTTCTAAAATAAGAATATTAACTTATAAATGAAATTAATAGAATAAATAAATATATAAATAAAAAGCCTAGAATGCAAGTAAATAACTTTTAAAAAACGTAAATGAATAATACCATGATTCGGAGTGCCATCACCGTCTAGATCGTCATCCTCTGTTGGGGTACAAAAAAAGAGTTCGATTTTCTCGATGAAGTAAAGCTTTCGATAACACCTACCGTGATTCGCTTTGCCATCGCCATCGATGTCTTCATCCCTTGAGTTGGGCACACCGTCGCCATCAATGTCCTCGTCCTTGGAGTTGGGCACACCATCGCCATCGATATCATCGTCCTCATCGTTCGGGATGCCATCGCCGTCAATGTCCTCATCCTCGTCGTTTGGTATGCCATCTCCATCGATATCATCGTCCTTATCGTTCGGTATGCCATCCCCATCGATATCATCGTCCTCGTCATCGGGAATGCCATCTCCATCTAAATCGTTGGCACTTTTCGCGTCCTCTGTGGAATCCAATTCGACAGTTTCAATTTCTATCGTCTCTTTTTCATCATTCGCGAATATCCCACCATCATCATCATCGTCGTCCCCACGTGGCTGATCGGATTGCAGTTCTCCAGAGCCATCTTTGACACCATCTGTGATTAATTTGTATGTGAAAATTAGTAAGCGTCCATATACCAGAGTTTCCTTGTCTCTTGTATTGAGTATTATCTTTTCGAAATCATGTGTTATTATTGAAAATATAGTAAGCAGAGAATAGTGACAATAGTAACTAAATGAAATGCTTAGCTGAATTATATATATATTATTCTTAAGTCGTAGTTATATTTCAATATTTAAAGCAAAGTCCTTACCTGTTTTCAATTCATGTATGGCCTTCTCAATGTAGGGTCGACATTCTGATTCGCTTGGTCCGACATCGGCATTGACAAACCCAACTGAAAATCATCGAAGTGACAGGTCAATTTGTAATCCGAGTGTGTTCATCCCAAATGCAAGGAGGCCCTAGGAAAGGATAGGCCCTAAATTCTATTTTCATCTTCGTCACCCAAGAACAATTGCCGCACTTTCTCAGTTTGATGTCAGCGCCAACGACGAGGTCATTCTATCTGTTAGAACTTGACATTATTTATGGTACTCGCGCTGTACAAACATACACACTTCGGATACACGTATGTATGTATATGCGCCGGATTTATGAATTTTATTTTTAAAAGATGAAAACTCAAACACATTTCGCCAGCTTGTGGATGAGTAAATTGCTGTACCATTTTGTTGGCTGCTCGCCCACTTTGGCTTTACTTCTATATTTTTGTTTCTCTTGGCCACCTTACTGTCCTGCTGCCCCAGCCAGCCCCGGATGCCCCCTCCTATAAAAGAAAACGCGGAGGCGTTCCATTTCCATTTGCAATGGAATATTCTACATCTTCAGCTATAGCTTTTTCAGTGATGGAAGGTCGTCTTCATAGTGACGGTTGTTCGCGTTGAGGTCGCTCAGCTAATTACTATTGTTGTCCCACAATTAGGACAAATGTCTGCGTGTGATCGGCGGAAAACGTGGCAGATTAGGCCATGTATCAGGCAACAAGCCGGGTCTAATTAAGCCAGATATAAATGAGTGCGACAACTATGGCCACTCAATGTGCAGTTTATCCGTCAGCGAATAATTCATTTGATTTATTTCAGGGCGTATGTGGGCGGGAAGCTATTTGGGCTATTTCGCATTTCATTGCTATCCGCATTGATAGAATTATTTATACAAATTTTTGAGAAGGCCTGCCTGCGGCCTGCTGCCTGCACACTGTGTTTATGTTGCTGCAATCGAGCCCATCCCCAGCGAAAAATTAAAAAAAAAAATATATTATAGTACACGGCATTTGCGCCATTTCTCATTTTTTCCTTCTACCTTTTTTTCCTGTTGCTGTTTTGCAAACTTGAGCAAACCAAACAAAATACACTGAGACATTTCGCACACACGGATGGGGAAATAGATAGATAGAAAGCGCTCGTTGAGCGCAAATAAAATAACTTAAGAATTCTAAATTTAAAAATATTACAAACGATGACAACGAAGAGCAACCAAGCGCGGAGCAGCAGAAATCTCAGTTCTCCCCAAGCAAAAAAAAAGGCAGAAAAGAAGAAAAATCGGCAAAGGCGAACATGTATCTGTATCTGTGTATCTACTAGTGGTTGGCCAAGAACTAATGTTCGTCCACTGACGTTTGCAGACACCAACACCGAACCAAAAAAAAAAAAAAAAAAAAAAAAAATACAAAACGCACAAACTCAGGCAAATATTTTTAAACGTATATTAATACATATATCTTTTTTCCGACGATTTCCCCTCTGTTTTTCTTGGCTTTTTGTTATAAAATTGCATAATGCTTGCCCAGGCTGCGTGAAAAATTCGTGGCCCTTTTTTTTATCTATTTTTTTATATAATAATATCAAATGAAAAGAATAGATATAATTTTCCGGGACATACTCACCATGATTGGAGACGGCGAGTAACGTTAGTCCCAGCAGGAACCAAATTGTTAGCCGCCCCATAATAATCAAAGCAAGAAATTATCCTTCAGTTTCCAGCGTGGTTAACACGTTAGCCACGTCATAAATTCTCCTTGCAAGTTTTCCGTAATTATAAATAATTATGGAAAATTAGAATTAACACTTTTGCTCGTATTCTGCATATATATGCATCCGCTATATATGCGCTCGTTTAAATGCACTAAATGAAAGAGTGAAGAATTCGAAAACCAACGATTATTTAAGGCCGAATAGCCAATGGATATTTTTTTTGAGATATGCGTATATGTATATAGGATATGAGTGTATTGGGAATCTGGTGTTTATATATAGAGTTATCTGTATAGATATTTAATTAGGCTCGCACAAATTTTGTCACAGTTTTCGGTTGGGTTTCCAATTTTGCACTTGTTCGTTGATTCCTTCACTTTGCAGATCGATTATGGATCATTAATTATTATTATTATTATTATTTGGGTAATTTTCGAGTAATTCTCGCGCTGCCGTTGGCAAAATTTAACCAACAATCGTCGGCTGGGTAATCCTTAGTGTCCCTTTCGACGATTGTTAGCTAAATAATTTGCTTATTTCTGGCCGTCGTGGTCGTCTTCGATTTGGTCGTCTGTGCACGTCGTGTGCGTGTCGTTTTTTGAACCAGAGGCAGCTCGAATTTTTCCCAACACACATCTATTTTCTATCTAGTCTGCCTGAAAGGAGGAAACTTGGCTGTTGCGGCGTACACGAGTATACGAGACGATCTCTCCCGGTCCAAAACCAATTCGTAACTCAACATGCATATACCATGAATTTACCTTGTGACCGCGAAAATTATTCGATTTTGATATTTTCGTAGCACGAATTTTTGTCAAAAGCACAGTGTTGAGAGAGTGAGTGGGAAATTCGCTGAATGCTCTTCTTAGTTTTCTATTTTCTTTTCGATTTCCTCTCGCCGGGTGGCGCTCTCCTTTTGGATTTTCCCGGATTTCGCGCGGAAGTCTGGGGGCAAGGAGCCAATAATAAATGGCTTTGGTGTTCAAAATAAAAAGTACTCCGCAAGTTATTTAAATAATTTGTGTTTAAGAAAGATTGTTTGACGGATTGGAACTTGGTTAGCCATCATAGATCACTTTCTCTCTCTCTCTGTCAGTACTTTCGTTTTGGATTTGGAGGAATGTTTAATTTTAGATAATGCGGTGCTCATTCCGCCAAATTACTCAGAGCACCTTTTTCTTAATATTTTTTTTTGTGTTTTGAGCTTAAAAGTTTCGAAATTTCGGAGGTAGCTTGGGCGATTTGTTTCGTGTCACCAATCCCTCACTCTCAGTCTCTCTCCCGCTCAAGACATCTATGAACATCAAGAGCGATTATGAAAATTAAATGTTAAGGATCGCTTTTTCGCTCGTTTTAATGGTTGATTGCACGAACAGCTGTTTGCTGGTTGATCCAAGGCTGGCGCTGTCCCTGCCCCTCCTCAGTACCCCAATTCAGCTCACCGCACTTCGCCGCGGACAAGTGCCAATGTGTCCCAAGTCATTGCGTTTATTAGCGCAATTAGAAATGGCGAATTCCGTCAGAGTTACGGAGCGCAGTCCCCGGTTTCTAGCGGCCTTATGTAACACATATTCTGCCTCATCATGTCGTTTTTTTTATACCCGAAACGATTGCTCACACTTCCATCGAACGCGCCATTTATTTTGTGGTTTATTGGTTTCGAAAATCATATTTATTTTTATTGTTTTCGTCTCGTCTGGGGTAATCTCTTCGATCTGGTTTATGCCCCTATGATGCCATTAAATTAATAGGCTTAAGTGCTTAATCTTAAGGCAAAACACGATTTTTACCAACTAACTCTATTGTTCTTAGCCTAAATAATTTAATTGTGCATTTGGGACTCTCAGTGGGCTTCGTTTCCCTGCTTCCGGCTCTTCTTGTGGGTGCAGTAGTAGCGATCGCTGTTCTCGATCCAATCGCAAACGTTCAGGACCGTGTGGAAGGCCGTGCCCTCCTTGCACTCGAATTCCACTGGCTTGCCATGGACGCAACGGAAGTACTGTGATAGAAGAAGGAAAATATTATTAAAATGGGTAATGAAAGGTTACAAAGAAAGGTAAGAACTTATATTTTACACTAACCTTTCGACAGTTTGGATGCGGCACAAAATCGCGGTTGGTGCAATCGATTTCGCTGGGATCGAACTGAGGTTCACTGGGCTGTTCCGGATCCACAACCTCCTCGGGCTCTTCAGTGGTCTTCTCCGGAGCTGAAGTAGTGGTCGTAGTTGTGGTGGTTGTGGTCTTCTTCGGCTTTTTGGGTTTCTGGAATTTCATGTACTGGGTATCCTCACAAATAAAATGCTTTACGGTTGCTTACCTTTGTGGTGGGCTTCTGAGTGCTGCTTGCCAACGTTGGCACTGGTGCAGAGGTTGAACTGGAAGTTGGCTGAGGCTTTGGCTTCGGTCTCCGCGTGGTGGTGGGCGTTGCTTCAGTCTGCGGCACAGGACCCTCGTCCGGATTGGGTGGTGTGGCAGGTGGTTTTGCCCACTCGGGCTAAGAAATTAAATAAACGTTCTCAGTTTGTTCTTACTTGAGGGGAACTACTTACTCTTGGTGTTGTCTCCCTGGTTGGTTCGGGAACTCGATAGCTCCGCATATTATCGTAGAGGATCTGCATCAGGCCGTTCTTCCGACCGCACATACCGTGAAAGTCATCCATGTCAACGGCCCAGGTCATAGCTCCTGCATAGCCACGCTGCTTGATGAAGTCCATCTTGATCTGCACGGAGGCCTCGTTCTCGTAGCCCACCCACTGGGTGTCCTTGTAGGTGAAGGGCACCATTCCAGCGTCATCCCATTCAACAGTCCATCCCTTGGACTTGTCCATCACCTCCGTGCAGATCTCGTAGTAGGCCAGGAAGCCGCTGGCATTTGTGTAGGGACCTGGGGCACCGCCACCAGCCTCCTTGTTTATGTAGGTGCCCATGTTGTAGTTCTTGTTCGAGTTGCTCAGCGTGAAGGTGCGGCCGTAGAATGGGATGCCCACCACCAGCTTGTTGGCCGGACAGCCCATCTGCTCCCACAGGGCCAGGCCGTCGTTCTTGAAGGCGACGTTAATTAGTTTGGTAGCCAATCCCAATCTCCTGGTGTCTCACTTACCACATTGAGGAGCTCGTAGGCGTACTGGTCGTGCTTTCGCTTGTAGAGCGGACTGTGCACGTCAGCGAATCCGGCCCAGTTTCCGCGCAGGTCGTAGGTCATGGCGTGTATGGCGTCCAGTAATCTGCATTAATCAAAGTAAGTGAAGGTGTCCAGAGACTAACTGGGTATTGCCACTTACTCGCACAACTCCGGGACGTGGTAGCCCTCCTGCAAACGGAACTTGGCCACTGGCACCGCCATGGTGATTTCCCAGCCGCGACCCTCGCGATCAAAGGCACGCCTCAGCTCCTGCACAAAGTAAAGGAACTTATCCTTGTCCCCAAAGCTGCCGCCCCGATCTGTGGCTCCCGGGTACTCCCAATCCAGGTCGAAGCCATCGAAATTGTACTGCCTCATGAAGCGTACCACACTGCGTATGAAACTCTGTCGTCGCTCTCGAACGGCCACCATTTGGGAGTACTTTGAGCCACCCTCGGCCCAACCACCGACAGCCACCTGAAGCTTCAGATTGGGATGGGTCTTCTTCAGTTGAGTGAACTTGCTGAAGCCTTCCTGGTCGACATCCAGATCCGGGTCGATCACCAGAACATCCCATCCTTTGTCGTTGACACCAATGAAGGAGTAGACGAGATGAGTGCACAGATCGGCGGGCACATCCTCCAGACCATAGCGACCGATTCCAGGACGATATACGGCCCAGTTGCTGAAGTAACAGACAATTCGAGCGGGCGTGTCACTGCCCAGAATCGCCACTGGAGTGCAGCAGATCACGCCCAGCAGGAGAAGTGCCAAACGTTGCACTGAAATGGTTAATATTATTTTATATACAATTATCATATATAATTAAAGTAACACTGGCTTGAATTCCCTTTCTTTTTTAAACGTTAAGTTTGAATACTTGAATTAAAACCCTGACTGGTATCCTACGGATTGTTTTGTAATCGTAAAAGCCTCCTACGTTCCCGGTTACGATTTGTTTTCCAGATCCACGCGACACGCATATATAATGGAATTAAATCGACTGCCGCTTTATGGTTCTCTAAGGTTGAGTGTCCATAATGCTGCACGCTCAAGTTCGTTCACCGACTTGCACTTTGTATGCACGGCCAGGCTTACCCATTTCTTAATGCTCCTCCAAAAGACGGCAATCGGTGAAGAATCGGTGAATATATGTAGATATATACGAGGGATCGCTACGTTCTGCGTGCGACGCGCGTTTGGCGTCAAATGACAGTCAAACTCTCGATCAGTCCGGCTTTTATAGTGGGCGGCGGTGGCGAAATGTCGCCTCGGCTTAGTTATTTTTTGCAGTCCGGTTCTTGGATTTGCGCCTTTGTTCCTGCGTAGAGTGCGTGAGAGGTGTGCGATTCTCCGCACGGGAATGGGAGCGAGGAGAAGAACGGGCTTTTGTTTATTTTGCCCTGAGTGTGTGCTCATTTCCAGATCAGTTTAGCTTGTTGTTTTGCCCACTTTCTTTCCGATTGTTTTGCATTCGCATTTTATCTCTCTCTGTGTCACCCCCTGCCGTTGTTTATGCTCTAGAATTACCATATTTCAGACAGATTCCTGCAAATGGCCTGGATAATGTTACGCTGCGTGCATCCAGACCTCACTGGGCGATAGCCCTGGTAAATGGTAATGAAAAAGATAACTTGTGGTTAAAGGTAGCAACTTTATTGTTACTTTGTTAATGAAACAAAGCCGAAGCTTAAGTCTAGGTTAAGCCAATGCGTATGTCAATGTCCAAGGGGGCATCTTCGGTGCTGGTAGAGGTGGGTTCTGCAGTGGATGAGGTGGAGGCTGTGGTTAGAGGTGGCGGCGTTGCAGGGGAAGCTGGCGGTGGAGCTGCACTGCTTGAGCTAGGCTGTTGGGGCGTCGATGGAGATCTCTCTTTGTCATCTGAAATATATTATAGCAGGTGTTGTGAGATAAGTTTTAAGTAGTTTCTAAAATCGGGCTAATTGTTAAGTATGCTCTATGCCATTTATTTAATTTTTCTCAATATTATAGGTATTACTATGTTCCATAAGTTCTCTCAGTACATATGCAATAAAAAATATTGGTATATAATTAAAAAGATTTCCAACAAAGTAACTTTATAATATCTTATATCGTAAGTCATCCGAGTTTGCCTGTATTTATCACTTTATTTACATTTGTATATCTTCATATTTTACCTCACAAAACAAATAGTTATTTAAGAACAATATTTACCATTTGTTATCATTAAGATAACGAAGCTTTCAACTAAGAGCCGCAGTGGCTATAAGCAAAATATAAGCAAGCAAACGGAAGTATTTACTCTGTCTAATTTTCAGACATTAGATTGAATTGCCTTAAGTAAATATATTCACAAAAACCTCCCAAATGCACTCTTACCTTCAAAAGGCGCCAGTTCAGCCTCAAAGGGTCGCTGGCGCTCCCCTTCCCACTGTGGTCCAAAGCTGTGTGGGGAATGCTCAAAGCCATTCGGATATGGCTCGAATCTATGTGGTGGTGCTCCAAAGCGTGGATGCCATCCTCCGCCATGGTGATGGCACTCCGGACCCGGATCCGGAAGCTGGTGATACCAGTGCCGCTTGTGTTGGTGTTGTCCGTAACCGTGATTGCCGTCGCCATGATGGCGACGATGCCGATAGTGCTCCTGGACGTGGACCGGGCTCAATCTTGAAACAGGCGAGGATGCCTCGGCCAATAAATCTTGGCTGGTGAAGGCTCTGAAAAACAAAGAGACCGAAAAAAACAGACCAGGTGAAGCGAAAAATATACGGACGTGTAGCGACCACGGATACTAACGCATTCTCGATTCCGGGAAATGGAGCAGCCTGGAGCTGGAGAGCAGCCTGCAGGCTTATCACGGCGAGCAGCGCCAGCTGTGTGATATATGCGATTGAAATGGGGTTTGGGGCTGGAAATTTACGGCTTGCAGACAGAGACAACCGCTGGACTTACACGGGCGGGAATTGAGGCTAACATACTGCTGCAGCTCGCAATCCCTGGACTTGTTCCTGTTTAGCAGTTTATTCTTGGTGAACGCCTTTTGCTCGGTCGCGGAACCTCACTCTTTAGCCGCGAAAGATCGACTAAAGCTCGCGGGGTGACGACTCACTTTATTCCGCACAATTAATACTTGGACAATGTCGCATGTCGTCGGAGTCGGGGTCGGGGTTTTTTTTATCTCCCGCTCCCTTACTCACTCACGGTTTTGAGTTGTTTTTTTTTTCGCATCATCACAGCGCGTCGCCGTAAACCTGATTGGTTAATGATAATTCAGGTTTTTTTCATACCCATTCCCTCAACACATACGCGGCTACGTGCATAAATCGGTTGATTGTCTTTCGGAGCGTATTGTAATTAGCCAGGCCGGCTGCAATGGGCCTGCCTGCCCAGCCGATGGCTGTCGATGTTGGTCTGGAATAATAGCCACAAACGCACTGTAATTGCCAGTTAATGTGACAAAGTGTTGTTAATTTTGCGGTCGCTGAATTGAACCCCATTGACTATGGTTGGGCGAGAGTGCGAAAACCTTACAGATTAACGTATTTGTCTCAAAATTAGTTTAGGAAATACACTCGGAACAACTATCCAGCAAATGCATACACTATTAATTATTTTAGGGGAATATTAAAGATCTCAAAAAAGATTTTTAAACAAGTGGCGGCAATACATTGAAATGTTAAAAATTGTGCTTGTAAGAAAGAAGACAAAGTGGCTAAATACGATAAATAATAAGTAACATTTGTTGTATAAGAAAAAATGGTTAAAAAATAGTAGTAGTAAAAGATGTTTAATAGCTTCAATCTATGCATATGTGACATGTGCCGGCAGAGATAATTAACTAACTCGCGAGTCAGGGCTTTGGGCACCACTGCTTTAAAGTTGTAATTTCCTGTGAACCCATCAATATCTCTTTAATAAAGAATATAATTTCTAGAGATGTAAATACAAGATATATTTTTAAAAATAACATAACTAGATAAAGACACCATCCATTTAAGTCAAATAAAAATATATTCGAGTGTATTATGAATATGCAAACCAATTCACGAATCAACTGGCACTTACTTTCGATGTAGGCGATCCACTGAGGCCCGAGAGTCACGATTATGTTAATGAGATATCGAACTCTGATAAGACTTTGCTTGTTTAGAAAGTTATCGAATATGCTCCACATTTCTCCCGATATGCCCCGTCTTCACGCCCACACTGCGTCTACTGCGTCGATTTCTGGGTCTACTTGTCATGCTCGCAGCGTCTTCCAAAAAAAAAATTAATTCCACAATATTTAATGTTGAGCTGTCAGCGCTGGGCCTCATTGTGATTCATGACAACGAAGTCCCCTTAACATTGATCTTGAATTTTGCCGGCAATTGAGGCTGAGATTCGTCATAAAGGTGTCCAGTAAGTGACCGGCCAGTTCCTGTTCCGCGAAACCTTCGGGCAGTTACAATGGAAACAAAGGGGTGTGAATTTTCAACTATAATCTTTATTGATAACATTTCTCGTTCGCAGTTTATCGTCTTCAACTCTTATCATATTATGACGTACAATTTGTATGTATATGTTTATGTATATTTATATGTATATATGTATATGCAATAAATATTTGTTGTGTGTGTGTGTTTTTAATGTTTTTCATCTTGATTTCTCGGTATCTAGGGAGTATGCGTGCTTCTAAGCTTGGTGCTGTTGCAATTTTAAGCCGACATATTCGACAATGTCTTTATATATATATTTATTCCTTTCAGTGTGTGCGCAAACTTAGAAGAAAACTAAGGGGCAAAAATAATTTACATATGTATACACATCCATATAGCACCGCGAAATGTACAAACAACTTGTGGAATCATCGGGAACTTAGTAATAATTATAATTATAGTCATAAAAGAACCTTAAACCATATGTAGCAAATAGATGTAACATAATAATCGTAATAACAACTAAAAACTATCAACTTAAAATATATTTTTGTACAATTTTGCATGGATCGTTTTCCTCTAGATTCTGCTCTCTATTTAACAATGTCTCGTTGTTTTTTTGTTGCTTTTATTTCCTGTGGGCTAATACGATTATTTGTTTATGTATAATTGTGAATAGATCTATGCGATTTCGGTAACTTTTAAAGTTATGTAGACATTAAATTTTCAACCAGCGATAGCATTTAATTTTATCCATTGACTTGCATTGTATTGTATTTGTTTTTGCTAAAAACATTCATCCATCCAACCATCCAGGATCAACTCCTTCGGGCCTTCGCCTTAATTGCCTGGCTAATTGACCTACATTTAAATAATTATATGTACGTGTGTGTATATAGCAGTATGCTCGTTTAAATATGTATAATTTTAAATTTATATATGCATGTTGTGGTTCAGCGTTGCCTTTTATATGTTCTCTCGTTTAAATACAATTGAATTATATTTCCTCAGTTAATTATATATTATTCCATTATTCATAATTGCGATAGGTACATTTTGGGGAAAAATTGCAAAGGTCTGAGAAGTGCTCGGAGTGCGCTGTGCGTTCTGCTATTGGTTTGATGCCATTACTGTTGATATTCTGCTAACTGACTGACTGACTGACTGGTTGATCTTATAAACTGGTTCATATCAAATGCAATAAGATTGGCTCCAAAAATTGTTCAAATGCTGTAACGGCCTGCTGGTTTGGTTACTTTCTTTGTAGAGAAAATGCGCTACTCTCGAAAAGTCGGTTACAAAAGTCTTCAAAGTTATTGTTTTAGTTGTCATGAATGTGCTTTGACCGATCTACCTCTCAGGAACGTATTTGATTCGCCTCAACTTCGAATTTAATCGTATATTTAATTGCTGATGATGGGATATCCATCGATCCGCCCTACAGTTCAAGAACGTTCGCTAATTGTGTGTTAATTGATATCGTTTGAATGACTTGTAACACCCTTACATTGATATGTTGAATCTTTGATTTCCATATTGTATATGTTGTATATATATTTATATATAATATAATATGCATAGTATCATTAACGCAATAACAATCGTTTTCTCGTCTGTCGCTCGCACAAAATTCGTTAATATTCCCTCCATCTCTGATTTCGATTTCGATTAGCAATAGTCTTTTCCGCGGATATATCGTATGTATATAACTTCCATATAACTCAGTCGTCACATCTATGAATTGATTCGATTTTCGGTTAAAATTGTTAGCAAATTTCCTAGTTTGATTCTCAAGATAAATGCAGCGGATATTGTGCCTGAATAAAATAGTGTATTCGCTAATCGGAGTTAGTTATTTAGTTGCAGTTTAGTTGTCGCGCTTAGCTGTAAAAATTGTCGCGTTGCTGGAATATCGGCAGTGGTTCGCTTGGTGACTCCGATCGGTTCTCGTCATCCTGGTTCGCTCTTTCGGCCGACTTGGACATGGCTTTCTCTGTGGGTTAACAGAAATAGAATCAAGTTAGTTTATCGAATCGAAAAAGTATCTCTTCTCTGACCACAACCTTCCCAAGCGTGCTGTAAAAAGTTTGGAGTATAAAAAAGTAGATCCACCGATAACCGTACGGAAGTATATGTATGTAGGTTTTGTTTTGGTTTTTTTTGTGTGGATTTATTGGGTACAAGTTTGTTTTGTTTTTTTTATTTGGGAGTGTGTTTGTTTTTTTTTGTTACTGTTACTCCTGTCTTAGCTGTTCATGTTGTTGGTGCTTTGAGCTTATACTTACTCGGTCTGGTTCTTGGATCGATTGAACAAGTTTTACACGCAGGTTAGGCAGTGCAGAAATTTAGTTTAAACTAAGCTGTTTGCATGAAATTCAATTTCAAAACTTTCTCAAACATTTCTTGGGAATCTTTTCAATCTTTCTGAAGGCAAGGTTTTGAAGCTGCTAATTAGCATTCGCACGGAATGCAGCACCGAGATGTGTACTCTGTCGGAGCACTGAACTTAAATCTTGTTTTTTTTTTACAAATATAGCTCATAAAAATATTTAATTTAGAATTAACTTATTTTCCTGATAACATCTGATTACAAAATGTTTTCCCTAAGACTTTTTTTTAGGAAACTTTCCAATATATTTGCACTTTGGTGCTTGTAGTAAATACTGTGCTCATTGTGGTGTATTATTTAGTGTTATTTTAGAATGTTTTTGTAAGTTTTGTGTGCTTTGCTTGTATGTGATTAGTGGTTAGTATATCGGGTGCAAATTTCATTTATATTTTAAGACCTACGATTATAATTAGGGCGTGCAGATTGATTAGTTGGGCCAATATATAGTATCTAGGCTAAGCAGGGCAGAGATTTGTGATAATAATAATATGTAAAGTATGCACGGCATGGAAGCTATAGTACTTGTTTATTGTTTATTTATGGTTATCGTATAAACGAAATGTGTACAAACCTGGACTTACGGAATCGTATTTCTGTTGTTGTTGTTCTTGTTCTGGTTGTTGTTGTTCTTGTGCTTATTTGTTGTTGTTGTACTTGTTCTTGTTGCTATTGCGTTGCTGTTTATACTTGGTTGTCGTTTGTTTTTTTATTTCATATTGTTTTTGTTTTAGTATTTTTGTTGTGAATTTGTTGGAGTGAGTTTCAGTGAGTTTTTTAGCATGCTGTAAATCTGAACTTCGCGTGTGTTCTTGTTGTTATAACTGCAGTTACCTTAGGCTTAGGTGTAACATTCTAAATATGCTTGTATGTTTGGTATAAGTATGTATTGCGAACAGCGATTTCGCGAACCCTCTCTCACTTATCGATTTGCAAACATAAACACAACGTGAACGTAAATCAAAGGCAATGCAAATAAAAACACAAAATGTGAACAGAAACAACTCGACTGGCTACTTGCGGATTAGTTGTGACTAGTGGGATTGCCTAGAAAATATGCAAGAAACGAAACGAATAAACATATATAATAAATTATACAAAATGCAAATGCAAAACAAGTATTTAATTATATAAATAAAGTTGATAAGGGGTTAGTATTAATTATAGTGTATTTGAACATGTAACTGAATTTTATTTAATGTGTGTTCGCAGTAAGGAAAGTCTGAACTGACTAAATATTTGGCTTGAAATAATGAAAACAGTTAAGTAACAAAGTCCTAAGTTTATGTTGAACCATTATTTTACCAATAAAAAACGTTTACAAATTTCAGGAGTCTTTAAAAATGCTTTTCTGCTTGATATGTTTCGAGGCCTGGTCAACACTGCGTATACTCAATACCCTGCGTATACCCAATACGCGGAATATGCAGTTCATGGAACCCTCGTCGATGGTTACTTATTTTATGATTAATTATACATAAACTGACCAGGTGCCAATGCGAAATGTATGAGAGGGTAGTGTGTGGGCCACAGGTACGATTGAGATGTACGATTGACTGTTAACAGTGTTTGAAGTGTGGAAGTGGGTGTGGATGGTGTGGGTGCTGGTGTGGGTGTGTGAGAAGGGGTCATGAAGGAATATCATCGCCATCATGGACGTCGCTCGCAATGAGGTGAAGGGGGGCATGATGATGATCTTAGAGAGAAACTTGATTCAAACGGGGGGAGGCAACGCTTAGATTAGATGGTATGCTTATGATATGGATTATCATTAATCATCTAGAAATCAGAAAGAGTTGAAAGAAGATACATATATAGAGATTAGAAGAGAGCATAGAGTTGACAGTTCGGAATGAAGGGGGGTCGGTCGCTGGCATGGTTAGATTACACTGAATAAACGCTTAGGTATACATATATACACACACATAACACTTAGGTCTATGGACTCGATTCGGTGGTTGGATATTAGTAAGAACGGAAGAACATGAAACAGAAACTCAACTTGCAAGGCATGGCATAATACGTTTCAAATACGGGATTTGCATCGGGTTTGCTTCAATGGGAACTTAACTTAACTCTCTGTGGTATTTAATTGAAATCCCTGGTTCGCTGTACTTACCGGCCACGATCTTGCTGACCTGCATCACCTGCTGGGCCAGGATTTGGTTCAGCTGCAGCAGATGCTCGCGCTGCTTCTTCTCCGCATTGATTTTGCTCGGCGGCAGGCTCTCGTTTTCCTGGAAACACAAGGCATTTTCACCTCACATGTCTGGTTAGTAAATGTAGGAAAAACTTACATTGCTGCTAAGGGGCGCCTCGGAGAGCATCTTCTTGATGGACTCCACCTTCTCCTGGCGACGCTTCTTCTCCTCCGGCGACAACTCGGGCGTCTGTTTTGGATAAATTTAATTAAAATAAATGGTAAATGATAATCAGTGTCCTTTACTCACTGTTTCTGGTATGTAACGCTCGGGTATGACTATTTTGTTCGGTGCCAAAAGCAAGTTGTCAATGGTATTCTCCGAAATCTTCTCACCATGTCCCAGAGCCGAGCGAATCACATCAGGGGCATTCATTCGTGGCCTCAGAGCCACCTCCATGTCCAGATCGTCGCGAGCTCGCCAGTTTGTGTTCTAAATATAATAATATTAATTACAAAATCTCTAATAGTATTTATTTCATTTAATTTCCACTCACATTTCGATTCATATCGTTTTCCGCCTGCACCTTCTCCATGGCCTTCTGGTTGACATTGTTGGGCGCCGTATAGTGTCTCCTCTTTTCGCGCGGAACCGCTCGGCGATGCTTGTGCGGCGGCGGCACCTTCTCCACCACCTTCTCGGTGTCCTCCGATGCCGAACCGGCGGACATTTCGTTGATAATCTGGCGGGCAGCCACGCTCTGGAACACCGGCTCCGGACTGATGTCCGTGAGGCTCTTATTGAGGCTCTGCAGGGAGTCGGTCTTGGTCCTGAGGGCCACGCGGGCACTGTCCCGCGAAGGATTCGCCTGCTGCTGGAGCTGCTTGGCGAAGTAGGCATTGGCCAGCGGATTGAGGTGCTCCCTCTGCTCTCGCTGCGAGTGATGGTGGCCATTGCTCTGCGGAGCCGGCGGCGGCGGCGGCTGGTGCTCGTAGTTACTGTTCCGGTCGTAGTCGAAGCCACCGTTGTAGTGGTGGCCGTTCTGCTTGCCGTTCATGTGGCGACTGTGCCGCGGCTTGGGTGGCTCACTGTAGTTCCGGGGCAGGGACTTGGACCGGCTGTGGTGGCCATTGCTCATCTGCTCCTCCAAGCTCTGGGCGTAGAGCTGCTGCTGCTCCCGTTGCTGCTGCAGCTGCTGTTGCTGGGCATACTGTTCCTCTTCCAGGACCTGGTCGAGGTTCTGTGTAGAGCTGCTCAGTCCCCTTTCGCTGCGATCGCGGTGTCGCCGCTCAGACTCCCTCTTCACAATCCTTACCGTCTTGATCTCCTGCTTCTCCAAGCCGGTGGCGAAGGGATTGCTGTCCAGGAAGCCGTCGCTCTCCATGCCACTCATCTCCAGGGCATCGCTGCTGCCCCCGCCGTTGTACCGGTTGTAGTCGCTCAGCTTGGTGGAGCCATTGTTTGTGTCCACGTACAGGGGCGTGGATAGGTTCAAGGTGGAGTCATTTAACTGCTGGCGGCTGCCGCTCCGCATCATGTTAGCATCCAGATCAGTTTCCGTCCAGCTCGTGGAATTGCTGCGTTTCTTCAGGCTGCCGTTGGTGGAGCCACCGCCGTTCATCTCCTTATTCCCGATCTCCTGGTACAACCTGGTCGAGTTCTCCGTCAGCTGGCGAACCGCCGAGCTGAGTTCGTGGCGCTGTCTTTGCATGTCACCCACCAAGGATTGAACTCTTTCCAATTCTGACTGCAAGACGACGGCGGTCTGGTCGCCATTGATGTGTTCGACATCACTGCCCATGCCGTTGGCGGCATCTACACGATTGGCCTGCACCTTCTGGCGAAGAAGCAGAAGCTCCTGCTCGAGGTGAGCATTGCCCGCCACTGTCTGCTCCAGTTTCTGTAAGGCAAGATTTCGGTTAGATTCGGTTGTCCACTGGCATTGGCTATGGCACATGCAGCAGAGGCTACAAACATGAGAAGTCTTTTGCATTAATCCTTTTATCCTCGTAACGAAAATGTATTAATTAATGTAGTGAAAACTTTTTTAAGACACTTAATGGCACACATAGATACTCTGACTCATCTCTGTGAGGTCAGAGATGAATTCTTGAATAAGAAGAGAGCTTTGTGGGATTCAAAAATTAGTTGTTAGTTACACAAGCGACATGCGAAGCTCAAGCAGACAAGTAACACGCAGCTGACACACGACTCACGTGGACGCCTGGACGCGTGGGTAAAAAATGCAAAAAACTTCTACTAGGCACCTTGGATACCTTTGAGTTCTCGGCCAGTAGCTGATGGACGCGTGACAATTCACGCTCCAAGATATGCTGCTGCTTCTTGGCCGCCTCCAGGGCCATCGGTGTGGCATTGCTGTCATGGATGCGAGCCCTCAGTCCGCCCAGAGCTCGCTCGAGGTCCTCCTTGTCCCGCTGGAGACTCTGCAGAGTGCCGGACTCTTCCTGCAGCAACTGATCCAGTTGGTACAGCTCACGTACCTTGGCCTGAAGGAACCAAAGCAAAATGTTAGACAAATTTGCATTAGTTAATGGCAGTTTCTAAGTTAAAAATGTATTTAATATAATATATATTTTGTTTATTAATAATAAACTTAATTTACTGATATATTTTCTTTATGGACCCACCTGCAGCTCCGCCTGATTGGGACTCAGGCGCTCCCACTGCTGCTGCTCCTCCTGCAGCATGTGCTGCTCCTGCATGCGCTGATTGAACTCCAAGCGCTCAATGGTAACGGGCTGGACACGACCATTGGCATCGTTGCGATACAGCGATCCCAGCTTGACCATGTTGTCCACCAAATTAACCAGCGGCTTGCTCTTCTCATAGTGCCGCTCCAGGTCGAGGAGATGCTGCTTCAAGTAGTCCAATCTCTGAATGCTTTCGGCTCGGGTCAATCCCTCGGCACTACGCAATCGGTTCTGTGGGATTCAACAAGGAAAGTGTCAGATAAACTTGCCAAATAAGTGGATTAGTCAGACAGATTTAAGAGTTAGCCACAGAAGAACCAGCACCAGGTTAGCCACCACCGATAAACATGGACATAATCAATTGTTTATCCACCTGCACATCGTGTATATCGCTGCAGCACTGCTCAATGGCCCTGGCAGTCTGGCTGCTCTGCCGCCTCAGCTGGATCAGCAGCAGGACCAGCTCCTCGTGGGTGCGGCTCAACAAATCCCCGGCCGACACATCCAAGTTCTGTGGGTTTTGCAAAATGGTGAGTACAGACTAGCTCAGCTTCCAAGAGTTACGAATAATCTTGTCTCAAAAAACAAGTACAAGGCTTCCATAATGATCTTCCCCTGAATCTTTCCTGAAAGTGGTTAGCCTCTGGAAGTGTGCACTTACCCTTATCTGGCTGCTCGTCTCCCGCTCCAGTATATCGATCTCTGCCCGACTACCAGTGCGTCGCATCCGGAACTGCTGCTGCTGATGCTGTGGCGTTGAGGTGGCCAGTTGGGCGCCATTGGCGGCGTAGAGCCCACGATCCGTAAGAACCGTGTTCTTGGCATACTTCGTCTCTGCTGCACCTCCGTAGTAGGGGGCGAAGGCGGACTCCTGATGCATGGTGTCCGAGGGATCCGGCTTCACCGTCAGATTGCCCATGGGCAGATTGCTCACATTGCGCACGGATATCGAGGCTACAAGGGTCGGGAGAGATTCGATTAGGCGCATTAGGGTATTTTAGATGGTCGTGGGAGGCGGCGGGCTTAGAGTAGTTTCAATGCGTGCGCGAAGTATTTAGAAAAGCAATCAGTTTTCGGTTAGCGAATGCCGGAAATTATTTTTAATTTAAATAAATTTGGTTCTTAATTTCGCTGGCTCTTTGTTTTTACGGGTGCGAGGGATTAAGCGGAAATCGTTGCATAATCTCTTGATGCTGCCCAAAAGATGTATCTAACTATCTAGGCTATCTATCTATCTGTGGGATACTCTACAGCGTGACTGGGGAAGAAGGGTGCATCGTGTGTGTGAGAGGTTGTGTTGGTGGATGAGTGGCATATGTACAAGCGCCCTAATGACTTAATGAGATATATGGATGGTTGTGGGTATTTGATAAATAAATATAAGTTTGCTTACCAGTCGATTAATTAAACAAAACAACACAACAATAATGACGACAACAACAGCAACAGTAACAAATCAATCAACATAAACAAATAGAGAGAGAGCACTATCTGTAGGACAGGAAATAAAATAACTCGCAGAATGCAAACAGAAATGGAAAATGGAAAACTGAACTAAAGCCATGCACAGTGTTGCATATTTTTTGGAGGGACGGAAATCCAACTGCCTCTCATTGGTTGTTATTGCTGCTCCTTGCGGACTTTTTCAGGGGATTGCCATTGGCGTCGTCGCCACTGCTATTTAGCTGCTGAATGATGGACCGCACATTGCTGGTGAGGGGCAGATGGGCGACGGCTGCACCCGAGCCGGGTGTACCGGCCGCTGAGTCCGTGTTGCCGTGGTGAGTCTTCATTAGGCCACTGGACATGGCATCCCACTGGCGAATGGTCTCGCGATCCAGCTCATTGGATTTGTGCGACAAATTGGAGGCAGTCTCCTCTCGCAGCACCTCGTACACATCCGAGTCCGTTTGGTCCTGGCCGAGGTTGGAGTTGTCCAGTAGCTGCACATACACGTCGTGCTCGTCGTTGATTTCAGGTTGTGACTGTAGCTGTGGCTGTGGCTGGTGCTGCTGTGGCTGTCGCGGCTTTAGGCTGTCATTGACATAGGTCACCTCCCTGGTCAGCTTGACCTTGGGCGTGGAGCTAGACACTGGACCCGTGGCAATCCTGTCCAGGTCGTCCAGGGAGCGGGCATGCCTCTGGGATACCCTACGCAGGCTCTCCCGCCAGAGGGCATCCTCCTCCCAGAGCAGCTCGCCACCTAGAACTGAGAGGTTTGGATTGGCATTATTCGACGGGATCTGGGTCTTGCCCTCGGCCTCAGCATCGGCATCATCACCAGCACCATCGTTGTTAGGGGCTCCGCCACTTCCACCATCCAACGGGATGCTACCACCAATCGTCTTACGAGCGAGATTTGTGTTTTTAGTAGTTGTGAGATATGAATGTGATGGGTTTAGTGCGCCACTACCGCCACTCTCCGGTGACTCCGCCGCCTCCAGCTTCAGCTTCAGGTTGTTCAGCTTGTTGCTCAGCTTCTCATTGTTGTCCTTCACGCAGTACAGGTTCTTGCTGTCAATGGCCTGATCCTTGTCCACCAAGGCGTCCACATCGAACTGCTGCTGCCTGTTGATGGGGTTGTGGATATGCGCAATGTTCAGGCCATGAGCATGGATCTCCCGTTGGTTATTCAGAGTGGCTGCCGCCATCGGTAGCTCCGAGTAGTAATACGGCGCCGATTGCGTGGAGATATTGCTGTTATTCCTACTATGCATGACCATCAGCGCCGCTGCAGCGCCCTCACCCAGCTGCTGGATGGAGTCCGTGGAGGAGAGGAAGTGTATGTTGCCATAGAAGTGCTGCTCCTCGTCCTCGGCATTGCGGAACGTCTTCGGCGGCTTGATGAGATTGGTCAGAATATCGGCTCCCGCCGCTGCATTGGCATCGTTCAGCAGATGGTGGTGGTGACTGGTGGGCGTCGCCTGACCGGTGGACAGGTGGAGGTGACTCAGGTAGGTGTCCAGCTCGTGGCTGCTCAGCGTTTCCTCAAACTGCTCGCTCAGCGACTCGATTTCGCTGATGGATTCCTGGGACAGCGGTCGCCTCGATCGCTGGCGATCCAACTCCGAGTCGGATCTCTGGCGGAACTCCACGGACTCGCTCTCGCTGCTGAGGGGCAGGGAGTTGTTGCTGGTGCAGCGTTGTTGCTGTCCCCGCCGACGGTACAGATCCAGATCGGAGGAGGTGCGGGAGCCACTATTGTCCGTCAGCTGGCAGCTGTAATTTGAGTCTGACAGCGTGCGGGCATGGTGCTGCTGCGGCGTCGTGGTGACCACCTGCAGCCTTTGGGGTGGAGTGGCTCTCACCTTGGTGAAGTGATCGGGCAATGAGAGGCGACTGCTCTTTAGGGTGGGACTTGGGACTGCCTTGGGCAGGTTTAGAGACGTGTTGCTGGCGTGCATCTTGGGCAGTTGCTCATACGACAGCGTGACCTTGCTCTGGCTATCCCGCCTCTTCACCGTGTCATAGTGCTCCGAGGAGAAGATCTCCTCAGTCTTGAGCTCCTCCATGGGCGGAGGTCGGTCGGGTATCGGCGGTGGTGGCAGTATCTCGCTGTCCGAGCTCTCTGCATAGTTGTTAAGGGGAGTGGAGGCCCCCAGGTAATATGAAGCGGGTCTGAAGGTGTCCGACAGACTGAAGCGCGACCTGGAGCGCAGTTTCTTGGCCTCCAGCTGCTGCCGGCTGCTCTCGTCATCGGCATCGGAACTGTCGCTGGCCAAGGCCAGTGCACTCTTCGCGGGCTTGAGGATATCCGGCATGTCCTTGCCCTGCCGCTTCTTCGTCTTCTTTTTCAGGGACTCCGCTCCGGATTTCTTGCCCTTCTTGAGGGTGGACCGACCTGAGGAGCAGTGAGCCTCTTCTGCTGGCGGGGGTGGCAGTGGGCCGCTCTTGACTCCAGCTAACTCCATGTAGACCGGCTCCGTTTTGGCGGTGAGCTTGAAGGCGCTGGAACTGGTACTGGCCAGGCACATGATCTCGTAGTTGCCCTTGCTGTCTTCGTCCTGGATTCCCTTGGTCATCTCCACATAGTGATTCTCTTCCTCCTCGTAGCTCTCGTGGGTGGCCACCAGTGTCAGGACACCGGGCTGACCCAGTTCCGCCTTCTTGGGCGTCATGGGCAGGTAGTGGCTCTCGTCGAACTGCTGTTCGGTGGGCGTGATGGGCTCGTTGACATATATCTGCTGCAGTTCCCTCTCCTCCTTTTGCTCCATTTCTTCTGCTTTCGCAGCTCCGTCAGCATCATCCTGAGCCAGAGCCTCGTCTATATCATCATCTGTGTACTCCTCGCAGGCAGTGCTCTCGTCCTCATCCTCCTCCTCCTCGTCAGTATGTCTATCGTGTTCCTCCCTACCATCGAAATCCTCTCCCGGCATGGGCTTACTTTCCGCCGTGGGTGTCAGATCCTCCTCCAGTTGCTGCTGCTGCTCCTGCTCCACACTCTCTTCGAGGTGCTGGCGCTGCTGTTCCTTGAACAACTTGAGCTGCATCAGCATGGGCGTCTCCTCGGGATCCGTAATCGCTGCACTGCTCTCGGGGGACTTGCTTTCGAGGATTGGCTTGCCGAACTCCATGTTCTCGTAGTTGCTGACCAGCTTATTGCTGTACACGGGCACATAATTGGCATTCTGCGGCGACTTGGGGGCCGCCTTCTTTGGCAGAATGGGTAGGGGATGCTCCCCCTGCTGCCCCTGCTCTTCTTCAGCTCCTTTGGCCACCTCATTTGTCTGGGGCAGGTGCAATTTGAGCTTGGGCCGCTCCTCCTCGGGCTGTTTGGGCTGCACCTGAATAATGCGGGTCTTGCTGGCCTCGTGCACTTTCAGAATGGGCTTCAGTTGGAATTTGGCAGAGCCTTTGCCGGTGCTTGTCGTCCCTGTCGTGACTGGTGTGGGCTTAGGACTCTCTAAGTTTCTAAGGGTTTCTATTGCTGCTGTTGTTGCTATTGCTACGGTTGCTGTTGCTGTTGTTATTGCTGTACCTATTGCTGTTGTTGTTGCTGCTTTAGATGGTGACCTTCCTGCCGCCGCTTTATACAAGTTATCATCATCATCCACAGTGCCAGCTGCGTTTTCGTGCGTTTTGTTTATGTTTTTTTGCGAGTTTGATTTGGTTTTTTGTTCATTGTTTAAATTTACAGCATTTACAAAATTGTGAGGCATGGTTTTTTTTTTTAGAAGTAACCAACAACGAATTATTTTATATAGTACGTATGGAAAAGAAGAAATATAAAACATATTTGTATATCTTGCTGGTTGGCATGTAATTAAATTCAATTCAATCAAATGGGTTGTCGATTGCGATATGGGGCCCCAGATTGAGTTTGAGTTTTATATCGTATTTTATTTTATTTTGTTTTTTGTTTTTTTGGGTTTTAGTGCGAAGTTTACAGCGGCATTTAGTAGTGGAAATACCAAGCACCCGATGGTTGTCATGATGGGAAAAACGTAGTATACGAGGATGAGTGAAACAAGTCCGAAACGCAACTACGCCAAAAAATGTTTACTAAACCCATGAAGGATAGATGGATAGAGAGAGAGTTTTGTAAAATAAAGAGATTTATCGACTACAGAAATGTTTATTTGTTTTCGGTTTCGCCTAACCCCACTCCCTGTTCGATCAAATAAAGCCAAACCAAATCTATATCTATGCTATATAAATAAAAAACAAATCCAACTCTTGATGGATTTTTATTTTGGACTCAAACCCGGCCGGAATTTAGTTTTAGAAGTTGCCTACTTTACGGCATTGCCTCGAAAATACTCGATTCTTGGGAATTCAAATTTAAAATTTCTTATTTTTGCTGTGTGTGTGGGTGTATGAGAGTGCGTGTGTGTGGATGGATAGTGTGTGTTGGTTGTGTTCTTTTGAGTGCGCACGGCAGGAAGGTCTCGGTTTCGATTTCGCTTAACTAGCTTTTGCCTCTCGCAAAAAATGGCCATCTCTTTTTTTTACTTTTATTTAATTAACCGTATTTATTAAGCCATAAAAAAAACGCAATAGGGCAATAAAAAAATGGTAAAAACACACAAATATTAAATTACATGAAGCTTTTAATTGTTTAGTCTGGCGCCGGGGCGTAATAAATTAGCATTGAAACGGGAAAAAGGCTTATAAAAATATGTAGTTAAATGAGGGGATTTAGGGCAGCCATCAAAAGCAGAAGCTTCAGCCACTGAAGGGGATTTTTTTTAAAGAGTTTTCCTCCTCCAGCTCTGCAGCCTGCAATCTGCAGCTCTTGTGTTATCTAACATGCAACTAACGGAAAGCAAGGTCAAAGAGCAAATAATAAGGAAGAATGCAGCACGGTTAGCAACAGCTACAGAGCCAGAAAAATATATCTACGAAATACGATACTATATGGATGCAAACAGAGATACATATAGGCCACGTTCATGCGCACGCATTATTTGTCAACATTTCATGTATTTGCATTACAAATTAAATACGTAAATATCAAGAGCCATAGAAAAAATAAATACAATTACGAATATGTTTTAATTAGATTCTTTTACGGAATACTTTGGTCTTTCGTTAAAATAATCTTTATACTATGAACTTGTATTATTTTGTATGTTAAAAACATACTAAAGGAACGAAATCAAAGTTAATTAACAAAGAAGAGATTAAAAAGCATAAGTTCTTAACAAATAATGTTATTTTATTTTTAAAGAAGCTTATTAGGCATTAAGTAATTTTCTTGTATTTATTTTAAGCCAATTTTGATGTATTTCAAATAAAGTAGCGCATCAACGTAGCTATGGATACGGAATAGAGTCAGATAGAGATACAGATAGAGAAGTTCTAAAATAGGGACAGAGTTGAAGCCAAGCAAAATATGGGGAATACGTATTGGGGAAGTCATCGCTGATTGGCACTCACCCTCATCGTCCGAGGAGTAGCTGTTGTACACCACTCCGCCAGGTCCCACATTGGCCTGGCTCTCCGATCGAGAACGCTGGATGCCAGCGGCTGCCGTTGGATTTCCAGCTCCGGCGGCACTGCCATTGCCATTGCCATTGCCCACTAGCCCAGTTTTGCCCGCTTGGGGGCCATAGCGCGCTCCGCTGGCCACGGCTGTGGACGACAGCAGGATGTTTGGATTGCTGCCGAGCTTGGACATGGCAGACATGTTGCTGCCACCCTGCTGGATGCCTTTACGCGTCAGTGGCGACTGCAGCATGCGTTGCTTCCACTCGAGCAGCCGCTTCATGGACTCCTCCCGCTTTCGCTCCCCGTCCTGGTTATGCTGCGGCGAACTGGATGCCCCAGTGGGCGAGGTGGTGGTGGAGTTACCGGCGGAGTAGTCGTCGTCCATGCCACCCGCCCTCTTGGGCAGACGTGCGCTGGCGGAGCGCAGGAATTGCTCGTTCTTGCTGATAATCTCCTGCGTGGACATCGAGGGCGGAAAGATGGAGCCCGGATGTACGTTTAGGGGCGGCAGATCCTCCTGCTGCGGTGACTGCAGCTGCGAGGCCACCGAGCGTCCTTGGCTCGCGGAACGGCTCATGCGCGGCATGCTGCTGGCCACTCCGCCCTGCGCCTGGGCCTCGGCCAATAGCTCCTGCCGCTTGTAGGCACGCTCATAGGGATTCTCGTAGCCGATGGTGTTCACACCGGAGCCAAAGTCCCCGGCGGCGGTGCGGTAGTTGCCCGCCTGCTGCGGCTGTGCGGCGCCTGCTCCGCCACTCTGCAGATACAGGGCGCTCTTGCGCATCTTGTCCGCATAGCTGGCCTCCGAGTAGTAGAAGCTGTCGGGCGTCCGGTTGATGTCCAGGCTGGACTTGGGCCTTGGTGCCCGGCCACTTTCCTGCTGGCTCTGGGCCACCGCCGCGGCGGCAGCAGCTGCAGCAGCCTCGGCACGCGCCTCATACTCCAGGAAGTCAGCGGAGTGCGGACGCACTATGGCAGCCACGGAGCGGGCACGCAAATCCATGGTATTGATTAGTTGATCAGCGGCACTGGCCTGCGGAATTGGGTTAAAGAAAAAGCAGAATTAGTAATAGAAATTTAATGGCCCCAAGAAAGGAAGGGGTTTTGTATTTTTAACTGGTTTTGCACTTGCAGAAATCCGAAATAATTATAAAGCAATATTTCATATTAGTTTTAGTTAAAAATTGAGCTGCGAGAGCACCCGGAGGCCCTGGCTATCTGCACTGCAACGCGAGCACTTCTGTCACGCTTTGCTTAGCTTTTACTTATTTCGGGATTTCCATTTAAAGTTTTAAAAATATCTTTGCTGAGTGTGGAAGATTGGCGTGCCCCGTAACTGGTTCGACACTTGGCAGGCACACTAGAACAAGCTCCAGCTGGTCTCGGGCCCAGGGCCTTTGGCCATAAATCATGCACGCGACTCATTTCCCGGCTAACTTGCAGCGCCTGACCTGACCCACTAAGCAGCTGCTCCCGACGCCCTCTCCGGACGCCACTCCCACTCCCACTCTCGGCCCTCATAAAGTTGCATTCGAAGGAAATTGCTGCACTGCGGCCAGGAATGGGAGAGGAGTCCCTTGCCGAAGAAACGTCTGCAATTTAGCAACCCACTGACACACTAAAGTCCAATTAAAGAGTGCGCTGCGCACTGGAGGCAGCTGCTTGAAACCGAAAGTTTCCGACAAAGACTGGCTCCCGCCCGTCCATCAATGGGTGCACTTTGCCCGGCTGCACACCCACTGCTGCTCCTCCACCTGAGGCGGCTTTTGTGTGCTGCGCGAGTAAGGAGTTATCTCCGCCCGGCAAGGGCAAATAAAAGTGAAAAGCTGATACGTGCTGAGGTGGAGTCCAACACAGACGGGGACTTTCCAACTAGGTCAGGAGGAGAGGTGCGGAAATATAAAAACACAAACGAAACCTCTCAGCCTTTCTCAGTTTTCCCCCGGGCTTTTGTGAGCTGGCAGCTCTCAGAGCTCCTCCGTTTCCGCTGCAATCAGACAACATCAAGTGGCATCGCAGATGATTTGCTGGGCTGACCTTCGCCAGTGCCACGCCCCCGAGTTCCGAGCTGCCAGTTGCAAGTACCAAGTTCCGAGCTTCCAAGTGCCCATAAAGCCGTGGATGCCGAGTCAAGTGGCAGGTCATCAGCAATCGCAATCGGCATCGCAGCTCGTTGCTGCCTGGGGCAGCGGTTGGTCATTTTGATTGCCTTTGCGAAGTGCACTCTGGGTTTGGGTTAACACAGATGTCTCCTGGAACGCCAAACTATTGGGTTGGAAAAGATCTAGATAAAAACTTTAACTGGGAGAACATTCCTGTCACTTCAAAGTGAAGTTGAAAGGGAGATTAAATATCGATAAACACAAGAGTTTCCTACCTAATTACTTCCTATATAATTATTCCTTTAACTGTGCTCTTTTCTTGATATCTATCAGAGCTGGCTTTTTACCAGGTTCTGACCTGATCCTCATCCTCTTTTCCCATCTTTTCCCACACTTACCTCCATGTGATTGGGCGTGTAGCGTTGCGGCATCGCCGGCACATGCTTGCTGCCATCGTAGCTGGGCGGGCTGAGAGGACGCCGATAGCTGGCCGCCTCCTGAAGCAGTGCCTCCTGGGCGGACATGGCTCCTCCTCCTCCTGCCAGCTGTGACATGTTGTAGATATCCTCGTAATCCGCTGCAGCGGCTGCGGCGGCAAACAGACGCTGCTGCTTGGACCGCCCATAGGCATCCGGAGTGCGTCGCTCTGCTTGCAGGAGCTGCTGCTGGGTGGGATAGACACCGCCTGCTCCCTGACGCTGCTGCATCAGCTTGGCCATGTACATCTCCCTTTCGCCATAGATCTCCTCAGCGGCCCGCTGCTGCTGCAGCCTGGCTATTTGCGCCTCCATGTCTAGTTGCTGCTGCTGGAACTGGGCCTCCAGATGATCCAACGAGTACTGCTGCTGGGCCTGCTGCAGCTGAAGGGCGGTGGAAACGTGTCCCGTCCGTGTGTCGTAGATGGCATGGTGCTGCTGCGGCTGCTGTTGCTGCTGCTGCTGAGATCGTTGGTGCTGCTGCTGCTGCTGGTAGAGTTGCTGGGTGGGCGACATCAGGCGGCGACCGGAATGCTGTTGCTGTTGCTCGTGGTGCTCGGGCGAGGGCGAGGAGTAGCCTCCATCATTGATACGTCTTGGCTTTGGCGGGGCATTGGCATAGAGCGGCTGACCGCCGCCTCCACCATTGCCTGCATTGCCTCCAGTGCCCGCATTGTCCGAGGAGGGCGTCGGCTGTCCCTTGCTGGGCTGCGATTGCAGCGTATGTATCCCGGAATCGGAGTTCTCCCCACTGTGATTAAGCGAGGAGTTCACACTGGGCTCCGAATCGCCGCTGCTGGGCGCCTGCATCAAGCTGGCGGCCGCTAGGGCCCTCACCCACTGCATCATGGCCTCGGAGTTGTCCGCTGCCAGCCAGTAGGTGCGCATATTCTGGTGCTCGCACTTAAAGGCAAACTTGCGGTAGATCTTATCCTCGGGCAAGCAGGCGGACACGCGATACGAGGGCAACAGCACGGATCCCAGCAGCTTCTCCTCCTCCGGTCCCTTGTAGTAGTACAGGCAGTACTCCGCCAGGACGAACCACCGCTTGCGCCACACCTTCAGGCCATCGGAGCCCTGCTTGTGCAGCCAACCCGACAAGGTAACCGGCGTGGATGGCGGCCTCTTGGTTATCGGCGACTTCAGGGCCTGTATGGATCCCGCGCTCTTCTTCCTGTCCAGGGGCGCATGCGAAGGACTCTTGGCGGAGGTCGTCGAGGACTCCTCCGAGCTGGGCGTGGCCTTGGGCTTGACCGATGATATCTGCGTCTGGCAGGCCTGGTTCACCACATGTCCGGGATGGTTCTGTTGGATGTACACGGTGCCGTGCTCACTGCCAGGTGTCTGCAGGTCGCCCTTGTGGCGATGCTGCTGCTGCTGTTGCTGCTGCTGTTGGAGCAACTGCTGTTGCTGTTGATGCTGCTGCTGCTGCTGTTGCTGCTGCTGCTGCTGCTGAAGTTGTTGCTGCTGGGCGTACAGCTGCTCCTGGTAGTGTTTGGGCATCACAGGCTGCTGCTGCTGCTGCTGTTGCAACTTCAGAGGACCCTGTGCCGGTTGGTACTGATTCTGCAAATTGAGCGAAGAGGGAGGAGCCCTCTGTTGCTGCTGCTGCTGTTGTTGCTGCTGCTGTTGCTGCTGCTGCTGCTGCGTCAGCGTGGACACCATGCTGGGTGACTGGCTGATGTGGTAATGATTGGTGGGCGGATTCATAGCCTGTCGCAAGGCAAAGGTCCGCTGCTGCGCCTGGGCCGCCTCGTTCTGGGTGTTGATCTGGGCCTGCATCTTGGCCGCCTGCAACTGCTGGTACTGCGCCTGCAGGGCGGAGATGGGATGATGGCCAGCGGTGGCATTGCTGGCCTGCAGTCTGCCCGCCGCCGCCAGATATGTGCGCTCCGTGGGCGACTGGTACAGATCCTGGCCAGCTGCAGTTCCGCCCCCGCTGCTAGAGTACGACTGATGGTACGGCGAGCTGTGCGAACTGCTTGACGTGGCTCCGCCTCCGTGGCCATGCTTCATCAGGCCGTGGTGCTTGGACTGCGGCTGCAGCTCAATCGGCGAGAGCGCTCCTCCGCCACTGGAGCTGGTGGCGGTGGGCGACTGTTGGTACAGTGCCTGACTATAAGCCGCCGTCCGGTAGTCTACGAGGTTCGTCTGGTAGGCCAGCGGCAGCTTCTTCTGCTGCTGGGCGAGAATGGCCGCCTCCTGCAGCTGTTGCAGCTTCTTGGCGTCCATGGTGCCGGCGGTGAAGAGGGGCGGCGCCTCCAACCTGCAATTCAGATGGAAAAACGGAAGATCAGTGGAAATTCGCAAGGCAAGCGGAACTGTGATTCAATCAGTCGACGTCGTCCGACTTAATTTGATTGCGTGGACAGCAATTAACCCTATAAATGCCTAAATTGCATAATCATGGCTCTTGAAATATCACCTCCTTAAATTAATTCATAAAATATATAATAATAAAAATAAAGTTACTAAAGAAATGTTATTGTTAAGAAAATAAACCTTATTATTATTTATTAAATAACTTTATTTGCTATTAATTTGTATTTTAAAGATGCAGCTTATTACTTTATAAAATTGAGAAGAACATTTATTTTATTATTTTACTATATTTATTAAAATTTATAGCTCTACTTGAAGTCTAAAGAAAATATTTCACATTCAACAAACTTGTCTTAGTTTAGAGAACAATTTCTCGATAATTTGATACGACACTTATATTTGAAAACCAAAAAAAGCGTGAAACCATTTAAATAAATTTCCAATCGTTAGTTATTCAAATGTAATAATTATTATTCATTTTGCCAAGACATTTAAATATTCTTAAAAACCAAAGGAAGATAGAAAATAAGTGAAAAATATACTATCAAAGAGTTCTAACAGAGCTAAATTTATATGTAAATGAATTCGAATATTAATAAACGAAATAAATAAATATTTTATATGATTCCAAACGGTACACCCTGGGGTTAAGAACCAGATGGGGGTCGCTCAATATTCGCGACCTGCGGAAGGCACGGAACCCGCTGGCTGGCTGGTGAATGCAAAGGGCTCAGCACGTAATTGGCCGTAATTGATTAACTGCAGTTGCCGCTCCGGCCACAGACGCAGGCTGACCTTGCAGGTCTGGGATTGAGGTGGGAAATGGGGAGGGGGGTTGGGTTGGGGATCTACGAGATTTGCGCTACTCACCAGTCCCACAGCTGATAAATGCAGCCAAACATTTTTTCACTTAGTTTTTATGTCGTCGTGAGCCGCGTTAATTCGATTAATAACTTGATTGGCCTTATATTCGAGCCTTAATTCGATTGCACTAATTTCTTTGCCGCTCTGCTTTTATTGTAATGAGTTTTGATTTGATTATTCGATTGGTTGCAAAAACTCAATTAAAACTTTTCGATGCCGCTGCCTTGTGCTGATGCTGATGCTGCCCCCAAATTGAAATGTGGCAAGGCCTCTTTTTCGCGTTTCTTTTGCCCCGCGTGTGTGTGTGGGGCACCGAAAAAAATTCGGAAAAAAGGAAAATGGAAAATTGCAGCCGACGTCTAGTTGAAATTGAAACTGTGAATGTGTCTATTTTTATTGAGGAGCACCGCAGATTTATACGTTGCCGCCGCGCTTTGGGGGCAATTGCCAAGAGCGAAAATTGCGAAAAGAATAAAACCGAAAGACCCCCACAAAAAGTCACAGAGAAACTGTGCAAGCTGAGAACTTATATTTTTGTAATCGATTTTCGGTGGGTTAGAATTTCAGGGGAGAGACGAAAATTGAATTAAATTCGAATTTGTTTATGTTCTGCTCATTTAATGCGAATCAGAAGCATCATAAATTCCCTTAACGCATTTATGTGGATGACTGTAGTCAACAGGGGATTCCCCCTCGAAGCAATACACAAAAAATATAAATCATCTCCAAGGAAACAATAATAATTCTGCATCGAATATTTCCATTAACATGGAACACGAATTCGGTTTTAATGCGAGTGAACACAATAATATTCCAGATACGACACAAACAGAAAACATTTGTGCGAGGACTGGAGGACACTCGATAAATTCTTTATCGAATGACGATTTTAATGCAATTTACCGTGGCCAACTATGAGATCCTGGCATCCCAATTGTGGTCCGTTGCGAATGCATTTAAACCAATGAATTATGGATTGCTTTTATTGAAGCTCCACACCGCCACCGGAAGTGTAAAAATATGGGGATTCCTCCTGGTCTCAGGCCAGGCTTCTTCTGTTCTTTTATATTCTGTCTGTATGGGATTATCGGAATCCTTTCCTCCTTCCAATTGAAGATATTACAAAAATTTACTAGAAATAGTCAGAAATGTAAAGGAAATCCTTTCTCAATGTGTCCATAAATTATTTTAAGACACAAATCTAGACCAACAATTATGTTTCCCTAGTCATTTTCAACCTAATTGGCAAGGATTTTAAGTCAACATCGAAGTCTCACATATTAACACTGCAATTGGTATTCTTTCATTATTCAACTCGTATTTGTGCATGAAATTTGCCTTTAAACTTGAGGCCATTGTCTGTTCCTGTTGGTAATGTGCTGCCATAAATAAGCAACTGATACCGGCATTATTCGAGCAGCAGACTATATCCTCGCCTGTAGTGCCATTAATTCTCTGCTATTTTACGCCACAATCAACTTTGGCCAAACAATTTTATAATTGCCTGCCAGCCGGCCCGCAATTTGTATGGCTTTCAATTAACGCAACGTCCGAGCGTTGGCCAAAAGCGCAATGGATGAAAGCAGAAGACGTGCACGCCCCCAAGCAAAAAGCGTACAAAATAAAATATTGGCAGCGGAACAACAATACAAAATCAATACCGATTAAACGACAAGCAGCCAGGACTCTTTTTCTCTCTCTCTCTGTGCGGGGGTCTCCTTTTGAGCTCTGCTTTATTTATTTATGCGGGTGGGGCGAAAAGTGAGGAGGAAAATGGCGGAGCAAAATGGCTTGCAGCTAGCTCCTTGATGCTGCTGCATCATTTTCCGAAACCAAAACCGCTCGCAGCTATCGTTTTGCCGCTTTTCGGTTGACAGACCCCGCTAATGTGAGCATGAAAAATTACCACAAAAATATATTTTATGCACACAACGAGATGATGGGCGATGGGGGACACGGGGACACAGAGTGGGGCCATAAGAATGTGCCAAAAAAATATGTGCATATAAATGGCCCACATACGAGCACTCTACCTATATAGTATACATAGTGAATATTATTATGATGAAAGAATAATATAAGTTTGGCATCCAGCCAGCCCCCAAAACAGTGACGCTGACGAGGACGATGATGGTACAGGGCCAAATTATGCTTATTTATATAACAAATTACAAATGGAGCAGATTAGAGGTCATTGGGCCATCTGTGTGTGTTTACATGACCGAAAAGTTATGGAACTATATAATTTTTCCCTGTGTCTTTTGAATATTTGAAAATGACACTGAAACTATGCCGCCTGTCGATAATCGTTTGCAATTCGCTTGATTGGCATGTGACTGGCATGCGGTGCAAGTTTCTTTTCGATACAAATAATTTCCATAAAATCGCGCATACGCCCCGTGGTCGGTGCGTTGGAATTCAATTATCGCTGATATATCTGTGATATGTATAATTATAATTCCAGGCCGCCGCCCCGCTAGCCCACCCTCCCAGAGTGCTGTCAGAAAAATATTTTGATGCGGGTCAGACAGGAATAAAGAGCGATTGCCTACTTTTTGGGGCCCCTTGGCCGGGTGTATTTTTAGCCTGGCTCTTGGTAGTTAATGTCTGTGACATATGCAACAGCCTGTCGCCCGCAGAGACACACACACACAATCCCACCCCTTTGAGGAAGGGAAGGAAGGATATTTGAGACACACCTGCTGTCCAACTCCCCGCAAACTGTCCGCAATTACGTCATTACCACCAACGATAAGTGCCACTCAGGCCAATACAGAACACAAAGAGAGCAGAGAAAGTACACGAAGAAACTAAAGAACAAAGTATGTCCTTAATGTACTTAAAGGGTATATTAATTACAAACGACAAAGTCATCATTCTAGCTTAAAGAATAAGTTACACTCTTTGATTTTAATAAGTAAAGCTTGAAAGAAATTCAATATCAAAATAAAATATAAAAGGTATCTAAGAATTTAGAACATTATCATTATTGTATGATAATATATATTGTCAGGACTAACTCATTAATCCCTTCTGCTCAACCTTTTCCCACTGTGCAAAAGGTAGAAGGACGACAACTTCTAAACTCAGCCCCACTCGTCGCGGCTGTTCAGTTTCAATTGGCCAAAGTCGGGCAAAGGGAGCCACGAACTGGCCAACTTAATTAGTATTGAAACCATTCGCTGCCTCGGTTGCCAACCAACCAACTCGCCCTTGCCCTTCCCACGGACTCTTGTAATACGCTAAGTGCAATTATAAATACCCATCAAGCAAAGATTTCCAAGTAGTTACAGCGACAGATAAAAAACAAAAACAAAAAAAAATGGAACAATAAATAATGCGAGAAAAGTACACCAAACTTGGCTGAGTTTGGGGGGGCGAAAATCAATAAACAAGAAAAGCGAAAAGTAGAGATACCGAGGAGGACGGCAAATATTTGAAGGCGCTCCGGCTGAAAGTGTGACAAACTTGGGAGCAGCCAACAAGGAAAGTGGCCCACACATAGATACACACTGATATATAGAAACACGGAAAGAAATACGTAAGTAAAGGCATTTTTCTCAAGTTTCCAGAATCGGTTTCTTCTTTTATTTAGTTCTTGAGTTTTTTGCTCTCTGCACACATTTCCCTACTTTCTTTTAGTTTTATTTTTTGCCATTTTCTTGAAAGCCCCCTGGGCGTTCGGCACATCATGACCTTGCCAGTGAGTCGCCTTTGATGACTTGTCAATGGGGTGTGGTGGTGATATCTTGTACGTATGTAGGTTTCGGGGAGTATGCGAAATTGGGGCAAAAGTGTTGCATAATATTTGCCCGAGGCTGGAATGACCGGTAATTTAACAAATCGCCCCGCTTCGCACGTCATTGTTACTGAGGAGAGGGGTTGACGAAAAATGTTTGTTTGCTTATTGCTTTTTGATCTCCCCGGGGCAGTCAACCGTCAACCGTTTGTAAAATTTGCATTCCGCAAAACAATTGAAAGCAATTAAACTCAAATCAATCATTAAATTGAGTGCAAGAGTGTGTAGACACCGTGCGTGTTGTGTGCTTGTGTGTATGAGTGGCGGATAATGCTTAATGGCATTCGACTGCAATCTGTTTTTGCGGGCAATGCATTAAGCTGAAATCGTTACGATCCTGTTGCCGATGGCTAGCTGGCATAACATAAATCAGCATGGCAATGGCCATCGATGCGGATTATTAATTGATGGCCAAGGGATTGGGGAGGAAGAGAGAGCCCCTGTATTTGGATTTACCTGCCTTTCGGAAATTGGATTTCGGGCTGAAAGTTCCAAGTTCGAGCTGGGAGGCCAAAATACTCGTACTTTGTGAACTATGAGGAAGCCAAAGTTTTGTTTAAACAACATTTATGCCCGAGAGCAACAGCAGGAGAAGCGGCAGCACTTCAAACTTGCACACTTGATTTGCTGCCAGACAGCAGTGAGTGTGTGTGTGTGTGTGTGAGTGTGTCCTCTTGAAGAACAACAGCTGTGCCAGCCCGCTGCCACCTCGGAACCCGAAAACAATTCCTGGCCGGAGGACGCAGGTCCTGGCAACAAAGCATAAATATTCATGGCAATAGTTGTGCAAAAAGAGCGAACGAGAGGGCCAACATCGAGATAGATGGAGATGCACATGGACAGATGCCCCAATATAGCTCGTCTGCACTGCCAAAAAAACGATGCTCCACAAGGTTCAATAAAGGATACAAAAGTATCTTAAAAGCTTCAGAATCTTATAGCATCTATGAAGTTTCTTTACCTCTGTTAACCTATCTATAAATAATAGTTGTTGATTCGTAATTATGTCCTCAGAAATATTTAATAATATTTATTAAACAAGAACTTATTTTCCCTAGTTCCTCTCGTTGTAGTTTTTCGCAAGTGTGCCTATATATGCGTCAACTTCTGCCCAGAATGACACTTGATGATGAAGATTTTGTTGCTTTCACTTTTGTCGTTGTCACACAGAGGGCGATGTTGTTGTCGAGGAGGATGTGTTTGTTGTCCTTAGAGCCTCCTGACTTGATTGGCATAGGCGGCAAAGGAGCAGAAGCAACAGAAGAGACGTGCATCATCATCGTCAAAGCCATTGCTGTTGTCCTTGTGGGTGGGTGCAATACTTTTTTAGCACCAGCAGCCACCACTCACGTCCGTCTGGAGGAGCAGGTGAAGCAGGCGACGAGGACAAGGTGCCGATGCAGCCGTGGCGGCAAAATGGCAAGATGGCAACTAGGCAACATGCTTCGGAGCCTGACTATTAAGCAGTCTCTGCAGCGCCGAAGGTGATTATCACAGCCGGAGGATGCCTCTACATTGATCCTGGCCGTGGTGAAGCCAAAGTTCAGTGTGGCGGCGGCGCTAAGCTAAGTGAGCGTGGGAAGCTGAATAAGTCATTGAGCGAAAATTTCAACACCCATCAGCGAGCGAGCGAGGACGAGCAGGCGGCGCTGGCATTTCGCTAATGCTCGCTTTCATTTGCGCCTTGCACAAGTTGAAAATTCAAATCAAGGCAAGGACATATCGCACACACACACACACCCACAGCCACAGGAGCAGAGTTTATCGGGGAAACATGAGCGATGGCAATGGCGGCTGTCATTCATGTTGCATACTAATTTAAATACGTGGCACGCACAGGAATCGTGAGAAAAGAGAGATATATAGAGAGAGAGAGGGGTAGAGGAAAAACAGGGATACGCCGCACAAACACACATGCGGTGCTGTTACCCATTTCCGCTCCCGGCAGCAGCAGCACAAAAGCCACTCGAGTCCCTCTGCCTCCAGGATGTGTGCCATGTTTATGGCAAGTCCCTGTCCCAGTCTCTCTCTCTCCCCCTTTCTCCTGCCATAACCATCTCTATATATCCTTTTGCCCTCCTGGAAACAAAGACAAGCGAAAATATTTTGCCGTTTTTAGTTGTCGCAAAAGTTTGCTTTGTGCTCGTGGGTGTATAGTACTGTGTGTTTGGGTTCGAGCGCCTTTGTTTATTGTGTATTTGTTTGGCATTTTCTTGCACAGCTTGTAGAAAAAAAAATATAAAACGGAATAAAGGGGATAAAAAGAGTGGCCCACAAGTTGACCGAAAATAGGGACAAAGGCACATATCGAATACTATATAGGAGTAACAAGTCCAGCTAAGGCAGGACTTTGTTTTTGTTACCAAGAATTGAGCTTGAGGAGCGCTCCTTGAGGGGGAAATTTAAAGCCGTATTTAATAAGTAATATTTGTTAAAAATATATTTCGTAAGAAATATATATATATTCCCCTTTTTGACTACTTCAAAAGAATCTTCTGAGGGAATCCTTAATTTTTCAACCCACCCCAAAGTTGGCGAAATATCCTTCGCTGCATTGTGGAATTTTGTTTTTATTACCGACTGCCTGCCTTTCCTTTTTTCTTATTTATTCTCCTCCATTTGGCTTTCGATGTTGCTTGTTTTCCTTCTTTTTTTTTGTGCGATTCAGTTGTTGTGCACATTCTACATATATTTGGGTCTCCGCTCAAGTGTGGGTATTTCTGTCTGGAGAGGGGTCTCCGCTGATGGAGCCAAACGTCGTCCATTCAGACCATTGTATATAAATGCAAATTGTTATTGATTATGCTCCACATAAAACTATAAGGGACATAAGAAGAACACTCTGTCACAAGCGAGAGATGTGTCCACATGGCGCATGAAGCATACATTCCCAGCGCCGTAATAAATTTGAACGTTTGCAATTTTTGACCCACAAGCAGGACCTTTGTTTGCTTCCAGAGGGGGTGAAAGGGGGTTATTTATTTCAAAACGAATTCAATAAAAACGAAAATAGTGAGGGCAAGACAAACTATTTTCATTTGCACGCCAGTTTAGGCAGTAAACTGAATATATAACCCATACGCCCTGTCGCCCAACCATAAATTCATTTCGAAATGCACTTTGACTGCTTGACTTTCCGCTTAGAAGAAGAGGTCGTAACGGAAAGTTGAGGCAGTTCCATAAAAATTATGCACAAAGAAAAAAGTTTGCTATCTTAAAATGTGGTTTACATATAATTTATACGGAAAAATTCATTTTAAAAACATACATTTTGGTTTAGTTGTAAAAAAAAATCTATCTTTGCCTTAAATTTGAACTTTTCCATTAGCATGCTCTTCTTAAATGCGAAAAGGTAACTCCATATATAACCCTCAAATTAAGCTTTAATGTTTACTATTATATAACCTTTAAGGATCCAATAGCTTCTGATTTATTGATATTCCAGTGTAGTAGGGTGAGGTGGGCCTGGCATGCAGAGTTTTCTGGCAAACAGTTTGTGCTTGCGGCTGCACAACTCAAACAGCTTAGCGAAAACTTTTTGCCACTGACATTTGGCCCCAAACACAGCAGAAGCAGAAGTTTTCCCCCCACTCCCAGGGCAAGTGGAAAAATGATCCGGTGACGCAGGAACATAATGACTTCTGTAATTACTACCCCCACTCCGCGAAAAGATTTACCTGCTGAATCGGCTGTCCAAGTTTTAATTGCTGATGCATGCAAATTTCGCAATCAGCAGCAATCCGCAAAACACGCAGCAAATTAAGTGGTTTTCAGAGGGATGTTGAGGAGACATCCAACTGATTGCAATTTCACGTACTTCTAAGCGAGACATACATAAATGCAGCACTGGAATTAGGCAAGGCCATTACGAAATTATGAAAATTATGAAATTACGCAAATTGAAATGCACTGGATGCGGCGGCAAGTCATGCGAAAGAGCGGCAACACAGACATTGGAAACTCTCTAACTTTTCATTTCTCTTGCAAACTGTCGCGAACCCACCGCGCACTAACTCATATATTATTCAATTTTCTGGGAATTACCGGGAAATAATTTGTCGGGAAACACACCCGACTCACACGGAAAGTAGAACAGTCTTTGATGAGGGAAAACCGCAGAGAACTTTCGCTTTTTGCAAGAGTTGAGGAGGGAGCGGAGGCTTGTAAATATATTCAACCCTGAACCCTGAATGTTGTTTAAATTTTTAGCAGTTCACTAAATGGAATTGTTATACCAATTACATTTGAAAACTTTAATAAGCCTCAAATCTAAAGTACGATGTTATTATAAATATTTAAAGCTCGCTAAAAGTTAGCCTTTTATTGTAATTTCTCTGCGTGAAAACTTGAATCTTGCAGCTAAAGTACGATTACAATGTACATGAACACTTGACTTGAACTATTATGGTAATTCGGATGCATTTGACTTGCGTGTTGACTTTGATAAAAGCCAAAATGGAAACTTTTTTGGTCACTCAGGTGGACACTGGAAAGTTTCCCCCAAAACTTGTAGCCACAACCCAACACATTGTGAATCCGATTTAAATGAAGGCTATTCATATTCGCAGTCCCATATAGTCAGGGTTCCAGCTGGAGTGGAGCACACAGAACGGGGCTCGAATGAGGGGTCGAAACGGGTCTCGAAACGGGGTCGTAGTTTAATTGAATAAACCCTAGTAAATTGCGGGCCGGGCTTTTCATTCAATTTTCCATCGAAGCCCCCCCTTCGATGGCAACTTTTACAAGCACCAATTAGTCGAATTAATGCTCAAATTTGATTTGTATTAAGCGCTCGACCACCAACAGCCGGCTGGTTGCCCACCAGGCCACCAGTTCCTCACATGTGAACCATGTCCTTGCGCCAGTCTCTTGTTGTTGTTGCTGCTGCCCTGTCCCGGCGAACATGTAGATACATTTTTTGAATAACTTATTCATTAGATATGCGCGGAGAGGGGCGATGTGTGTGTGTGTTTGTATATTATTCGCTGTCGGGCGAAATAAATTGCTTTAAAAAGGAGCCGCCAAGCGAGCTGCCAAAGATAGCACAACTTGGCAACAATTTAGTTGCCTTTTGTCCTCCTTGTTGCCACATTCTGCAGGTGCCAAGGCGCTCTTTGTATTTCCGACAAGCGCCTACACGAAAACAGTCCCCTCTCATGTGTCTCCGAAAAAAAAGGATTTACCAAAGGTTGAGAGCCCAGATACAATCAAAGGGGTTGTACACTGAGGCAAATAAGAATATGAATATAAAGATTATAAAGATTATAATGAAACCTATTGTTAAGAAGGTTTTAAGACCATTGCAAAAGTTTTTAGGTAGCGAATAGTTCTTTATATTGTTTTCTTATTTAATAAATAATAAGTAACTATACTTTATACTAAAATAAGAAGCATTTCTTTCTCTACTTTCAAATTTCTTGAAAGGATTATTAAACTTTTTCTCGGTCTCGAATACGGAATACTTTCTAGGTTAATAAAGAGGCTTAGACGCTGAAGTTTCAGATGGCAATGAGCCCCAGATCCTGATGGAAATGGAGGCTTTCACTCGCCGAACTTTGGTGCTGGCGGTGTCCAGTGAACGACGTGTGTCGGACACAAGAACGCAAAGGTGGACGCGCGGCCAGCCCCCGAAATCCCGCCCACTCAGAGCTCAGAACTCAGGACTCAGGACTCAGGTCTACGGACTATGAACAGTTGTGGGCTCGGCACCACATCTCGGCTAAAACATCCACGATGACGACGAAGAGGACGACGAGGACGACAACGACTGTGGACGACGACGTGGTCTGGTCTTCGTGAGTCGCAGCGCTCCGGTTCTGGCACATAATCATTTACATAATATACGTGAGCACCATCAGCACGACCACAGCGAACAACAACAGCCAGCGACTTGGCCAGGATAATTTCACTCTCACAGGACGCGATTTTCGGTGTATGTCTGTCCTGTTTGTGTGTGTGTGTGGGTGAAAATATTGCTTCGTTTATGTAACACAACGGCGCGCACATTTTCTAATTCATTTTACTTTTAGGATTGCGCGTGGCACACTCTACCACCCAACGCCCAATCCGCAACGCCTCCTCCGCCTCTGCCACCTGCCGCCTCCCGACGCGTTTGTCGTTTTTGCGTTGCCAACTTGAAGCGAGGAGCGCGCACCGTCCGCGTTCTGTGCCTGGAAGGGCTCTTCGGGAGACTGAATTGAGACGCGCCAGCAAGGAGTCGCCTGAAAAGCACACGAATCGGCTAAGCGTTCGGGTATTCGGCTAAGAGGACACACAGCTGACGACAGGAGGTATGAGTGAAAGCTCTGGCTCGGGCAAGCTCGGTGGAAAGCTTCGAGGGTGGCCATAAGAGTTTTCCTTAAACTGGAAAAACTACTAAAGGATGATTTTACCAGAACTTTAACATAGAATTTGACATTTAAATATTTTTCTAGCCTCTTTTTTCGAAGTAAACATAGCTTGAATTAATTTTTATATTAAAACAATTTATTTCCTTCGTTATTTTTGGTATTAAAAAATCAGAAAACCCACTCGAGTCGTTTGGAGTGAAAGCTCCACTCACTCACTTGGCACCCACACACACCCTACCCGAAACCCCTTGGTTTTTTCTTGTTTTTATGCAAAAAGCATCGGCTTAGCCAAAGGTAAAGCTTTTATTTCTACTTTGGCCCAAGCAGCTATAGCCAAAAATGCGGAAAAGAAACTCCGGCAGCATAAAAATGAGTTATGAGCAAAGATACAAAGTATCCGTCGACTGCTGTTGCCATTGAAGCTACTGATGAATCTGAAGACGCGAGTCACGGGGCAGTTTTTCAGCTAGAGAACGCGTGCGAGGTCATAAAATCGGTGTTAATACCAATAATCCAAGCCGCACTCGTGCTCGTTTGTCTGCCCCGTCTGGGGCTGTCGACTTTAATTATCATCGAAGCGCATGCGAGGCCAATTAACTGAACCTGGTCTAACTCGGCACTCCGAGAAAATGAGAGAGAGTGCTATATATAATAGATATAGGAATATATTGAGGAAATTTGACAGAATATTTGAAGCTGAACTAAACCAAATATTAGTAGTATAAATAGGCATGATTAACGTATTATTTAGTCAGCAAAAAACCTATTTAAGGCAGATTTAAGGCAGGCATTTTTACTCAGTTAAAACCCTTGAAGGACTACTTTCGAAACCCTTATTTATACTTAATAATATTCCTAATTTAATGGCAATATCGTAATTAAGTAAACCCTTCAATATTTATGCTTAAACTACTTTCTCTTTAACTTTTTCTCGCCATGTTGGCTAATAACTCACCTCTCTGGGGTTAGACGAGTGTGTTGGCCAATAAATTTAGGCGCTGCTCCGTGTACCGGCAACCAACATCATGATCATCGGGAACTGCAAAGGGAATTCGAAAACAGGAGATAGTCATTAGTATGCAGTCGGTATATAACTCGAAGGGGAGTGGGAGTACCAGCCAACAGACAACTGAGAAATCGTGTAAAAAACGCGTATGTCAATTAAAAGCCTATAACAAAAGGCTGAGACCCCAGCGACGAGCCAGAGGCACCAGAAGTCAGGTTCGATTCCCACTAACACACAAATCCCTGCACGCAAATGCAAAGCGATGCGTGAGGAGAGTAAGGAAAGGGGGAAAGCGGCAAGGCTGCAAAGGAGTGGGTGCAAAGTGGGCGGCAGCAGGGCCTAATCCCGCCGGGCAAAGACGCTCTTGCTAACACAGGTCACGTGCAGGCAAAACGACAAAACACGCGCTACCCAATGTGCCGCAGTTGAGAACGACCGGTGCTCCGTTCGATATGTATTACTTACACAAAAAGAAACTGGACATACATAGGTTTATCTAAATATTCTATTTATATAATGTAGTGAAAATACTATATTATTCTTGCAATCTTGCTAAAGACAGAGCTCCCAATGATTTTGCAATAATTCCCTTTAATACATTCTATTATTTACCTCAAAGATATTCTTCTAAGTGCAGATATTCAAATTGGTTTGACCAGTAAAGTGCTGAATGAAAATTGAGCCAGAGTCGATGGCTATAAAAATGCATTTACCTTTTCAGAAGTTTGCCTCGGACACTGCACTGAATAATCCAACTGAATGGACAGGAATTTAGCTTACAATACTTGGTACTTGGTAAAAAAAACCTCAAACCAAAAAATGTAAATCAATTGCTGACGGGAAAATGAGCCTGGCAATTGAATCAATTGCATCTTGCTGGGCAAATTGGGTCAAAGGCAAATTAATAAATGGCAGGAATCAAAGCATTTGGCCAGCATAACATGCCATTTAACAATTATAATTGAGGTATTTTCCCTCTGAACTTTCATAGCCAATTTGCCCAAGGGGGTCAGACATCAGCTGCAATTACTTGCTCGGTCCGGCCGGCTGGTTGTGGGTGCTTGGTGTCCGTCTGTCTGGCTGCGACGAGTGTTTGTGGAATTGGAAACAATTAGCAAAGTGTGCAGGAGATTTAGAGCGGAATGTCATAGCCCTAATTGCCCAGGAGCCCACACACACACACAAAGATGCAGAAGAAGAAAGGAGGGGAGGAGATGGTGGTGCTGAATTTAATGCCGGAGACATGCAAAAATTACATCCTCAATTGCAGGAGCAGACCTCCGTCGTTGTCACTCTCACACAAAGGCGCCCAAATTCAGTAAACAAGGCGCTCGTGCGGCCCAGGACACACTGTGTCTTCCGCCTCGCTACTGCCACTCCTATTTACTCGCATTGCCTGGCCAACGAGGCGTGAGGATTCTGTACACTGAGCAAAATTTAATGAAGATGAATAAGGAGAAAAAACTCTTTTCATTAAATTGTAATTTATAACAATCAAAATAAATTAGCAAAACGTTTAGCTCAGAAAGAACATGGCTACACAACCGGATATCAAATAAAAGGCACATCTATTCAAGTTCAACCGCACGGAATGCTGCACCATTACCTCACTTTTGTAGAAGCTGCTGGGGTGAGAAGTAAGAGAGCCTCATTGCTTAAATGTTTGGTGTAGAGAGTAGAGAGACTTTCAAACTTCTACAACACTTAAAATCAAATTATGTTCTGAAATAACTAACCTAAATCTTACAATTTCTAAGAAGAAATAAATGTAGACATTTGTAACTTATTAAATATATTTCAAAGAGGTAAAACGTACTTCCCTCGTTTTTTTTGTAGGTGTAGTAAAGCTGTTACTGCCCCGAGTTGGAGACAATGTTGGTCATGTGCGGGCAGCTTAGAAGCAAAACAAAATCAATTGCACTTGCGGGGCCCTCTCTATCTCTCCCCCCAACTCCAAAGCCGCCCCAAAAAGTAGGCAATATAAATTTGCCCACAGCTGCCATGCGTCTGCCACAAAACACTCGCACACGCACACACATTAAGCCATTAGTCAGTGGTCAGTAAGCGACGACCATAACAACAAGGGACAAGGGCAACATGGAGGCAACCAGCAGCAACATCGATTTGGTCGCGTTTCTGCGTGCCTGCAGATTCAATTGGAATCTACACAACGGCCACATGCGTGGGTTAAGCCATCAATGCCTGCAGCCCCTTATTTTCCCTCCAGCAATTCCCGATGCTCCCCCTCAAATCGGATGCACTGGAGTGTGGCCATGTGGCAGAGTTACCTCTGCGTTTAGCGAAGCTTCATGCTCCATTGAATGGCCGCAGCGTCGCCGTGCGAGTATTTCGCCAATTACAGCTAACCACCTTTGACAGAGTTGGCCGGGAGCTGCTGGCCTAAAACCGAGCACAGGGAGCATGGGGATCTTAAGGTGGCAATTGATTGTCGTAAACAATGGGGTTTGATTTAATGGAGAGCGTTGCCCGGACAGGCGGTAAGCTGACTTAAATTATTGCACTTGAGGGGTAGTTCAGTTTAGGGCCAAACGGCCGACAAACAGTTGGGTTTCCTCTTGTGTGCAGTTTATTGCAGGCTTTCAGTAAATTATCTGCCAACCGATAATTGTATTTAAGGTTTGCTGTAAATTACTATAAGTTACTTGCAGCTTAATTTAATTATAAATAGTTCATCTACCTATTAGGTGAAGTAATAAATACAAAAGGTCAAAAATAGTTTAAGTATTAGTGATTGAATCCCTACAAAAGTTTGCAGGCAACTTCAGAATTAATTCACTTTTAACTTTTAGTAAGTCACAGAAAAAATCCTTTGGCATACGGAACCTTTTAGGCCTTCTAATTATTTAAGAGAAGCTCTCTCTCTCTCTCTCCCCTTTCACACCGCTTGCACAGCTGTCATAATCGCATTTAACCCGGCGGAACCCTTTGGTCCTTAACTCCTCAGGAGGGCGGCGAGTTCGTTGAACTCCCTCCCTTTCCTGGCAAAGTGTGGCTGTCAATGCTGCTGCCTAATGCATAATTAAGTGAGCCTGAGAGAGCGGTGCAAGTGTGCGTGGAATGCTGCACCTTGTTGCAGTTGTTGCTGCTGCTGCTGGCGGCTTTTCCGTGCTGTGACTGACACACTTAAAAAAGACTGCAGCTTTAAGTCGCAGCCGCAGCTGCAGTTAATTTAAAGACCGTAAATGCAAGAGTCACGTTCGTGAAACAACAACAAAAAAATACAAAATAAAAACAAAAGACCTAGCGCTAGCATCTGCTTTTTGCATTTGACATTTTACGATTTTACCTATTCATCGGCAGCTAACCATGTACAGTACGTAACGACATAACAACATCAGGCAGGCAGGCCCAACGGCGGTAAATGGTTTGATTTGCGTTCACAAATTGCCGCTGACTTCCGTTCATTCCGTTGGTTTTCACCCAAGACAGCCGCTGGGCGTATCTACCGCTGCAGCTTGTATCTAACAGATACTAACTACACAGAGGAAATATTTCTGGAATTAAATGCGTTTGTTAAGAGAGGAAATTAACGAAACTAGTTAGAAGGGAAACAAGGTACTCATTTATTTTCTATTCTCAGTAAAGCCGTCTTTACATTAATTGTCAATAGTTCTTAAAGCATTAGCTCAGCTGTATCTTGCTCAGCTTAATTTGTTTGTATTTTACTTATTAAAACGTATTGTAATTCATAAAGATACTGCATTTTTTCTCTCTGCCTAAGTGCATCCTCATTACACAGCGCTTACGGATTGATTTCCAGCTAGCTGCCATGACTGTGATTTGCATTTGCCCATCAATCAGAGGCTGCAACATCATTTGCATCATTATGCAGCACAACAGCCACAGACAGACATCTTTAAAGTGGGTCAAAAGGTGATTTCGCTGCGCTTAGACACTTTTTATGCCGTTTGGCAAATTGCCCACCAGCGTCTCGCAGGGTTTTGCGGTTTCGCGGAGTGTTTCGGTTTTTGTGAAAATGCCAATTGCGAGTTTCCCATCAACGACGACGATGACGACGACGACTACAAACGACGTCGGGCTACCGGAAAATCTGTGCACTTCAACAAGGCATAATAATCGCTCCAAACTTGAACTTGATCTTGAAACAAAACGGTTCCATATGCCTGGCCATGCATGCACGCCCGCCCATTCTCCGCCAGATTATATCATATTTTCCTACGCATTTCCACTCCACTTAATAACAAATTATCTGCAGTGGCAGTCGCGTGCTTTGTCTGTGCCTCAAAGTACATTTTGGATTGTTTTTCTTTCTGTTTCTGTTTCTGGTTTGTTTCATTTTTTTTGTATTTTTGTTTGGCTTTTCAGCGCAGCTAAATGTTATACGTCTGTGCACCGTTGCATGTCGCCATGTATTTTAGGTTTTATTTTATACTTTTTTTTATGCTACTTTTAGTGTGTATTTCAACTGTTTTTGTGTGTGTGCTTTTTTCAGCTGTGTGTTGGCCGAACAACAAGCGCACAATTAGAGCGCTCAAAGTCGCGTAACACTCGCCAAATGCCGGCAACTTTGCAAGTACGTAGAATGCCAAATGAGCAGCCGTTTAGTATGGATCTGAATGCATACATCATTTATTCAAGGGTACTATTGGGTGTATTCCAGTCAATAAATTGAGGGATGAGAGTATATTTAAAAAAAGAAATAAATACTATTCAGTTTACGGAATAAAATCAGCATATTTTGTTTAGAGAATTCTTTTTGTAAGCTTAGAAGTATCTCAATCTTTCCAGATATAAGGTATGTGACAGTGAAACATGGCCTAAGGTTCATTTTGGGAGTTAAATATTAATATTTTGACCTTAAGCACTTCTATTTTTGTAGAATATAGTAAATAAATATGAAAACTTTAAGGTTTATGAATAGAATATAAAAATAGTTTATAAAAATACAGAAGTTTAGCTTACTTTACTTTAAATTGAATAAATATATATTATATTATTCTTTTTTTTAAGCCTAAAATAGATTCAATTGATGAAGATCTCCTCCTTATATAATTTCCAAGTTTATTAAAACAAAACAAAACATGTATAAAAAGGGGTATTTTTCTCTTTTAAACATTAGAGTCTAGCTTTTCCTCTCGCTTCAGTGTTTTTCCATTTGCAAATGTTTTTTTTTTTCTGTATTTAGAATTTTTGTAGTGTGTTTTTTGTCGTGGCTGTAGTTTGCCCAGTGTCCGCATGCAATGTTAATTTTCCAGCTTTCCATTTCAATGAGTTCGGTGCGAGGCCAGGAGAGGAGAACTAGACCAGACCAATCTGTTGACAGTCTGGCCGCGATTCGAACAAAAGCTTGAAGTTGTTGGCTCACTTCTTGCGCAACTTGGCTGGCAAAGGCACCTGCAATGAAGTATCGATCGAATCGAGGTGATCGTGCTGCTCTTTTTTTTTTGCTTGGCAATTTTGCTGTTTCAGCAGACGACCATCGGGTTCGATCTTCGGTTTCAGCCAAGCTCAGCTCACCTGGCTAATGTCGGCGATTCAGTTCCGTTACTTCTATATGCCACGCTCCATCTGGCAATTTCCCGCTCGATCAGCACTTTTGTCCGCGATTTGTATTACGAAGTAAAGCAATACCCGCAATCAGCACTTTCCGGCTTGTATTGGAGCAGCAAAGAACTCTTCAGTCAGTTGGAAATCGGCGGGCAAATGGCCAAGCTTATCAGGCTGCCCGAAGTCACCAAAATCACGTTGCAAATGCCAGCGACAAATTTGTTGAACAGCAAGAAAAGTTGAGGGAAACCGAGTCTACAACTGCAGCTGGCACGGTCAGGCACTTGGAAAAATATCATTCGATTTTTGAGAGCTTCAATAATGATTTATAAACATACAGTGACTTTTCTGGCATTAAAAGCAGTCAAAGCTGCTAAAACTAGATTGAATTTCCATTTATTTAACTCAGACTTGTACTCAGATTTCCTTGAACTTTTAAAAAACCAAGCAACTAAGGGAATCCCTTCATTTAAGAACCCCTTTCTGCCAGTGCAACACTAGGTGGCACTTGTCTGAAGCCCTCGTCGCCACCATTTGTCATGCGATGCCATTTCTCACTCCGTCTGCCATCTTGCTGTGCACCGACAATTGGCGCTGGCATTTCGGTAATTTTAATGAGCGGCGCTTGTAAGAATTTGCGACAATTTGACGTCGAATTGCCGGGGTAAACTGCAATTGCAACGGCAACATCTGCGGCCGTGTCAGGTTAGTGGTTGAACAGCACATTTGTGTCAACATTTCCAGAGTGCAACACAGTGCGATGCGCTTATCAGCCGGCTCAGTTGAACCGACAATGAGTGGGAAATGTGGGCCAAGCGCGATAAGCGAACCAAAAATATACATTTGAAATAGGGCCAGTAAATAGATTCCATTTAACTAAATAAATCAACCGAACGATGTCGGCCGAACAACTTAATAATGAGCCCCAGCCCCGACAGCCCCGATGACAACCAGCAACCACAGAGTGTTCCAAACATTTTGTCGACGCGCCCTTTGCCACTCCATAGGCTATAGACTCGTATGTGGCCGGTCATTCCCGAGGCCAACAACCACAACTGTTATAGTTTGCTTAAAGCACCAGTAGTGTCCGCCCCCTTGGATTCCCTTGGACCTCCCCTAGTGTAGCCGCCGGGAGAGGTGTGGTTCTACACTAGAAAAATTATCAAATAAAAATCAAATACAAGGCCTAGTCATCTCTCTTCTCCATAAAACTTTAAAAGCTTTTCAACAAAAATCTGGGATAGATTAAAAGATCACTTAAGAAAAACTTTAAAGTTTAAATAACTTTAATTTCCTTAAAGTTATTTAAACTTTAAAGTTTCCTTGTTTTCAAAAATAAGCACCTCTTTATTATTTCTATAAGTATCTGCTCTTATTGTCCGTTTTCTAGACTTAACTATGCTTTGAAGATGAAGTAATCAACACTGTACATACTCTGAGAACATTTTATATTTAATTACAAGAATATTATCTTATTTAAATGACCTCCTAACCAACAACATACTTTTCCCAGTGTACAGTAAATGGAAGGTAAATCGATCAAACTTCTGAGCTGCGTTCGTGCCAGTGCATTGATTTGTGCAATGTTTGCCCAACGCAATGGCCAGCGGCTGTAAATTGAGGGATCCGCCCTCAACTTAACTCGACTCAACTCACCTCACTTGTAGTCCCCGCTCCACATCTGCTGCCCCTTTCATAAATAAAATCCCATTTGGTCTTTTCTCCCCTGACCAAACGACCAACGAAACGAAACGAATTTTATTCATGGCGCATTTGGTATAAACGGCGTTTACATATTGAAATCTCTCAAATCCGAAAATGTGAAATGTGGAAATCTCTGCAAATGGAAAGTCGCAGCATCAACACACGCATCCACACACACGGAAAATGTGAGCGAGTATATGGCATTCCCATGTGTGTCGAAGGGTTTTTGGGCTTATAAACTTGTTGTACAACTCATAAAATGTGGTGTCAGAGAGAGAGAGGGGGGAAAAAACGAATGAAAATTTATTAGCCATGCAACGAACACCAAATGCACTTTGATCACCGAGAGGCTTTCATTGGATTAATCCAAAATATTATATAATCTGTTGGGAAACGTAATATATCTTTTCTGAAGGTAATTTTTAAATATGACTTAATATGCTTACTTTTACTACCTAAAATCCTATACTCGATTTCAAGTATTTAATGAAAAGTCTTTCTAATTAAATCTTTTCTACATTGCCATAACCTAATAGATATAGATAGATACATATATTATAGATATATATAGATATATTATAATATATAATAGATTTATATTATATAATATATATTATTTATAAATTGAATAGGCAAATAATAGCCAAATCGATATTCCATTAATATGACTTTCTATAAATCCAAACAAAAACTCTTTGAAATACACCTTTTTTGATTTTATTTCAAATTAAACTTTCAAATATTTGCATTTCCTTCTTGGATTATTTTCCTTTATTTTGTATCTATCCTAAACACACCCCAGGGACCTGCTTAAAACCATTTATTCTCCTCAGATAATATGTTCTAGTTCAGATATAGTCATTTATTTTGTTCGCCTTTTCCCCCTCGAGTGAGTGACAAAATCTGTGGAATCAACTTTTCCCATAAAGCGTATTAAACGAGCCAGCAGCCGCCAGACAAAATCTTGCTTACATCAACTCCGAAAAACGAGTTTTTTGTGAGCCCAAAATCAGGGCTCCCTCCCCACACACACACATCACAACTCTCCAGCAAAGACTTGCTCCATTGGGCTGCGAGCTGCATTTCACTCGAATAATTGAACATTTTCGGTGACCCAATTTTGGGGCGACACCGCCTGAATATAACAAATTGCTGCACTCGGTTCACGCCCCCCATTTCGAAGTAACGCAGTCTCTGTGCCCCGCCCTTCCTTCGGTGGCGAAGTTTTCCTATTGATTTTGTCGCAACTTAACTCCGAGAGGCAGGCCGAAAAGTTTTTCTGCGGCTCGACTTGCTGACACGTTAAGTTTACTTCGAGTTTCTTTGACGTACACACGAGTATCAGCGGGAGTGTGTTGCAATGGGACCAGCGTGTGTTTGTGTGTGTGTGCGCGCACTTGTGGCCAATAACTTTCAAATGGCCAAGTTTGAAAGTTGGTAAGAGCTGGAAACCATTGAATGTTACCAATCATTGCCCGATGCCAGCGGAGTAGCAGCCATACATAGCAGCTGCAGATTCAATTAAACTTTGGCTTCACGCTTTCGATCAGTGAAAGTGAGTGAGTCGCCGAAGCCATTCATCCCCTTCAATTGGCTGCCACAATCAATTGCATTGCACTGCATTGCATTGCCAATGGCTGGCAATAGTTGGCATTGCAATTGCCATTTCGATTGCATTGACAGTGGCTATGGCAGCCGGTGCTGTGTCAAGTGCAACGACAAACGGACAAAGGCCACTGAACCGCAGCAAAAAGTGAGATTCAGCTATCTGATGGCTGTGGCATCGTGGCTATTTCCCCTTGACATGGTCTCTTCAAAAGGACCAAGGACCAAGAGAAGCTGTAGTCAGCAGATGCCAGCAATTATCGATATTTATTTCGAGAAATTAAAGCCAAGAATAAACAGATTAATGGTTTTATTCCTGTGAAATTCCAATTAATCCAAACATTAATAGTAAGCATACATCAGGCAACTCTCATTCATAGATCAAAACAATTGCCTACCATGATATCCCATTTCTGGACTCGATCTGCAAGTTCATTGCCACCCCAGGGGGAAGCGGTTGCAACCCGAAACGTCCCAGTCCAGCAAATGCACTTATGAATTATCGCTGGCCCCGGCCTGCAATTAAAGCGAGCATCCGCTTTAAATTGAAATCGAAACTGTCCTGGGGGCTGGCAACTGCCGACTGGCGACTGGCGAGGGAAAGGAAAGGTGAGCCAGTGCATAAATCTAGCACAAGCACGAGCGCGGCCAGAACAATAGGAGCTGGGAGAGGAAGGCGACGCGACGCGACGCTCAGATGCATTTTGCAGGCAACAACTGCGGCAACAGCACGCTTGGCCAACGCTGCGTGATGAAGTGGCCATGTATGGAAGAGCCTGTGGCTCCCGCTCTCCGATTCTTGCATTACAAGCACATCAAGATATGCTATATAGTATATATATATAGAAAATTGGCACATTTTACTCGCTTTCAACAAGTTCAGAGAAGCGAAATGGAACGCACAGCACCCAACAATGCCAAGCAGCCAAGGAGACAGCCGCACACACAGAAAAACTGTTGAGAAACTATAGGCATAAAGAGCAAAATATATATTATCTAATACTGAACCGATAATATTCATATTTAATTTAAAAAAGTATTAAAGTTCTATGTGTTTTACGGTCGTCATGTTTTCAGTTACCTTCCCAGTTACCCTTTCTAAACTTCAGCCTTATTTATGGATGCTCTTATCTGACATTTTCCCTCAGTATGGGACAGGAAATGCAGGTTACTGCGATAAGATCTAGGTATTTATCTTATATTAATTAGTGCCAGTGCAGTTGGGGCAACCTAGATCTATGGAGGAAGTCGCCTCAAGCGTATCAATTTGTTATTGAGAGGGTCTTTTATCGCCCTTCCTTCGCCAGATCTTTGTCTTCCAAGAGTAGAAAGCACTTACGACAATGCCTTGACAATGAACCGTTTGTGCCCAATCCGCAACTTAACCGCCACCGAACATTCCGGAGACCCACTTCTTCGATCTAAAAGACTAACTGTCGACTAATAATAGCCACATACATGAATACACTCGTATTACCCGCATTGTGCAACGTCATCTGATGGCTATTTAGACCAAGACCTAATCCTCTCCCGGGGCTCATCACCTGTCCGCCGGCTATCTGGCATCAGCCATCTCTACATCTACATCTCAATCGGAAGGTAATGCCACAACATAACATAGAGGCTCGATTGTTGTTTGGCCCGAACCGAGCTGAAGGGCTCTTCGGGCCCTGGCCTGGAGAGTATCTGTGTTAATTTCCGCTCAACTGTTAGTTTTATGACTTCTTTGAGACGTTCCCACAGGCCAAGAGACCAAAGACCAAAGACCAGAGACAACTGTTGCTGCGTCACATGAAAAACAATCGTTTCCCCGCAAAACGAAGGAAAACAAAACGAAACCGTCTGAAATGAAATGAAAGCCGCTCGGGGTCAGTTTTGAATTATTTATAGGAGTTTTGAGCATTTCCATGTCCACTTTGTTAGCTTCGAAAATGCTAATTCGAAACAAAGCCCGAACAAAGCCATGGCAATGTCAAAAGAAAGCTAATTAAGTGGGCGAACTTCGTGAATTATTAAATGTTTTCTCAATTTCTTTATACATTTATCATGAAAATATCTACTTGAAATCGCATTCAATCTCTTTCTCCATCGAGACATATGTATTTCACTGGCCAAAGTCAAGGGTTCGTCTTTAATTGTTAACAAGTAAAGCGTCTCCCCTCCCTGGGAGTCACTCGAGCGTGACAGGTGAGTCGAACAGGTGAGCAGAGCAGGTGAGCGGAGGAGGAAGTGAATGCAAATTCGCCGCCTGTAATTGTGTGAATAAAAGTCAACAGTTGTGGCCAACGCCTTGACACGCAACCCAGTCTCTGGCCTAAGTCGCGTCTTCTGGCGTCTTCTTTAAAAACGAAAATTAATTCATTTCATAAGTCCCAGCTGAGAAAGAAATTAGCATAGTTTTTGTGTTGCCTAAGAGGGAACTGTGCTAATGTTACAAAGTTGCTTCCTGTTTTGGCCCTGCTCCCAGATTTGCCCCGCCGCCGCAGTTCATTAACTTGGCAACGGAGTAGTGAGTGGTGAGCCGCCAAAGGCGAATTTCACTTTTTTTCGCGCACAATTTGAAGTTCAACGAGCAGCGTTAGGGGGAGCATACCGAGAAACCAGTTGAATAATAATCCAACCGAGAGAGCCACGTCTTTGTGCGGGGAAATTGCAAATTACCGCCTCATAACCTGCAGGTCTAAAGCCCGACGTCCCCCCTTTTAATTAAAATACTTTCACTGCCGCCTGCTGGCTGACTGCAAATACCAAAAACTCCACTAGCCATAAATTTATGCCAGTTTGTTGTTCATAATTGTGAGAAATCCCATGGCAGGCCGACAGGCAACGACAGTTGGCCAAGGTGGAAATCGCAAAAGGATAAAGGGGGATAAAGCTGTGACAGGTCGGGGAAAAAAGGGAAACTGCTTTTTAAGTTGGCAAACTACCAGGTAGTGGACATTGATTGCTGCAGTTGTTAAGCGGCATCAATCAGGGCTCCCACCTTAATGTAAAAGAAGGTTTATTTTCGAGGTAGCTTGGGGAGTTTCTAAAGTTATTTCTCTACTTATTACCAGTTACTTCCTTTCCCCAAATTGCAACCACCTAATATGACATTTAGAAATAATAAATAAACTTTATATTTTCCCAACCTTTTACCTTAATGTTAGGAAAATAACTTGTCCAAGTTAAAAAGGAAATGGGGAATTAATCAAATGAAAACTTTCGTTTTCCCCACCACTTAGACTCACGAACAATAAAATTTGTTACCTTTTCAATTGAAACCGTATAACTATTATGTCCATTACGATCCATTTTATGAAGTCAGTGTCGGGCCAAGAAGCCCTGCCACATAATTAAACTTAAAGACTGTGCTGTTATGGCCTCAGTGCTCCCAATGAGCCCCAGCCCCCAATAAACGGAATACAAAAAAACGAAAAAAAAAAAACTACTAGAAAAAAACCTACTCAAAAAAGCAATATAACCAAAGGCTGGAAAAAAGCTTGGAATAAAAAAGTCCAATCGTTTTTCGCAAAGCCAGCGTGCTGTCATTAAATTTAATAAGCACTTTTTTCAGGCCAAGCTTGGATTTTTTTCATGCCCCTCGCTCTTAGCCCAGCCCAGCATTTAAAAGAAGACCAAAAATAAAAAAACAAAAGCAACCGAAATGTTCTAGCAAAATATGAGCCAAGAAAAAGAAAAGAAATAAAAACTACAAATAACGTTGCTGGGCATTTTTCAAGCCTTTTCTTTCCATAGAATTTTCTTGGTGGCCAAGCGGAGTAAATGAACTCTGGGGGCGCCATCAGCGCTGTCTAACGGCTCATCTGGCAGACGGGGCTTGGGCTCGGCTCCGTCTCCATGCCCAGTCTCTCGACCCGACTAGCACACTTTTGCTCATTTGTTTGCCGGCCATAAGAGTGAGTTATGAAATACACTCGTACGCATAATGCCTCACACTTCACACTTTGCTGGGCCGGAAAATAGTATATGTACGGACATAGGAAAGTGGTGCCGTTTATGGCCCCTGCAAATTAAGAGCTTCTCTTTCTGGCTTCCTGGGTGATCTTTCATTGGTCTTGGACAATTTACAGACTCAATGCATGGGGAAAGGCCCGGTAATGAAGCAAAAAATGTGGCGATTATGGAGCGTCGATCCAGCTTAAAGCCGGCTGTATGGTGATAGAAAGAAAATGTGCTTTTAAATGCGGCCAAGTTGGGCCAAGTGGCAGTGCACTTGGAAAAAGTGAGTGTGGAAGCTATAGAAATCGATTAAACAGTTTTTACGAAACCCAAGACTTCTCTTATCTGTCTGGAAAATATGTGTTTTAGTTTAGTTAACTTACCGGTATTTGAGGAATAATCTGAAAGCAGAAAACAGACAAATAAATAAGTATAAATAAATATTTATTAAACTATTTAAAAAAAAACATCATTATCTGTTCAAATATTTATTGTCCAGATTTAATTTCCACTTGAAATAATTTATTAATCTAAGTTATTTTTTATTTTATTGCTTTTTGAACAACAAAGAACGTTCCAAGTACTTTTTGCGAGCGTGTAAAAGGGGAATAGGGTTTCGACGGAAGCGCTCATTACGGAACCCACCAAGGATGGCGGTTTTTGTCTGACTGGCAGACACCGTGCACCAGATCCCTGAGCGTTTGTGTTTGCGCTTCCATTTCAGGGCGACGTATAAAGGTAAGACCGCACTGGGCGTGGCTGGATGTTATGAGAATAATAATAAAAAATATGGAAAATACGTATAATAATATCGCGTTTCAGTCGAAAAGTGTGCGGAACTTTTTCGCATTCAGTGCACACGAGTGCACAACTCCCACTCTCCCGGGAAAGGGCGGACTGTGGCTGGGAAATGGGGCTGGTTTTGGTTGGACGTGGAAGGAACAGTGCATTGCTGCTGCAGCTCCAACTTTGGCTGCAACTGCCAACTCAATTATAAAACGAGAAGCAACGCACAAAACACATTAAAACTGCAAGTGGAAAGCTTGTTTTTCTTCACTTTTTTTGTTTTTTGGTTTTGTTACTGGCAGTGCAGTTTCGTTCTTGTTTATTTTTCAGTTCTTTCCACTTTTCGCTTTTCTGCAATTTATTGAGTTCTCTCTTTGGCATTGTTTTGTTCCCTCTATGCGGAACGAAATAATAGCCAGCGCTCCGAGCACAGAACAATTCCGGCTCATATTTCTGCATGCAATTGGAAATTCTGTTCTCGGGGGGCGAATGCATAACTCAGAGGGCCAATAAAGCACTAAAATCCAGTTGGTCACTCACTTAAGTTGAATTTATGAGAAGCGCAGAGAGAGGTGCATGTTTACCACTTGCTCTCCCAGTTCTCTCATGACTTATTTCCATTTTTAACGTATTTTTCCAAAGGAAATATAGACAATAAATGTTTTTGTCTTATATATTCTTAAGTCGATCATGTTTCAGTGAGAAATATGAGCAATAATACAGTTAATTTGAATTTATGAGAATGTTCTTCTAGTTCTCGGCTGAGTTTTATCATTTTTGGTTTATTTCTACAAGACAATTAATGTTTCAGTCTGGTATACTCTTACTTCTATCATGTCGCAATAAAAAATAACCTCAATAAAAACTTTTAATACTGCTTAGATTTCAAAGAACCTCAGCAGCCCACAATGGGAGCTATTAATTTTTCTATTTTATGAACGACTCCCAAGACGATTCATCAGTCATTAGTTCCAGGAAGTCATCACAGAGCGACAAGAGGCAACCGCAGCAACACGGGGCAGCGATGCAACATCTAGAAGGGCGGGCGATGGTGGAAAGCGAAAAAAGCAATTTCAATTGATCGACGCCGTCAGCTGTTTGATGGACGCAACATGAGCCAGCAATTTGAGGCACGCAGTCGGGAAGAGCACCTGCTCCAGTTCGAAGCAAATGCCAAACCCAAAAACAGAGAAAAACGAGAATTTTTTTCAAACCGAGAATCGTTTGAGCGAAGAGAGAAAAATGGCAGAGCAAAGGCTGTGAGTATTAAGGAGTGGAGAGTGTGCTGGTGGTGTTGCCGGAAGTGCAATTGTGGCATGCAACCGTGGCACGCCCACCCGAAAAGTGAGGGAAACCCGGCAAACAGATGAACTCCACCCCTGCCTTAATCGTCACCACTGTCAAGGCAACGAACCCGCGGCGATGTGTGTGTTTGGTTATGTGTGGGGGCGTCTTAATGAATATTGAAAATCAATTCCATAAAGTGAGCCGAAATGAGAGTTGAAATGCCGCCACTTTATCACAAGAAATGAGCAAGAGCGCGACAGTTTTCCTACACACAGAAAAAAGCCATGGAAAATCTAAGGAGAAATGTTAAAAAAATGTATAAGAAACTGAACATAATATTCTCTTGAATTTAATAAGAAAATTAATCACATTCCCAAAAGAAAGATCAAGGTAATGACATTGCAGAATGTAAAACGAAAGCTTTATTGAGAATTTCAAGGTGAACAACATTCCAACAATCATAATTAAACAATAAATTATAAATGAATGTGAAATTGATTCGATTTTGATTTTATAGTCTTTATTTAAACAGCAATTTAATTGTCAATAAACAGTCTATAAATTATGTGAAAAATTATGTCTTTGAATTAATTAATTGAATCTGTATTGTTATTCGTTTATTAGAGATTTACCTCGCCTTTATCAACTCTTTTTAAATGTATTTATTAATTTAAAGATAAATATCTGAAGATAAATAAATAGAATGATTATATTTAGCTTTCTCTTCAAACTCAATATATATTTCATTATTTTTAGCAACTTTTTCCTGCTAGTATCAAACCTATCATCATAAAATTTACACTCAATGAACCCCTTTTCCTGATTATCATTTCAATAATTATACACATCTTGCTATGACTTGAGAACGCAATTGTAAAGTCAGTGTAAAATCGCTTCTAACTCGGAGTCGCGTTGTGGCACGTGTGAGTTCCCGGCTGCCGCTGTCATATCGCTTTCCCTGCGGGATCTGGCGGAACGTCTCCGACATGTGGCACTTAAATGGGCAGGGCGGAGTGGGCAACGACGACCGAGGAGAGATGGCGATGGCGATGGAGTCGGAGTCGGAGTTGGAGATATGGAAAGAATGAGAGAACCGGCCGAGCAGCAGCTGTCAGTCTTATGTGCTGCTGCTAGCTGGCCAAACATGTTTTCCAGCGGTGGCCCGGCATGTGCTGGATAATTTAGCAAAATTTCGAATCCGACTTGGTTCTGTTAGAAGAACTCCGCACATGTTCTTTGCTGTTGCTGTTGCAGCAACCTAGCAATGCTAGGTAAATATTATTACAACAACTAATGCATAAAAAACAAAAAACGAAGCGAACGCTGTTTGGAATTTTTTGTGAAAACGCGTTGCATGGAAAACTTGAAAAACCGGCAATGCCGAAATGCGCGTTACTACACCGCGCAAATGAAAAGTCATTTTTATAATATTTATTCATATAAAGAATACGATTTTGAAGGATTTTACCCCTGCATTATGGCAGGATATAATAAATATAATGGAGCGAATGTGTGTCCCAAATTAGAGTAAATTTGGGTGATTAAAAAATTAAGTTCAATGTATTTTTAGGTTTGTTTTCCTGAGTATTTCAAAAGGTAGTAAGTTTTGTGTTTATGTATCAATAATCCATGTCAATCTTTCTTTAAATTTTAAGCAGAAAAATATATCACAATCAACTACTGTTAACTTAACCTTTCCTATTTATTTATTCTACGTTGAAGACAAAAGTTGTTAATTTGGGCTACATGGAAAGATTCGGCCATAGCTACTATTGCCTTTAGCCTTTCCTATTTATTATTCACAGCTTTGAGGGATTCAATTAAATATTAAATATATATGCTCAACATTTTGGCTATGTGCATCAAAAGTCAGTCAATATATGTAGTATTCCCCAGGCAAGCTGGCAACGAGACATTAACAATTCACACATTTGCGGCAAACATAATTTCAGTTAGCGATAGTCCGATCTCCCCATAGAGTTGGCGGTATTTCAAAATGCCAGCAAAATGCAATTGGCAGAGTTTTCTGAGAGGGGGATGGGGGCACCACCAGGCAAGGGAAAAGCCGATAGATGCAAGAGCAGGGGCACCGCAGCCACATGTCGTGGTCGAAGTTGCAGGCCAGAAAACTCTGTGCCAACATTTGTGCGCAATTACGAAAGCCAAAACCAACGGCAACAATGTGGCGGCCATCATAATTTCCATTCAGCCAGCTTGGCAAAGGCAACACAAAAAAAAAATAGTAGGAAAATAAGTAACAGTGGCATTAGCAACGGCCAAGTAATTGCACGTAATGGAGGGAAAGGCAAGAGGACGACGGACTTTCCTTGGACCCATTCCGGACCAAGAGCAAAAGCGTTCATAATGGGAACTTTCAAGTCGCTTTTAAGAGGATTTCTATGGAGTTAGTTTCTACACAAAGCTGGTCAAAGGGATGCTGCACCACTGCACAAAGATTGTAGCAGGCATTCCACCTTCCGACTGAGTACATTGATCTTTAAGAATTTCGCTTGAAAGGAGGGGAATTTCTGTGAGCTTAAGGTCTCTTAATTATTTTTAGATAGTATTATTAAGTAGAACTCTGAGTTTAGATCAGAAGAGCCAATGCCTGAGCTGTCATTGCTGCCTGTTGGCAGTAGTAGGCAGCACTCAGCGTAGTTCAGCAGCTGTAATAGGAAACCAGAAAGAGACTCGAAAATATTTGAACAAAATTCCAGTAAGTAGAACCACCTGCTCCTCGTCTTCCTCCACCCCCTCTTTCATTGACTCCAGCCCAGTGACATGTCCGAACTGCAAGCATCGCTACTGCTCAATCGCCAGCTCGCCGAGCTGCAGCTCAATCCGGTCGAAGGCTTCTCCGCCGGCCTAGTCAGCGACACGGACATCTTTAAATGGGAGGTGGTGATCATCGGACCGCCCGACACCCTCTACGAGGGCGGGTGCTTCAAGGCCCACCTCATCTTTCCCAAAGAGTACCCGTTGCGTCCGCCACGGATGAAGTTCATAACAGAGATTTGGCATCCGAATATCGACAAGGCCGGTGACGTCTGCATCTCCATCCTCCACGAACCGGGGGATGACAAATGGGGCTATGAGAAGGCCGAGGAACGTTGGCTGCCGGTTCACACCGTTGAGACGATCCTCCTCTCGGTGATCTCGATGCTTACCGATCCGAACGATGAGTCGGCTGCCAATGTGGACGCGGCCAAGGAGTGGCGCGAAGATTTTAAGGAGTTTAAGCGCAAGGTCGCCCGCTGCGTCCGCCGTAGCCAGGAAGAGATCTAGTATTCTAGATGGAAGAGGGGGCAGGTTTAACGATCGAATGCGGTCCACATGCTAATCACGTGAATAAAATGAGCGCCTAGTTAATGCGTTGCCTTTTGGAGTCTGCGCTCCTAATTGGAGGAGCCAATTAGGGCGACAACGCAGTCTCTTTGAGCTTGCGCCAATTCTGCGGCACCTGTCGGCATTAATTACACTTAATCGCCTGGGAGGCATTACCACCTCCTAACATCGGTCGATCTTAAGCCAGTGAGCTTAATAGGCTTGGACCTCTTCCAGTTGCACACTGACACAGTTATGGCGACAGCGTTTTCTCTGGTCTTTGGTCTTTCTACAAGAAAAGAGACGAGGCAGCTGGCCACTTGGTTGCTTTTTCTATATGGTCTTCACATGGGGACACAACAAAATTCACAAAGGCACTGACAAAAAAGTTGATTCTTACATAGGTTTTTTTCAGATACGAAAGAATAACTCCATTTCTTTGCAATGATTCTTTTTTAGCTTGTCAGTTTATGCTACTTTTGATAACATTTGTTTCTAAGGAATACCTTTTAGCGCATAAGTTCATTGCAGAAAACTAACTTTAAAGTTTAAACAAGGAACAATTTAATAGATCAAATTAGACTTTGTTTGGTAATAAATTTTTGCTCTGTGCATCCCCAACAAATTGCTGCTATTGCTGATGCTTTTGGTGTTGCTGCTGCTGGCTAGTGTGACAACAGCAGCAACATCAACAGCAACAGCAACTGCGGCTTCTACTGCGACTTGTTTTGGTGCTCGTTGCTCCTGGGCAACGACTCCACTCTACGAGTTGGCTGCCAGCATTTTTGTGGTTAGCTGAACTTGTTTTTGTTGTTGTAATTGTTGTTTATTAGCAACAAGTTTTGCATTTTGATTTTTCTCTTTGTCGTGCCAGCGGCAGACCCGCAACAATTCCCTCCCAGCCGCATGTCGCATTGTTTGGCCGTGAGTCAAATCCGGAGCGGGATACTTGCCCAGCCCGCCAATGCTGGGTGTGACTCCGCAAACCCGATTCCGAAAACCAATTCCAATTCCAGTGACTGTCTGGCTAACAAATTCAAATGATCCCCAGCACAGTGTGTGATTCAGCAAATACCTGGGACGAGGAGATGTAGGAGAAGAATAAGCACAAATCGGTAAGCGATTTGGAAACTGGGTAAATAAGGCCATGCACCTTCTTTAGTGGCGCAAACAAAAAACCAAAAAGAAAAAAAAACAACAAAATCTTGGCGGCAATAAGCCACAGCATCAGATTCAGCAGCAACGTGATCATGATCATGATCAACACGATTGGCAAATAGTAAAAAACGAAAACGAAACGAAGCTCAAGAAAAGAAAACAAAGCGAGGGAAAAGAAAACAGCTCGAAACCAGCTCCAGAGATGGAAGAGAAGATGCTCGACCTGAAGATTCTTCTGCACGGCAAGAAAAATCGTAACGGAACTTGGGAGTAATGCTTTGACGATAGATGTTTTAAAAAAAATAATAATGTGTGTATTTTAGAAGTTATGAAAATATAACGACACAGTATTAAAATAAATAACAAACTACTGATGTAATTATTATTATGTTAGTTCGATTTACTGGTAAATAATTATTTATCTAATAAATGTTTAGGTTTCATTTACTTCAAATTGATTGATTAGTTAATTAAACTTGAGCTCAGAGTTGTTATTTGATATATTTGGTGTAGTTTTCTAAAGCCAAAAACAAAGATTTAAAGCTTATAGTAACCGTGGCTTGACGACAAGCCCAATCTCTCATGTTTACATTGTTGCCAAGCACATTCATCGGCATAAATTAGTAAGTAGCAGGTCTGATAACTAAAATAAAAATCTTTCTTGTATAATATAAAGAAATATCAACTGTTACTTTGAGTTTAATAAACTAATTCCTATAATTTTAATATTTGATCAACCTTTACAAAATAGAATGAAACAGTGATCTTCATTATTTTTCTCCCCGTGTCATTGGCTGAGAGTTAAAAACTCACTCAGCCAGTAGAAATTGAATTGATGTTGGGCCCCGCCAGACATCGGATGGGACATGGGATATGGTGTGGTATATATGGGATATGGGCAAACGGGGAAAGGTAGAGCGATACCCCTGAAACCGGTTCCGAGCCTGGGCCATTCCAGGGAGCCCGTAACGCACCGCGCGTAAGCCGGGCCGGGCTCCCCGAACAGGGCATTTATAAATAGCCACAGCTTTCGATATGTGCAGTGAAATCTTCTAGCGGCTAATGGGAAAACCAACCGACCGGCCGGGGTCAGTGCGAGGGGACAGGTAGCAAGCGAGGCAGGTCGGCTTCATTAGCCACCGCGTACATCGAGGGTGGAAAATCAAATGCAGCTGGACAAGTGCCGTGTGTGTGCGAGAGGTTTTCCTGGGAAGAGGGACACAGATCGAGCCGAGTCTACTACCTACCCTGTGATGTGCGTGAGTAGTGTCCAAAATCCAATAGACGACGGACCAAGATGCAGGGCGATGGTGTTGGTGTTGGTGCGTTGCATACGTGTTAAGTAAATTCCAATATGTGGCCTGGCCTGCTCTCTTGTATCTTACAGATACATTGGCTGAGATACTGGTTTCGGGATTTCGTAAAGTTGCGCCTGTAAAGCCAACGGAGAAACCACCAAAGTGGAGTTGCTGGCGATGCTCGTCGTACGATTGAGATGGATGAGGCGATGAGTAATCCCGGCGCGAGTAAACACTGAATCTCTGGCACTGGCACTTTTCACGTAGAATACAGTACACGGCGCGCTGCTGCTGCTGCTAACAAACCTTTACACGCTCGACGGTTTTGTCAGCCATAAAATCGCCCGCGAGGCGAAATACAAAAAAAAATATATACTTGTATATATCTCTGTGAAAACTACCTGACGCGACGCGCGCGCCATAAAACTAAAGGCAAACACTGAACTGCTCTTGTTGTTGTTGTTAAATATTTTTAAAGCGCGGTCCGCTTGTGTTTCGATTCTGGCCCGTTCGCGTTCTTCACTTTTATAATTCGTTCGCTCCCGCACACGTCCACCTGCGTTGCCGTCACAAAGTAAACTAAACCCAACTACGTTGAAAACAAGTTTTTCAAAACGCGTCGATGTTGCTGCCAGTGCTGCCAAATTTTGAGAAGAAAAATAGCTGTTTTTGCCGGGAAGGAAGGAAATAAAAGTTAGAAATATTGTAACCGTATTTCCGAAATTTTTATTTTAAATAGATGGGGTAAGAATAATTTAATACAAATTTACTTATGTAAACCCTTATATCTAGAATAAACATTAACTTGATTTAGCTAACAAATATTTCAGGTTATCTATATAGAGAAGGGTTTATTAAAAGTATAAAGACAGATTTAGCAAGAAATTCCTATTTACCTTAATAAGAATAATGATTAAATTCAACAATAATGCGAGAAACTCACTTAAAATTCATCCAAATTATGAATTAATCTGAATTGAAAAACAGTTAAGAACTTAAAACCTTATTCGAAGTTGGTCTTCATAAAATCCAGATCTGACGGGAAAAAAGCTGAATTGACAGCCTTGGTTGCTGGCAACATTACAAGCATTTGTGTGATACATTCACACACACATGCATAGCTACGCGAGAGTTGCTCCCAACTGCAATAAATGTTGCCAGCACGACTGCAGCAACATTTACGCTGCCGCGCTAGCCACATGTTGTTAGTGCGACGGCGGTTTGTTGTTGCCGGCTTTTTGGCTGTGCCGGCTCTTGTTGTTGTTGTTGTTGCTATCCGTGGTCGTTGGCACTGTTTGGTCCACCCCCGTTATATTGCAGGGTAGTTTTCCCGTCTCTCTATAAAGTTAATATCATCTGCTGCAGGGGTATATTCCGCTTAGCATCGAGTGTGTGGGAGGACAGTTTACGAATAAACAGAAACTTCAAGCAATGCCATTAAAGTTTGTTTTATTTATTAGTTTTTAGTGCGATAATTGGGACGCTTCAGACACGACGTTCGGATATTATGCATTTGTATTACCGGCATTAAATATAGTTGTTATTATTGATAATATCGATATCGATTTTTAACAAGCAATTCTTTTGTGTTCGAACTTACTTGTTCCAAAATGCGATCAAATCAATTTTCATATGAAATTCAAAGAAATCCATTAAGGAATTATTTTGGAATTTCTGTCTAAATGAAAGGAAATAATTTTCTTTTATATTTAAGCCTTGAAAGACTTGAAATATATTTCAAATCAATTCAAATTTTAATTTAAAAAAATTACTACAATACCTTCAGAAATTGTTTCAATTTATTTAATTGATACAAGTTCGTGTTGTTATTTACTTTATAAATAAACCTCTTTGACATCGCATTTAAACAGAATAATTATAAAAAGTGGAACAAGTAAGAAATTAACTGAATATTATATAAACTAAGGAAGTCGAAGTTTGTGTAGAAATGTTAGTAATTCTTAAGATGTAAAGAAGATTATAAAGGTAGTACAAAATCTCTATATTAAAGGCACAAATTATATTTAATCAAAAGGAGTTCTTTACACCGCTCACAGTATCCCCAGAGTCGAGACTGGCCCCTGAAAAGTTTTCAAAGTTGTTATTTTCCAAGCAGTGCTACGTCCGTTTCGTATTTACACTGAACGAGCACAATGAATGCGCTTATTTGTACGACCCGTCGTCCCTCCGAACAGCTCCCGCTCCCCCTGAGAGAAAGACGACGCCTGCCTGGCGCTAAATATTTGATGAAGCTGCAAAAGGCAGGCAGAGGCAGAGATACGGATACAAGATACAAAGAGGTACAGGCAGATACAGCTGGATAAAGATAGCGAACAGTGCATAGACAGGCTGTCTGCCAGCTAGTTGTACATCAGCTTTTCCGCTTTTCATTTGCCAAATGCAAAATGGATGTTCTTCTCGGACATGTTTGCTCTCGACTGTCAACTGCTCGGCGCAGAGCGCCGGTCAGGAACCTATTGTAGGTATAGAGGGAGTTGAGGTTGGCTCAGAGGTTATGATTGTTACGAAACCCTTTGTCACTTACCTCATTTGCACTTGAGCATTTATTTCGGCCTGCGGTGCGGCTACGAATGAGGTATTCTTTTATTTACACTGACCTATCCCTTGTACACTGCACGGGATTTGGGCTTGCGAATATTTTAAAGATTGCTTTTTAAATATAAAACAGACCAAAAAAGGAATTTTATTAAGGAGCACTTGCTTTTATTTGTAATTTATTGTGAATATTAATTTCTTTGGCAGGTATATTGGTGTAATAATAAGCAACTCTAATTTAAAATAATAATTATTAAAGTGGCAAGCAATTGTGGTCTTTATATTCAATGTTTTACCCTTTGTAGGTTACTTTTTGACTGCTTTTTAAGTGATTTCAAACCTGTAAAGATTTCGGAGTCATCTCAGATCCTTTTTGGTCGATGATTTAAGGCCAGTTAATTGCGTTATATGTATATGTATTTTCTCTGAGTTCATGCAGTGTTGACTCTGCCATCGTTTATCTTATCTGAGGAGATGTCATCGCCGGATGATGATAGCAGTGACAACGCCTTTGCATTTGTCCTCACCTCATCTCTACTCCTCTGCGAGGGCATATGCATGGATTGCTGAATGGTTGGATTGCTTGGTGTTGCTGTTGGGCACATGTCTTGGCATTTCCATTTCCATTTCCATTTGCATTTTCAACAATTGTCAATTGTGGAGGACGCACTGCAGCAACCAGCAGTGCCGGCTGGGGACATTTGCATATGTAAGAGTGTGACGAGAGTACGTAACATTTGTCTGCACAACGACAAGCTCACTTTGATGCCATCAAAGCCGCCCCCAAACAACTGCAGCAAACCCGGCGAAGCTTGTGCACACATCCACACAACGTCTGGCTTTTGTTTGCTCCGATGGTTGTATACAATTTGCATAAAACTCAAAAACAAACCGAATTTATTCTAAAAGTAACTTTATATTTCTCTGCCATAGCTGGTCGGTCACCTGCTCTTAGTTTCTGCCAAGTCCTGTCCTTTGGGGAAGGTGGAGCAGCTGCTAGAGATGCAATCCCTGCATATACAAGAGCCGAAACAAAAATTAAAAGGAGTAAGGGAAACGACCGAGACCGAGACCAGAGCTCATCACCTCTTCATTCCACCTCTTGGAAAAGTTTTTCCCAGGCAGCAGGTGGCCAATCCCAAGGCTGGGCGTCGGTGGTAGTGACCTCGTCTGTCCCCGGCAAATGAACTTTAATTAAATGTTAATAGTTGAAGTTGCGTTGTGCGGAGTTTTTAGACAGTTTCGGGGTAAATACGCATAGTGGGTAAACAGGATGTGGTGCTGCTGCAGCCGGAAGTGCCGGAGGTGTGATCTAGCCAGGCAGCCACCACTTGACAAAGTATAACGGCCAAACTGCAGGTTGCCTGCTCAACTTAGACTTCGAGGGATTTTAAAATTGTTTATATGATTGTAATGTTTACACAGGGCTTGTGCTGTGATTTTTCTACTTCTCAGGCGATTAAATATTTTCTCGGAGGAAGTCCTGTTTAAAATCATCGGTGAATTAATACATGAGAAATCTCAAAGTCGGTGAAACAAAATTCCCTAAAATTGCATTTTATTTTCCCCTTCAATATATGTACATATATGCTTTCATTCATTGAATGCTTTAATTTGAGCGCAGAAAGATAGAGATATATTGGAATTTTCCTTGAGAATTTCTTAAAGTATCGGCGGCATTTGATTTTATGATAACTTAGTGTCATAATGCCATTATTTAAATATGGTGTAAGCATAAAAATATGTAATATTTACCCATAGATCTAGACAACATAGTTTTAAGAGTCATATTACCAAAGAAACTAGTGCACTTCTCTCACGTTATGTACACATTTTTTTCTAAATATTTATAAAATATAAGAGCTTTCTGAATAAATTTCAAAGTGCCACCCAAGGAACCCAAGAACTCAAACCCAAAACATTCAACCTTTGAGCTGAGCCATGGGAAAGAGATCGCAGAAGAACAGCGTGCTGATGGTCTGCGTGGGTGCGTATACACTTAGGATAATCCCTGCATTAATTTCGTTAATTAATATGCAAATGGCTCGGCCGCTCCCGTAGGCAATATTTGCCGCTCCCCCATCGCTGAGGCGGTGATGGGTGAGGTCATCGTCAGGGCGGGGCTGCAGAAGGAGTGGCACGTAGAGAGCGCGGCGATCGAGGGCTGGCACTTGGGTAGCATGCCGGATGAACGGGCACTGAGTGTCCTGTCCAAGCACAACATCGGCTACATTGGTCATGCAAGGGTTTTAACCACCGAGGATTTCAAGAAGTTTGACTATATTTTCGGGATGGATAGGAGCAATCTAGCGGCGCTGAAACGCATGGCACCGGATGATGCCACGGCCAAAGTGCTATTGCTAGGGGACTTCGGCCTCAAACCGGATGAGAGAATTATTGAAGATCCCTATTATGTAAGCTTTGCCTTTAAGAACACCTTAGTGTCCTGAATACCTATGATTTTTCTAAGCCACGATAGTATTTTTTAAGACTTATAGCCTCTTAATTCGATTTCAAAAACCAATATTTAATTAGACGTTTGTATAAAATAAGTAATGCCGATGTTTTTTACTTTAATAATAAAGCATACTTTTAGATTGTAGTTTTTCAACCAAAAATGAAAAAATGAATAGGTATTCCGCAATATTAGTATACATTTTATGTTCAGACGGCCTGAAGAAAAGTTTTTAAGGAATATTTATATATGTATTTTAAATATTCCCTATACTCATTTACTACATTCAGGAGATAAATTATTAAATATACCTTAAAAGACGCGCAAAACAATAATTTATTCTTTATAATTATTATTATTAATTTTTTCCAGCATATGGGAGAGGCACCGTTTGAGAAAATATACCAAAAGTGCCGTATAACGTGCGAGAATTTCTTGAAGCAAGCTCGCATGAAGCAGATTTATTAAACAAAAACCACCGCCTAAGGGTTAACACTATCAGCTGACGGCAGAACCAGGGCTGGAGCATTGGCATCCCTCGTTTATCAGCCGGTAAAATTACTTGTAAATAAAGTTTAGAAAGATGGTGCAGAAAATACTGATGATTTGTTTGGGTAAATAAATCCTTTTGAATCCTTCTCGAGCCTTGGAAGACCGACCACAACTCATTTAACCTTCCAGGCAACATCTGCCGCTCGCCTATCGCGGAGGTGGTAATGGTGGAAACGCTGGCCAAGGCGAAGGTTTCGGATGTGGAGGTGGACAGCGCCGCCATTGGATCCTGGCATGTGGGCAACCGGGCGGATCCGCGGGCCATCAGCACGCTGAAGCAGCACGACCTGAAGTGCACCCACATTGTGCGCCAGATTCGCAAGCAGGATTTCAACGAGTTCGACTACATCTTCGGCATGGACGAGGACAACATGAGCGAGTTGCGACGCCTAGCGCCCAAGGGCTCCAAGGCGGAGCTTCTAATGCTGGGCGACTTTGGTCTGGACAAAAAGAACCGCATCATCGAGGATCCCTACTATGTAAGTGGAATGTTTTTTAAAAGGAATATGTCCTTTATGTACTTGACCTCCCTTTGACATTGCAGGAACGTGGAGCGGAGGGCTTCGAGACCGCCTACCAGCAGTGTGTGGTGGCCTGTGCCGCCTTCATGAAGGAGCGGCTGCAAAAGTGAATGTAATAGAGAAATATACTTTGTGATTTAAATTAATAAATGTCTGGTATGAAAACGTGAACTGGTTTTTATGTTCTTTGATGATTCATCAGCAGCACAGGTAGCCGGAACTTGCAGTTCTTCTCGAGATAATGAAGGTTCTTTTTGTGTGCATAGGTAAGTTTTTAACTAATAAAAATTAATATTTAATAAGGTTATTTATATTTAAATTATTGTAAAGGCAATACCTGCCGCTCTCCCATAGCCGAGGCCGTCCTAAAACATTTGATTCTGAAGCAAAATCTACAGGACTGGTTTGTGGACAGTGCCGGTCTCAGGGACTGGAATGTGGACTTGGAGCCGCAACCTCGAACGCAGAACATATTGAAGCAGCATGGTCTTAAAACTAAGCATTTGGGGCGTATGGTAACATTTCCGTGCATAAACCTCTAACATCTTACCATATTCCAACATTTTTCTTTAGATAACACCACAGGACTTTAATGACTTTGATTATATCCTGGCCATGGACAACAGTAACATGATGGAACTGCAACAAATGGCTTCAAGGTTGGAGGCACCCCCTAAGTGTAAGATTCAACTGTTGGGCAGCTACATAGGTCGCAAAGAAGACGAAATTATCCAGGATCCCTATTTTGTAATTAAAAAAAGGCAACCCTATGTTTGAGTGTAACTAAAATAATCTTCAATTTCGCAGGGCCAAGGCATGGGAGACTTTCATACGGCGTATCAACAAATCCTGGAGAGCTGTGAACAATTCTTAAAACAACTCACAACAACAAAAGGAAACTAAATCAACTAAGACTTTTCTAAATAAACATAAACATCAAATTTGTAATCACCAGAGCTATTTATTTTAGAGCTTCCTTTAGAAGACACTGCCCTGCAGGACCTTCTCCATGAAACGCGTCCAGCTGAGCTCCAGTATTTTGAAAGCACGAGCCTGCTCCTCCTCCGTCAGCGTGGAGTAGCGCACCGAGTTCCACACCAGAGTCTTGAGAACACGCAGGCCGGCATTGTTGGGAGCCAGGCTCATAATAGCATAGTAAAAATCATAGCTGAGGCCCTTGGCATTCCAAAAACCAGGATCATCGTTGCAAATCACCACAGGGACATCCAGGGCCAAATACTGGGCACCCGGATGATTGCGCAGGTCCCAAACCAGATGCAGCACCTGGTTCGATATGGGACTCACCTCCACGGCGATTTGGCGCGTTTTGACGGCGTTCATGAGAATGGGATGCTTGGCCAGAGCGTATCCATGGCCAATGCGGGTGGTGTTGAGCAGTAAAGCATCCAGAAGATTAATATCCGTGGAGGCACCAAACCAATCTGATAAGGAAATATAGATATTTTAGTTAAATGGAATAAACTCTTGTAAAGAGCCCACCACTTACTAGTCTCTCCGCCGTGCAGAAATAGACGAGCTGTGGGCGGTAATTCCCTCAAGGCAGGCAGCAGAGTATACAGTGGCTTGCCCTTATCCTCCTGACCCACCAGATCAAATCCTACCACAAACTGCGGGAAGATCTCGCTACGGATATTTGAATATAAGTTTTGGAATCTTAAGATTATTTATTTACTTACTGAATTTGTTTAAATTCCTGTACGGAATCCTTTAGCTGGTCCACTTCGTAGCCCCGATAGACAGCGAAAATGATTTTAATGCCCAGAAAATCCGAATGTAATTTAACGAACTTCTCGTTCAAGGCAGACAACTCCCGGATGGTTCGTTCACGGGGAAAAACACGTCCACTGGCATCATAAAGCTGGACAATTAATAAAGAAATATTTATATAAAACAAAGTCTTTTATAATTCCAAAGAAACTATATGTAGGCAGACACTACTAACCTTTTTGCAGCTGGTGCGGATCTCGGCGTACATCACATTGTCGTTATAGAGCTCCTCGAGCATCTGCCAGTGGTAGGCTCGAAAGGCAGGCAAGTAGCTAAGGGCATCCCCAAGAATATCGAACATGTCCTGAAAGCGATCCCATACATGACTGATGGTGGGATATTCCACTGAAATAAGCAGCAGATGTTAATAAAGGACACCAGAAAGGATCCTCCTCTGACTTACACTCCGGAACTGGCGTATAAAGATTGATCAGGCGCTCGAAATTCTGATCGTAGACCTGGCGGTCTATGGAGTTATGCCGCTCGTCGGCAACGCGGACATACTCTGACTGACACTTGTGCTCCGTGGGTGTCCGACGGAAGGTCAGGACACTGCGACCTGTGGCCGTGGTGCAGCGCAGCATGCCAGGCATATAGGATATGTCCTGGACCACCCATTTGGAGCTCACGGAGGCGGTATTGTGCAGATGGAGCACAGATCCCTTGGGCATCTTCTGCAGGAACCGAAAGACACCACTCCGATCGATCAGCGGCTTGGCCTTGAAGAAGTGCAGAGCGGCTGCATTTTGCTCGGCATTCCGGAAACCCTGGGAAAGTTCACCGAGCTTATATTCCATAAAGATGTCGTCCACTTTGGCCTCTTTCGTGCTTAAATACGTGTGCCCTCCGGTCATGAGCTCCTCCTCGGCCGTGAGAACTGCCTGGCGAGCTTGTTCATAGCCTAAACAAAAATATGCAAATATTTAACTCCTCAGGATGGCGGGTATCCTTCCTAAACCTACTTAGCGCGGTTTGTGATTGAATCAGCGACAGCGAAATCAGGTGAAGTAGCAGGAACAGCAATCGTTTCATTGTGTTAAGGGTCCTTTACAACTCGTTAAAGTCCTGACCAGCTAATGAGCTCACTAACCAAATATTGACACGACACGTTGACTTGTTATTATTTGACTGGAGAAAAATTGGGGAGAATATGAGGAAAGTCTTTTCACTTTTGCGACCGCTCGCCAGCAAAGCCCGATTAGAACTGTGGATACCACATTGCCGAAAGCGGGCTGCTAGCCCCAAGCTCTGGCAGGCAAAGAAAAACAAAAACAAATGTGGAAACAATCTTTTTTTTTTGACACAATCATTGCGCGAAGCCAGCTCATTAAAAGATTAGACCAGAGGTGGAGCTGGGAGCCGGCACCCTTCTCTGCGGCTCTTAACGGTTGACAACGCTCTCCCCCGAAATAATTTCATTCTAGTGGCTGGATTGGATTGTTTGGGTATCTTTTTTTTTTGTATCTACGATTGAATGCCATCCCCTGCATATTAAGTGATTTAAAATAACGAGCGCGCGCGCGCGCCCACCGTCGGTTGATAATTTTTAACTATTTGTATTTTTCTATTTTGGCAAATTTTCACTGACGTTCGCGGACACGCTTGGTGGTTTCTGGTGGCCTACGGCAACTGCGACGGCTTTGGCATCGCAAGTTCTCCGGGTCCCCCAATCCCCAAAAGTGGCCTGGAAGCCAGTGACATTTACGGTAATTGCAGATCTGTCAATTATCCTCGCTTACAAACCAGAAAAGGTTAGCACTTAATTTGCTGTTCAGCGAAATGTAAGTGTTCTGTAATGTTAGTTTATTGCTTCTTTGTTTTTTCCTTTTTTTTTTGTAAGAATCTCAGTTAGAATTATCTAAAATATGAGACATTTATTCAGCTCACGTTGTTTTTTGAGCAGGTAAATAATAAATTCAAACTAACGAAATACAAATACAGTAGTTAAGTGCCTAAGTTTACAACCTTTGCGTACAGCGTAGAAATAAGCAAATAAATAGCAAAAGTAATAACATTGACTGCAAAATACAAATATATATCTTAAATTTAATAATCAGCTCGTAGATTTTGTTTGAGTTTTCAAAATAAGCAGACAACGCTTGGAGTTTTTAATATTACAGGGATTTTGTTTAGCTGGAAATATTTAGCTTTAAAAGGATATTACAAACATGTCTGGATCCAGTTTTTATTTTACCCCACCGAGATCCGATAGCCTAAACAATAACCAATAGCCCCCAGATCAAGATGTTCCAGTTAAAGACTGACAGATATGACTGTTATAAACCTGCTAACGCCACTGATAATTTAACTTTCTAGGAAATTCAAATAAACCCATAAACTTGTTTCCAATTTAAAGACAATAAAAACTCCATCATTCAATATAGAATTACATACAAATATTTATGATTTTACGCTGATAAATAACCATACTCTCTCATGCTCATGTTTCTTTGGAAAACATTCTCCAATCTAAATATATTTTGTAATCGATGGCCTGATGCCCCGATTTCACGTTCAATGTCAAGTATAATTTCGGCGGGTAAACACAGCAAATTGGGTTAGTCAACAATATGCAAAAAATAAACTTACAACACAGCCGATGTTTTGACATGTGTGTAAAAATATAGCTATGCTGATACGAGGCATATAGAGGGTCGGCTTGGGTTGTTCCACAGATGACCTATAAGTACTAGTACGCTTATCATTTCTAATACTTTCCTCTGGAGATTTTTTCATTCGCGTGTAGAGGATCGTTTTTTGGGTAGGGCATTTTGGCACTGACCATGCGACGTCATGAAATTTATTTGCAAATTACCCGAGGGGCCAGTGTCAACGAAAGTGCCAAGCCCGGGGGCATTCAAACATTTTGCGCGCCCCATCATGGCGGAGCGGACTAATCTCCGTCATTGAACTGCAGCAGCAGTAGCAGCAACTACTGCCTGCCGCTGCTCCCACAGCGTCCAAGATCATGATCAGTGTGGAAATTGCACACAATCCGTATACGGGTCAGTTTTGTACGTACGGCGGGCTTTATCAGTTGACTAACGAGCGCCAAGAGAGACGCATCAAATAATTATTACGGCGTATATTCTAAAACGGCACTCGGAATACATACTGGGAAATGTTGCTCTTAGAACTGCTGCTGGTGGGATTCGTGATCCTGCTGCCGGGCAGCCTGCAGGCAGCGGACTTACGTAAGTTCCGAAGGATCCTCAGTACTCAATTATATTTGAAAAGTGGAATAAGAGTGAAGATAATGCCTCTTTTTTGACTCAAATCATTCCTTGGCGTTATCTGTTTAGATTGTGTCTATTATGTGACCGAAAAACCTTTGGTGATCACTTTGACAGGTTGTTTTTTAATGTGTAATTGTAGGAAATTCTGAAAGTGGAATAAGTAACATACTTTAGGTGAAAAGAAATTATCTTTCAATATAACAACGCTATAAAAATTGCCCCTTTCGCTAGATCCTTGTTGCTCACAGATTCAGTTTTCTTTAAAAGTTGTAAGGCTGTGAATAATAAATAAATAGCTTTCGCAGACGGTATATAAACTATATTTATATCAACTTTACTGAGTTTTGCTGCGGTTTTCCTTATAAGTAATTGTTCAAAAAGTTATCCAAAGATAAATATTTGACAGAGGACTGGACAGTTCCTGACTGATTCCCAAAACTACAGCCTGACTTGGTTCCCATTCTGTCATTCACCTCGTTTGTGGGTCTCAACGTGCCGCTGAAGATGTTCGTTTCGCGAAAATGATTGCTGGCACTGATCACACTGGTAGGGCCGTTCTCCTGTGTGAATCCGGAAATGCCGCTGAAGGTGTTCCTTTTTAAGAAACGACTCCTGGCAACGGGAACAGCGGTATGGCCTTTCCCCGGTGTGCGTGCGGGTATGTCGCTGAAGATGCTCCTTCCGTGTAAAGGAGGACTGGCATATGGTACAACTGTACGGCCGCTCTCCTGTGTGTTTTCGAATGTGTCGCTGTAGGTGTTCGCTTCGTGAAAATGCCGCCTGGCAGTAGCTACAAGTGTGCGGTCTTTCTCCCGAGTGCGTCTTGATGTGTCGCTGAAGCTTTGTTTTTTGTAAAAAGGATTTGTGGCAGTCAGGACACTTGAACGGGTGTTGTTCCATGGTATTTTGTTCAACATCAAAGAAGGCTTTATAAACAGGATAATCGTCTTGAAGATGATTTTCTAGCTCCTCTTTCTTAACTTGATAGGCGAACGGATGGGAAATCTGAGGGTAATTTTTTAAATGGAATTCCTCTTCAAGGGGCTCGTTCTTCACTTGCTCGAGGAGCTGGAAATTTGTTGGTTCGCCTTTGCCTTTATGAAACTGTTGAGTTTCGGTTTCGTTGTCGTAAATATCCTCCGCCCGTTGAGCTTCCTCATCCTGACAGTAGAGCGTATCATAGGACTGCATTATCCCAAACCCATTTGGCGCATCGTGACAGCTTTTCCTGAAATTTTACAGTGAAAGCCACGATTTCTTGAAAGGATTATATGTGCTACATGCTTACACCTCCATTTAGGTGGATTTAAAACTGCAGCGGTGCCCAAGTGGGCTTTGTTTTTAGCAAGTGCGGACGGCGTTAATATACAAATACTTATTGTTTATATTTTGTGAATAGTGTGGCCGTTGCTAGAACGCTAAAGTATACCACTGGCAGAAATACTAAACTTGGTTAGCCGCGGTTTTTGATTACTAATTTCAAAAGTTTACAGATATCCAGCACTTCAAATTCTATTTTCCATATACTTTTCTACATATGTATTCTTTTAATAGATTATAGAAATAAAATATAATGATCTATAACCTCGGATAGGCAAGCTAAGATTTGATTTCTGAGAACTTTTTAAACGAAGTTTAACTCTTTCTTCCAGCAGCCTATGAAACGCTAAGGGAGCAGATCATGGAGGCGGAGCGTTTGGCCTCGCTGGGAGGCAATATATGGCTGACATCCGATGAGGCCAAGGCCAACAGCATCCTGATGAACGCCAAGCGGGCGGAGATAGCCGAGGGTCTCAAGACACCGGAAAAGTATGCCCCGGCCATGCATTTCTTTCAGGGCAGGCAGTACGTTCGCCAGAGCGAGGTCTTCCGGCTGATCCAAAAGATGCCCAAGGGCGCCTTCTTGCACGGCCACAACACCGGAATGGTCACTTCGCGATGGATCATTGGCAACCTGACCACCACCAACAACCTGTATACATGCCGTAACGTGGACGGGCTGCTGGTGTTCACCTACGACCAGGCTGGGTGCCACAGCGAAGTTCAGAACGTGTGCACGGAGCGGATCAATGCCGAGGATCGGGGCAAGTACGAGCGCCAGTTGGAGAAGCACATCAATATGCTGGGACCCAGGCCAGAAGGTGATGATAATAGGTGATGATAGCCAAGACTTGACTTTAGTATAACGATTATTTCTACCTTAATTAACTAGCCCTGCTGCCGAACCGAAAGAAGATCTGGGAGCGCTTTGAGAATGTCTTCACCACCGTTGATAGGCTCTATAAATATCGACCGACCTACTGCGCCTACCACAAGCGCCTGCTGGAGGAGCTGTGCGAGGATAACATTATCTACGCGGAGATTAGGGCCTCCCTTTCACCGGTCAGTACCAGCTTTTCGTCTTCTTAATAAGTATCAACAGGCGAGTCGATCTAGCCATGCCTAAGTTACCTATTAACATATGGATATCACAAACTATAGAAACTTGAAGAGCCAAAGAATAATTTTAGCAGGATATTAGATACCCAATTCCTTTTATCTAAACTTAGTTTAATCTTTAACTTCCCGCAGCTCTACGACGACAACAATCGTACCCTGAGCACCCTGGAAGTGGCTAATGAGTTGGAGCGGATTGTGGAGGAGTTTAAGGCTAAGCACCATGATTTTGTGGGTCTGAAAGTGATATATGCCAAACGAAATCGGGCCTCCGAGGAGGATATGTTGAGGCGAATAACCACATTCAAGCAATTGCAGTAAGTTTATTTAATTAAAAAATAGGAAAGAGAGAAGTATCTTATAATTTACAATAATTTCTGAAGCCACGCCAAGCCCAACTTTGTGATAGGATTCGATATGATTGGCCAGGAGGATACAGGAGATCCCCTGAACAAGTATATCAACCAGCTGTCCGATCTACCCAGCACTGCCAACTACTTCTTCCATGCCGGCGAGACAAGTAAGATTCTTTGGATGGCTAAAACATATATTTATTATGGGATAAACTCGCCCCCAGATTGGAATGGGCGAACGGACTGGAACATGATGGACGCCATTCTGCTGAACACGAAGCGTATCGGGCACGCCTTCGCCCTGCCAAAGCATCCGCAACTTTGGTCCACTATTAAGAAGCGCAACATTGCCATCGAAGTGAATCCCATCTCCAATCAGGTGCTGGGCTTTGTCTGGGATCTGCGGAATCATCCGGCCAGCTTCCTGATCGCCGAGAACTTCCCCATTGTGATATCGGCCGATGATCCGGGTGTATGGGGAGCCAAGGGGCTCAGCTACGACTTTTACTACGCCTTCATGGCCCTGGCTCCGGCGGAAGCGGATCTCCGCTTCCTCAAACAGCTGGCCCTAAACTCAATCAAATACTCCATACTCACCTCAGACGAGCGAAGGAAGATCAACAGGGTATTTCAGCGCAAGTGGCAGGAGTTTATTGCAAATATTTTGAATCCAAAGTTTTAAGTTAATACAAAGGACACACTAGGCTACATCTACGAGTAATACTGGGTGTGGGGGACTGGGGCTGTGGCACGTTCCTAAACTGCATTGGGGGCAAACCATCCATGGAGGCACTTGGGCACTGGTCCATTCGTGTGGAAGTCACAGCGTCCCAGCTCCGTCATGGTTTTGGCACAGAGCACGATCAGGCCCACGTAGCGATCGTTGAGACCACCTACCACCATGGAGGCCAGAATAACGCCATCGTCCTCGGATTTCGGTTCTGGCGAGGGCACAAAGATGGGTTCGCTGGGATAGACATTTTCCTCGCACCAAGTCAGGCAGGTCTTGTTCCAGACATCTACCTTGATGAGCTTTACAAAGAGCACATATTTCATAAAATGAAATTTAAAAGGAATCCTCAGAGATACTTACTGTTCCTGGATTTTCTGCATCCACATCGGAGCTGATGGCGTAAAAGTAGCGATAGTTCTTTCCCATATACTGCTCGTAGAAGATCCTGGGCGTCTCGCAGCCCCAATCACATAGCATTTCCGGTCGCAGGAAGATGCTGCTGTTGGCTCGGTAGGCCTCAGCTTCGCTGCCCTCCAAGGTAACCAGATTTATCGGGTTCTCTTCATCGTAACGGCCTCGCTTCTCGTTTCTTTTGGGGCTCTCCTCAGCCGGGGTCTCCGGCCTGCCGTTGGTGGGCATGTAGGTGATATCCTCATACTGAGAAGCCGAGTGCTTCATTGTCCGGCCCGCCTGAGGAGGACTCAGGCCTGCCAGTGAGAATGATCTTACCAAATTTCGCTTTCCTGGGGTCGACTGTGGAACAGTTCCCAAGGGCAAGACAAATCTCAAGGGGCGTCCCCGGAAGAGAGATGCGTAATTCGGATTCGATTGCATGTTGGAAATGGCCTCCAGGTACATGCAGTTGATCATCTCGGGATTCCTGTAGCTACAAATGTCCACCACCACGTGACCGTCAAGTTCGAAGCAGTTTATAATGTGCAGATAAAAGAAGGCCTCCGACTCGTAGGTCTGGACTAGTTTCCCCGAACTCCTGTCTATGAGGTGGAACAGTGTCGGCCTGTCCTCGAACCACTTAAGGCATGCGGAGAGATTCTGTCCCTGAACCTGAGCCTTGACATACTCCGTGAGGGAAACGGAGAGCGGCTGCTCCACGATCACAAAGTAGTGATCCGTCAAGCCGAAAGTGTGCATGTATCCGGGATGTAGTTTCCAGCGGCAGGGCAACGTGGCCACCACATGGGCATCCTCAAACATGTGCTGTCCTTGGGGGAAGCAGAGGACCGTGTAAGCTGGCCCAGATCTGGTCATTGTAGTGCCCAAATTGTAGACGGTGCCACTGGGCAGGATGTGCGGATGCGAGGTGTGATTCACCACGCCCACAAAGTCCGTGGTGCAGATCCGAGCCTCGGTGGCCAGCGTGCAGGGATTGATCCTGAAAAGATCGGAACTTTATTGGTATCTCTCACTTTCTGAGAGCGAAAAGATTCCACCTACCGATGCATGAACGGCGTCTCGGTAAACGTGTAATACTGATCCCCAAACGGATATATGGAAATCATTGAGTTATCCGTGCCGCTGTCTGGCCGGAAGATGGCCGCAAACTTGTCGAAGATGGAGTGACAGGGATCCGGAACGGCTGCCGTTCCAAACTCCGTGACCACAATCCTCTGGGCAGCGCGATTCTTTCGCAATGTTTCCGTGTCCACAAACCGATTCTGGTATGTCACACGGCCGTTCCTAATGGCGAAGCGATGCAGCAGCGCCGAGCAGTCGAACAGGTGGCCAAAGGTCATGTCGCCCACCTTCCAGCTGCCAGGGCCATTCCGGAGCAGGCTGCCAGTTATCCAACGCGGGATATGCCCGCTAACATGACCCTCTATGGGATCGACAATCTCACGCTCACAGGATCGCAACCAAACATCCGAGGAGCAGTTCGGATAGTGGCGACCATTGCCATCGATTCGCTCCGATTGGGGATCATTCTGCAGGTCGTCGTGTTTCACCTGGTGAAATAAAAGAGGGGAGGAATAGGTTTAAGCACTCGCGTAGCCTCGGTTGGCTGCTCGCCAAAGTCGGTGGCACTTTTGGCCGGGCTTAGCAGGGATTATCCAGTCGACTGGCATGCTTCTCCGCATTCCAAATATTTCATCAGCTGGAAACCGGCTTGTCAAGGACCTCGACGTGTCTGTATTCGGCCCTAGCTTAAGCTATTAGCTACAGTAAATTCCAAATCTAATGACTTTTATATTACAAATCAACGGATTCTTAGTCTTTATATCTTTGTACAAGATATAACTTTGCTCAGAGCTTATGAAGAAGTTAAAAATATTTGCCACAAAGATTAACAATTTCCACATTTTCTTTCACATAACACTGCACTTTTTAAGACCTACTTAATTCTATGTTTCATTTAAAATCCTGTCAGCCAGAGCTTTGGGTATTTTCTTTTGGAAGTCTTTAGCCAAATTTTGTAAAAAATTTTAAGTTATTAATCAATAACCACGCTTGGCACACACACCGCAAAGAAGTCGCGCATAAAGCTCTTGAAGACACCAGCTGCCATTGCGAGAATAGTATAGTGAGTACAGGAGCTCCTCCTTCGACAAGCAAACCAAATCTCAGTCCACGTGGCCCGTCCGCTTGCAATGGGAACCAAATGGCAACTGGCAAACGTTCCGAGGGGCTCTCACCTCGTCGCCTAGATGGAGGGGTGGCCCATGGGCCAGGGATTTGGATGGGGCTGTGTGTTCTTGGGGGCGGTAGCCAATTGGAGGCAACTGACCCTAGGCGGCAGTACGCTGGCAGCGTTATTCATAATTTTGATTGACAGTCGTCGACGTAGCTACGCCGGTAGACAACGGCCCCCGTTCCGAGCCCATTGCCAGACTGCGTACCCATTGCAAGGGGCATGGCGAAGACAAGTGGCTCAGCATTTTTGCCGCTTCGACAGTCGCCCAGCTAGCCACCCACCAACCCACATGAGGTGTGTGGCGGTAATGCAGTCAGTCAGTCGGGGGGAAATCTAATACACCCCACTGACTGACTTTTGCGGCTGACCTTGCTCTAAAGTAAAGCACTTACATGTGTGTATCTTTGTATATATTTCGTAGCTCCCGCAGAAGCCCCAAAGGCGAAGGAGAAGGGAAAACTGGTCACGAGATGATGAAGTAAGTAGCGACTTAAGTACTAAGCCCAAGCCTTTAAGCTTCTCATGGCTTACGCAGCGACTTAAGTTCACGATCAAATCAATTAGGGTTTTAAGCCTATTCGGATTTATCAAATATGTATGTAGATTTCATATATAATGTAAGGAACGAGCAGGTGCATTGTATTCAAACATTGCCGCATTTAGCGGCTGTAAATCGACTTTAATTTTGATCCGCATCTGCAGCTGTGGATAGAAATCTGTAATTGAAGTACTTAATTAATTTCTTAAATTGGAATACGGCAGCCAATTGTTCCTGAACAATATTGAATTAATAATAGGTATTTAAGAGAAATAAATTGGGTCTAAGCCCTGGCCTTCAATTTATTAGTTAATGAAATCATCTTGCTTTATCGTTGACTATTGAACTCTTATATGAAATATAATAATATAATATATTAAATAGACTATATTCTACTTTCTTTTAATGTTCTTATTATAATAATTAATAATTTTTAAGCATACTAACCATTTAGGATATTTTGTTGAATTAATTGCATAGAATTTCTTAAATTTCAATTGGTTTTATGTAGAGCCTTCAAAATTCTGCAGCTGGCCAAAGAAAAATGGTGTCCAAGGCACCGTATTTGATCTTTAAATAGGTTTTCATATAATATATACATATATATAAATAAAATTATGATTATTAAAAAGATTTACCATAATTTCACTATATTTCTAATCTTTTCTAGTCCATTTTACCAATTTATTGATTTACAAACTCAATAATTTTGTTTTATTGATTGTGCTTTTTATTATAATTATTTTATTAATATAATTATGCTAATTATTTTAGATTATAACTTATACACAAAACAATTCAACAAAAAATCAGTTCTTAATATTACTTTTTTTAAATGTTTACCGTTGCAAATTAAACTGAGCCCGATTCCAGTGTTGGTTAACACCACCGAACAGCTGATTACTGTCAGTAAACAAAAAAGAACGACGCACAAAAAAACTGCCAGTCCCCGAATTTAGCTGTGATTCCGGTGGCTTTTCTAACGCATTGCTTACCTGTCATCCCCGACAGCTTTGGCCATCCGGCGGACACCGACTTGAGCACGTTTGTTGGTAACCAGGAATATAACCAGGGTTCTTCATTCGCCGGCGACTTAGATTTTATGCACTCCAGTTTCTCCCTCTACGGCTGTCCCAACGAGATGAGCGATTTGCCCGGAAATGGCCGTGCGAAGGGCGGCGCCGCCAGCAGAATTCCGCGCTGTGCTCCGTCCCAGCGTGCCCGACAGCCGGTTATACCTGCTGCTCGCTCCCCCAGGCCCGTCAGCTCCTTTCGGCCGGTGTTCCACGAAAGGACCACGAACGAGGACGACTCGGTGCTCACCCAGCAGCTGTGGAAGTTGGCGCGACAGTCGGGCAATCTGAATCTGTCCAACAAGGCATTGGCCAGAGGTGAGTCTAGGGGGGAATAAATACATAGATAATTGCAGTGGCTACATTGAGGGGCTTGCTCGCAAGCAGTGGTAACCCAGGAGCAGATGCGTCGCTGGAAGTCTATGGCCAAGCCGAAAATGTATCACCAGGAGGGGCATCAGTGTGAGCCATGGAGCCCCCACGGCCTTGCCGACAGCAGCGCCTTGTGGTTCCAGTTCATGTGAGGTGATCGGTACGATCGACGCGATCGAGCGATAGCGATCTCGAACTTGACCTTGGCGCCAAGCCGTAAAAGGCATGGAACATATTTGCCGCTTCACTGGCCAGCATCCGCGCCTCGAGCCGATCCATAAAGGTGCTCCACGGGGTGCGTCCTCACGCCCAGTCATCGCTCGGTTTAGTTTGCCCCGTGAGCTGGTCGCTGTCGCATCGCATTGCTCCGACCAGTCAAGATTGCGTCCTCCAGGAAGCAGCTCACCTCGTTCTGCATGTGCGGTCCCTATCCGCGAAGGCGACGCTACTACCAGATTCGTGAATTCCAAATGGCCTCCTCGGCAGATGAGCTGGAGAGCGAAGATCCGGACGATGAGCTAGAGCTAGAGCTGGATCTGGATGATACCGAGCCGTCACAGCCCAGAGCAGAAGCCTGTAGTGTAGTGAATGCCACAGGACAAGCGCTCTCTAATTGATTCCATGTCCCCTTTCGTTGCAGTGCCCGAGCGCCTGTACGACATCAACGAGGCGGATGCGGACAGCAAGGCCGTGAACCTGGAGCAGCTGACCATCAAGGAGGAGGATGCTTGGTGGAATCAAGTGCCATTGACCAACTTGGACTTAAGCTCTAATACTCTGACGCACATATCGCCCAAGATCGCAAATCTGCAGCAGTCGCTGACCGTGCTTACAGTGAGAATGAATCGGACTTTAAGGCGAAAGGCTTTTGCATTTTCTCCCTTTTAGTTGCACGATAATGCTCTGGTCGAGTTGCCGCCAGAGATTGGTAAGCTGGAGAAGCTGATGCGCCTGAATGTGAGCCACAACAAGCTCAGCCAGCTGCCCCGTGAGACCTATAGTTTGCCGGAGCTGCGGCATCTCAACATTTCGTACAACGAGTTTAACGAACTCGATCCGGACATTAGTGACCTGCACATGCTTGAGTTTCTGGTAAGTTTTGCTCAAAAAAAGAATGTTTTCACACAGAAAGTAATTGAAAGTCGGTTTAAATTGATTAATAATAGACTAAAGCTCTGTAAAATACGTATTTCAGGGCCAAAAGTCAATTCTAAAAGAGGCTTTCTTTTTTAAGATAGTAGAAACAACAAACCCTAGTAATTAATGAATATATTTAATAAATTAAATCATTAATCGCCCATATTTATAATTGGTTGTGGGGTTTTTTAATAAATATATTAATTCCCTTTAACCCAACTTGCTTGCTAACCAAAATGTAACAATAAAAGGATGCCGGGCATAACAACATTCAATCTCTGCCCGGCGGCATTGGGTTTCTGGTACGTCTAACCGCACTCCTGTGCCCCTATAATCACATCAAGGACCTGCCGTCTGATCTTGTTAATATGCGATGTAAGTGGCAGCTAAGCCTCCATATAAAATCTGTTAACTTTCAATTTAAACTCTGCTTTTCTTAGCTTTGCAAAAGATAGATCTAATCCAAAATGATCTGACCTGTTTGCCGGAGGATATGGGAATGCTGAGGAAGCTGGAGTGTCTCTATCTGCAGCACAATGACATTTTAGAGCTGCCCGATTTCGAGGGCAATGAGGCCTTGAGCGAGCTGCATGCCAGCAATAATTATATAAAGGTGGGTTTCGTCTATTATTTGTATCTTTACTATTGCTGAAGAGTATCCACTTTTAGACCGTGCCAAAGGCCATGTGCAGCAACTTGCCACACTTGAAGATCCTCGATCTGCGGGACAACAAGATCACCGAGCTGCCCGATGAGCTTTGCCTGCTGCGCAACCTGAATCGCTTGGATGTGTCCAACAACTCGATTAGCATGCTGCCCGTCACCTTGTCCTCGTTGGCGCACCTTATTAGCCTGCAGGTTGATGGCAATCCCATTAAGACGATTCGACGCGACATAATACAGTGTGGAACCACACGGATCTTAAAGACGCTACACGAGCGAGCGCTGGCCAAGGCCAAGGAGGATGGCTCCGATAATGCTGCCTCCAGCTCATCGCCGGGCATCAGTGTTACCCGTCTGAGTGGCGGTGGACAAGGCAACGATGGTGAACTACCCGCCAACTTTCCGGATAGGTATGTATATAGCTTCTTGGGGGGCTTACTTTCAGTCCAGTCCAGCACATTGATCCCACGCCGCAGCAGAAGCTACCAGCAGCAGTTCAAATATCAATATCAGAGTCCCTATCAATGCTTATACCAGCAAGGACAGGCAGCGCCTCACTGTTGTGTATATGAACCGCTAAGGCATTGCCCGGAGTATAATCAGCAAGCCCAGGGACACCTGTACGAGCCCGAAAGCTATCAAGCTGCCAACATGTCTAGGATGCGCCTGCAACAGCAGCAGCAAGGTTCCTATTCGAATGGAGTCATCTACCAGAGGCAGCAGTACCAGCAGCAGTTCGCCTATACAGAGGCTGTGCATCCACGTTGGGTGTAGTGTATCACCAAGTTCCATGACCTTTAAAAGATTATATAGCACTCTTAACCATGTGTTGGCCTCATAACTCAATACCCTAATACCCCTTTCATCTTTCAGATACAAATTACGGCATACACGTACGTTAGCTGTCAACTTGGAGGAACTAACTCATGTTCCCGATCAGGTGTTCGAAATAGCCAGGAATGAGGGTGTGCATGTGGTGGACTTTGCTCGCAACCAGCTAAGCACCTTGCCCAGCGGGTAGGTCACTCCGAGCAGGATGTCCAGGATTCTTTAGATTTGTAAATATATATATCTATTGCAGGTTGCAGCACATGCATGATTTGGTCACGGAACTGGTGCTATCCCACAACCTCATAGGTTATGTGCCGCAGTTTATATCGCAGTTCACACGCATTACGTTTCTGAATCTGTCCAACAATCTGTTGAGTGATTTGCCCATGGAATTCGGTGTCCTTAACACTCTACGTGAACTTAACATTGCCAACAATCGGTGGGTGTTGATGATCACTGTTTAAGATCATGTTTTTTACATATTTATTTCCATTTATTCCTGCATCCAGCTTTCAGTTCATTCCCAAAGGTGTGTACGATCTGCAAGGTCTGGAGATATTTATTGCCAGTGAGAATCACATCAAGATGTTGAATGTGTCCGGATTGAAGAGCATGCCGCGCTTGAGCACACTGGATTTACGCAATAACGATATTGATACGATTCCGCCCGTACTGGGGAATCTAACCAACATAACGTAAGTCAGAGAATGTCCTATTATTAATATAACATAAATAATCCTCAAATAATTAACTCTCCCACTATATTCGGTAATTTCAGTCACTTGGAACTGGTAGGAAATCCGTTCCGTCAACCCCGCCATCAGATACTGATGAAGGGCACTGAGGCCATCATGTCGTATCTGCGGGATCGCATACCCACGTAGAAGAGCCGCAGCCAAAGCCATTTACAATTGACACCATTTGTTAAGCAATACTTTTCACTAGCAGCAAGATTTGTTTATTTTGAGGGAAAGCCTTACCGAAATCTATTGTTGTAGCTTCGCCCGACCACGCCCACACTTGGCCCACCTTTGAATACGCGATCGGCTAGGTGTGGACATGGTCGAGTGATGACGACGCTCATGTTATCTTAGGAGATAAGACACACCCTGTACCTACTACATCCACCAACTGAACTAGTCAGCGACACACCCTTTATATATTATCTGGCTAAGAATCAGGAATAAATGGGACTAAGACCACATTTCACTTCTGTTCCACAACTTCGCTGCGCAGGCGCTTGGCCAGATTGCGTCGCAATTGGAGGGCAGCATTCTCTTCGCTTTCCAGGGGAGCCGGCATGGATAGTTCTGTGGTTCGTCCGCCGTTCTCCAACAGCTGCTGGGCGACCAAAGCGGAGCTGGGACGCGCTCCCTCGGGGGCATGGGGCGTACCTCGAGCCATGGTCTCCTGCAGCTGCTTGGCACGCGTTTGCTTCTTGATCTCTACGATCTTGTCGCGCTGTCGACGCAGGTACTCCTGTCGCGAGACCATGTCGCTGGGATCCACTTGGTCCTCCTGCTCGAAGAACAAGTTCAGGCGCTGGAACTTATCGTTGACCGAATCCAGGCTGGGATCCTGGTCGGGAGTGAGGGCAGCATCGGGACTCTCGAGCTCATCGGCAACGGTCTTGGCTATTAATTGCTCCACCTCCGAGGCGGTATCCCTGTTGGATTTTTATAAACATATATCAATTATTTACTTAAAATTTGTTTAAAAATTTAAGAAAATTCATAAAAAAAAATGGTTATGTAATTATTTTAGGAACCAAAAACAATAGAAAGTAGACTTGCGTAGGCTAAACTTTATGTAATTAAGGGAAACCCACCCCTGATCTGAGCCCACCTCGGCACTGTGGTCATCATCGCCACCTTCCCCGACGCCGGCACTCTGGGCCAATTGATTTTTCTCTATTAGATCGAGAGCCTGCAGCTGTAGCTCCACATTGCGTTGCGTCATCATGCGTATGAATATCTTCAAATCGTTGGCAGCCCATATCTACAAAAAGGAACTCTCAGGAATCTCTCAAGCTTGCCTAAAGCTATTGGGGGAAGCGCCTTACCTGCTGGAACAGCACCTGGTGAAACTGAAAGGGATTCTCGGCCTGACCCTGACCACCCTGCTGTCGGCCCTCAAGACAGGCCATTTCGAATTGTTCCGGCGATATGTGCATCTCCTCCATGAAGCTGCCCAACATGTAATCCACGAGATTCTTGTACTCCTCATGGATCTGGAGTATATCGGGATTGTTCTCATCCAGTGGCTGGTTGGGATCGAAGACTGCAGCAGCACCAAAAGCCAGGGATTAGCCAGGGATTGAACGGACTTATATGAAGTGGTCAGGCTCACCTAAGGATTTCTGCTCGATGAATGTCTGAAGAGGAGCATTCCAAATGGGTCCGTGCAGGAAGCACACCAACGAATCAAACACCCAAGAGTCTTCCACAGACATTTTCTTCGTCCCGTTGCTGGTCAAGTGGGTGACTAACTAACCACGGAGCCAAGGCAAACTTTTGCTGGAATCATTTGTTTGGTCCTTGAATCGCTGGTTGCCATGGATACTGAAAAACCACTGAAAAACCACCCGAAGCCCGAATAAAAAGACACATTGGGAGAGCTTAGCCATTCTGTTTCTGTTTAAAAACTATTAAAAACTATTATTTAATTTACTCATAATCATAATATATAGAGTTATATATATATAGATCGCTTTTTACGCACGCATGTTTAAAAAACTAAACAAAATATTCAAATTATAGATGTAATGGGTATGTTGTGTGTTTTTGTGTGTGTTAGGATTAGGGGATTAGACAGCATATTATCATATACAATACACGATTCATATAAATACTATGTATAAACTATATAGTGTTGTCGGCTTTACTTTAATTTTTACTCTTAGTTTTGCGATTTCCTTTCATATTTTCATATTTTTGTTTATGCTTTTCTTTCGCATCTTTTATGCACTCACTTTGCGTTATTTTTGCTTAATCAAACAAACAAAAACAACAACTTGGAAGGATATATGTATGTTTTACTCCCATCTAAATTGTTTTTATTTTTTTATCTGGAAAGGGAAGGAGGAGGGGTGTGGGGAAAAGACTGGACCGGACCGGACCTAGGGGAAACCGTTAGCAGTGAGAGGAGGCAGGCTCTGGCTTATTTCGCACACTTCCTTTAAACACTAAAATAAATAAATGTAGTACAGCGATACGCATGCGCACATGGCCAAATACGATTATTAACAAATAACTTTATTACTCTCCTCCGTCACTCGTCGTGGCTGTTGCAGATGCCCAGTTTCACATGTCATCAATAGGCCCTTGCCATTAAAGTTTCATCAACATTACTTTGACAATCGAATCTCGCGCTCTCTCATTTTTATCTTTTCAAAAATATTGTTGATGAATCATCGGTGAGTTTTTGGGACTGGAGCGTTGACGACAAAACCCAGTTTATGTTAATGAATCATAGATGAAAAGTTGATAAATCTGTCAGTCATCTGACAGCCTAGGACATGCTAGAATGACCTATTGATGACACAGGCGCTGCAGGGTGATGTCTCCTCGTTGTTTGTATGTGGCTGAGCGAGCTAATGTGTGTGGTTTTTAGTGAGCCTTACTACATTTTTTTGTTAAATACAAATCATATATTATAATTAGTTATGTGTGTGTGTGTGTGTGTGCAAAGAGAGAACTTACAATGGAAAACCGTTTCATTTTACTCTATTGTTTGTTATTTCTTTTTATGTGTTTTTCTCCTTTGCTTCTGATCGTTTTCCCCGCTGCTTTAGTTTAACATTACGCTCTAGTTGTTAGCATTATAATTAGAGTTATTTAATGATGTGTGTGTGTGTGTGTGGTGCATTGCTCCGTCACTTCCTAATAGATTCCCCCAAAGGAACTCGCGATTAGTTAATCCCAAGCATCTTTGACATTAAACTAACTTTGCTGGCTGTCCAAAATCGCCTGGGGGTGGTGCTGGGACATATATGGGGAGGCTGACTAAATTATATACAAGGGGTTCAATGATATCCGCGACTAACTCAAAATGCTGAACAAAATTTGTCAAGTCGGCGGCTATGGGGGCTCTTCTTTCAGCGGGTATTTATAAAACAATTGCAACTGATTGTGTACACACAGAACCTTAAAGGGAATAGTAATGGAAATAGTTTGCCATTTTTTGAAATCAAATATTAATTATAATTATTTACGTTGTTTGCGAAATATAACAGCGTAGGTTAAACACTCCTCGAGGGATTATTCAGGTGCTTAAATTGAAGACAACGCTGCAAGTGTCTAACATGATAGTGCGATTTTGGCAGGGAATCGTTTTCAAGGGTTAAGAGTTTGAATAATTGTTGATTTAACTCTAGACGTTACAACTAAGAGTTAAGTTAAGTTATTGCAATTGCCTTCAAAATACCGACAACTAAATATTGCACAAATTGAGTGGTTGGTTACATTCACGCAACATTTGCTTTGCCAGCACAGCAGCCGACTTGACAGGACTTGTTAACTGTATACCAATGTCCTGCACACCACCTGACACCTGACTGCTTATCCTCCTCCGCCTCCTCCTTCTCCTCCTCAACCTCCTCCGCTGTCCAAGTGCTTGCTGGCTTAACTACTAAATACATTTTGTTTTGGTTTCGATTCGTTAATGTTTGTTTTGCCAACATCTCTGCCTGTTGTGGATGCTGCTGCACTTGTGTTATCTGTGTTTCTTTCATATGCATATATATTTTGGAATATATATATATATTTGTATATATATATATATATATATTTATATGTTGTAGATGTTTAATTTAGTAAAGTAAGATTTATAATTTCTTGTTTACTTTAGGTGTTTTGTTTTTGCCTTCCTCTCCCCTTTAAAATAAATTTTATGCTAAAATTTAATTGTATGTTTCTGTTTTGTTTTGTTTTTCTTGTTGTTCGATCTTACATCGTACCGCTGTCTGCTGTGCTATCGTCCACTGCCTGCTGCCTGCTAACGTTCGTTGGTGTATGGATCTGCTGTTTGCCGTATGCGTGTGTTGGTTGTGTTCTGTTATGTTGTGTTTACTAATTTATAATTGATGCCGTCGTCGTCGTCGTCGTCATCATCTGCCAACTATGCCAGACGCGCGCGCTTTTGTGCTTGTGGCCCCTCAGAGTCCTCGTCCTCCTCGTAGTCATCCTCGCCCGAATCGCTTTCGTAGTCCACCAGACCCTGTGTTTTTTGAAACGGATAAAATCGTAGAACCATAAATAACTGCACTTGGAAGCTTTAAATTAATAATCTTCTTGGAGTTTCTACTTACCTTCTTGGCCGTCGCCTTGTCCGCTTCACTGCTAGCACTTTCTGAGCTGCTGCTCGCATCCTGCTCCTGCTCCTGATCTTGCTCCTGCTCGACCAAAGTGGTCGGGCAGCTAATTAGGTCATCGCTGGGCGGCAACTGGGCATCGCCACTTTCGATATCGGGACTGGCCACAGCCGGAGCTGGCGATAGGTTGGGCGAGTTGCTGTTGCCGCTGGTCGTGGCCGCCGTCACAGATGCCGATATCGCCGTAGCGATTGTGTTGAGAAACTGTGAGGCTGCCACGGCGACCACTGTCGCCGAATCGCACAGAGATGCACCAGTCGAAGAGCTGCCTGGTGGCGAGGACGATGAAGACGATGAGGACGAAGAGGATGATGACGCCGATGACGATGACGATGAGGACGTGGCCGCCTCTAGCGAGACGGATGTCGAAGAGAGTGAGACATTGCTGGCAGCAGCGGCAGCGGCGGCGGCGACTGACTGCGATAGTTCCAAGTCCTGGCTCTGCGGCGCCTCCACGCTGCTGCTTAGCTGCTGTTGCAGCTCTGCAATTTCGGGCTGTGTCTGTTGCTGGAATGGGTGCTGTTGCTGTTGCTGCTGTTGTTGTTGCTGGTGGTGTTGTAGTGCGATGTTGGCAGCGGCTGCCAAATGAACCGCAGCCTGTGTCTGGTCATCGACCAAGCTGGCTGCCTCGGGGCTACTGCTGCCGCTGGCCACAGAAACGCCAGACGAGGCGGAGGATGTGGCAGTCGATGTTGCGGTGGCGTTCAGGTTGCCCAGCAGTCCGCCGCTGTGCGGTGACGTACTGTGCGGCGGAGATGCTGATTTCTGTTGATTTTGCGGGCCATTCTTTTCGCTGACGGCTATAGGATATGAAAGATACGAGAATAACAACAAATTCCCACGGAAAATCAGAGTAGCTGATACTCACATTTGATGACATTGCTGTACGTATCGATTTCCTCAGTGAAATCGTCCTCCTCATTGAACCACATCTCCTCCTCCTCCTCCATTTGTCGCTGATCCCGACGAAATCGGCCACCGCTACGGATGATGGGCAGGCCACTTTAATAATAATAATAACAACATATACCCGAGGCATTGGAGTAGCACGAGGCGGAAGTGGAAAATAAACTCTATTTTACTATCGTAACTCTCTTACCCATCCGTTCGATTCTCCATCTTGTCGCGGTCCTTGAGCCGATCCTGGTACTGATCGTAGCGGTTCTTCAAGTACTTGAATGTCTGCACATATTCGATTTCATCAAATATCTTGCTAAAGTTCTCCACAAAGTAGACGCACAGGGTGCGGATATCCTCGAGTTTTATAAACTCAAACAGCTCCAGGATGGCCGACTCCAGCAGATTATACCGACCGTTGTTGCGTATAAAGGCATCCACCACTGGCGCAAACAAATTGCACTTAACAATGTGTCTGGGAACGTAAGAAAAGTATCCAATTAGTCACAGTCAGAGATAACTCTAATATAGCTCAATCTCTCACCTATTGTAGAACTCATCCTTGAGTGCAATTATCTTGCGCAGCAGCCGCAGAGCGCCGAGGACAAGGAACGTGTGTGTGCTCTTCATTAGCACCAGAATTCGCTTGAGGAGATCCTTTTGCAGCAAGAAGTTCTTGATGTGGTAACTATGATGCTCCACGCAGAACGACAGAATATCCAGAACGATGCCCAGTAACTGGGCCGTCTGATAGTCCTCGTTTTGCGGACGGTCACCCATCGTATTTAGCATCAATGGGGCTGCAAAAATATCCAACAGTTAGGATCAGTTAAGGAAGATTTGCAAGCGAAATTCTGGGACACTTACCCACTAACGTCTGAACACTGTATTTGTAGAAGAAGTTGAGGAAGTCACCCTTCTCGGTCAGCATGTTCTCCGGTTCCAGTAGGATCTTGACAATGCCCATCAGCTGTACCGCGATGCCCAACTCCGGCTCCGAGTCGTTTAGCATCTGTTCGATGGCAATGTTCAACAACATGCGGTCCTGGGGGACAAGAATAAACACAAATAATAACAAAACGAATTTACTTTCATTTTTGCTGGCAACTCACCCCCTCTGGCCTGTTGGCCTGGTTCAGCGTATAGTTGCGCACCACCAGCGGCGAGAACTCCACTATGGCTGTCAGAATGTCAATGGAAGCGGACTTGGTCTTCTTATCATTCATTACGAGGGTGAGCTCAAGGGCCTGCAAGATGCCCAGGCAGGTGAGCGTCTTGTAGAACGAGTCCTTGCCCTGCGGCTGCAGGTTCTGGGCAAAGTTGCAGAACTCCTTCAGGAAGAGAACGGTGTCTCGTCGCTTCGTGTCGCCAGTTGCCGGATCCGTGAGCACAGCAAATACATCAAGCAAGAAGCGTTCATCGTCCTGAATCATGGTGACGATCTCCACCTTATTGAAGAAGATGAAGCTGGACAGGGTGTTCAGCATGTTGTCCTCGACGAAAACGGATGGCGTGGGCAGGATTATGTCCTGGATGTACTGCACCCGGAACGTCTGATGTATCTTGGCCAGCAGGTCCTGATTCTTGATTGGCACCGCCTCACGGAACTTCGCCAACTGCTTCAGATACTGGCGATGTTTCTTCGGCTGAGCCACACTGGGATCGTACTCCAAACACCCAACCACATCGAAGATGGTGTCATCCGCGAACATAATCTCGAACAGAGCGTTCTTGTTCAGCAAGAAGATGTTCTTGAAGATCTCGAACAAATGGTGAAGACCTTCAGTGTTCTCCAGGTCCTCGCAGACGTGGAACAGATTCAGCAGCTTCTTGATGTAGCTCTCCGATTCGAGGGCCATCGATAGCTTCTCCTTGCGCAGCGGCGTTGAGAGACAGCTCTGTATCGTCTCCGAAATGTCCTCTAACCGGGAGAGTTCACAAGGCGGCAGCTCAATGGGTGGCGCGGTATCCGACATATCCTCGAAGCGCTCATCCTCCGACTCTTCAACGATGTCCTGTGTGATCTCAACCGAAGGATCCTTGCCTTGTACCTTGATATTATTTTTAAACGTGACATAAATACCAAAGTCTCGCATTTTGACGAACTAAACCCATGAAATGAACACTTACCTGGCATATCTTTTCCCAAATCTCATCACAACCAGCCTTTTCCTGAAAACTCAGGGCCAGATCGAAATTATCGCCTTCGGACCATACGATCAATGTATCTTGTTGCTTCTGGTAAGCAGTGTCCGGTTGAATCTTGCTCTCCAAAAGCAGAGATCCATCGGATTCGGCGCGAACCATAAGGGAGATGCCTTCGAGATACACGAGGTTAGACTTAAGGCTGCTTCACTTTGAACATTAACATTTCGAACTCACCTTTTAACCTGTCCACATAGGTGGACGACACATGGCCAGTGCCACGATCATCCCATTGGCGCTCGGCATTAAGCGCGTACAACTTGACGCGACGTCGCGTGTCGGTCGTCATGATGATGGTGTGGTGCACCTTAAGTTACCGCAGTAGATGCTCTTGCTGGTGTCCTGGTGCAAAACGATTCGGTTTGGATCTAGATTGGGATTTGGCTGGCGGCTTGGAACCGGTCCTCTAAACTTCTGTGCTATAGGCTAGGCGGCTATGCTACTTTGCTAATTTAAATTAGGATCTTGAATTTAGAATTCAAAGGATTCGTCTAATCTCTATGCTTGACTCGCTTGACATCCATGTTAGGCTGCTACTCCAGCGTCGGTTGGGGTCACGACAAGACTGCACTGCAAAGTGATATAAGGTGCTTGTATATATAGTTTCGGTTATTTGAGATTCTATTCAATTCGAAATTAGTTAAATAACAAATAACAAATATTAATATGTATTTCTCTTAAAGAAAATGTCTGACCGTGTTGATTTTACAAAACAAACCAAACAAAAGCATTAAAGATAATCCCATTTATGACATTTAAATGTCATTTTCTAAAATTAAATCAATCAGGCAACTCTAAACTCGGTCCTACAAACCAAATAAAAGCATTATAGACAATCCCAATATGAAAAAAGTGACATTTAAATGATTTTTAGAACAATCAGGCAACCCCTAACTCGGTCCTTTGGAATCGAAACTGAAGATACTGCATCTATCTTCAGATACTGTATCTTTTACTGCATCCACAATGGCAGCTGAGGACTTATTGCAATGAAGGAAGACGTGAAAGCAACATTTATACGGTGTATGTGGGGGGAGAAAGAAAGGCAGAGAGAAAAAAGGTGAGCGAAGACCACAGGTTCGTAGTAAGATGCGAAATGCCAAAAATTGTTTGGCTTTGGCCGGTCTGTTTACAAACATTAAACGTTTTCCATTAGATCTAGGCCTGCCACAGTCTGCCTGTGTATATGTTCGTGCGTGTGTGAGGTGAGGCATGAGCAACTATCATCGCTCCGCTTTCGCCCCACGGCCAGCTACATAGCCAAGAGTGCAAACACGCGCGCGTAGAAAACAAATAGGCGAGAGCGAGCCGGAGACCAGAGCCAGAGAGAGCGGGAGAGTGAGCGTGGAGAGTGGGAAGCAGCAAGTTACAGTCAAGCCGCCATAAATCGAACTAGATGATTTTATCGAAGAAGACTTAAATGCAAAATGTAATGTTCACATGGGACTTAAAATATTTTGTAGTCTTGCAAGAAGATATCACAATTTACACACAAACAGCAAGAGCCTTATCGCCAGCTATTTCTACATGTTTAGAAACAATATAAAAAGCCAAACCAGCCGGGCAATAGACTCCTTTGACATATATAAAAAGAAGAAAAAAAGTTCGAGTTATCAAAGCTTTACTGTATTCGTTCTGGCAGGGCGACAGTCAATGAAAAAGTGTACAATAATGCGAGAGTAAACAGAACGCAGGAAAACGAATGGAATACGTCATCGTTGAAGAGAGCGCCCACATTAACATCAAAGTTTGCTATTCATCGCAAACATTTACGTCACCTCAGATCGACACCGAAAAGCGAGCAGCAGCAGCAGCAGCACCGCCGCCACCCACTACCACCCCCCAATTTCCTTGCACCACCAAGGTTGCAATTGTGGAAAAGATGTGTGCGCTGCGATTTATTTGCACAGCGATTGCGATCCTAGATACGAATCGAAACGAAATACTATACAAGTTCCAGTGAAGCGCCATAGGCCAATCCCGCACTGATAACACCTCTAGAGAACCTAGACAACCAGAGAGGCAGCGGGAAGCGAGGTAGAGAGAGAGAGAGAAAGAGAGAGAGTTAAAGATTTCACACTCGTAGACCCGAGAATCGTATACCAAAACAAAAGTAGCAATTCAAAACAAACGGCGAGAGCAGTTTACGCAATCAGCTGCGAAAAAACACGCGAATGCTTGAGATTTCGGTTATTATTAATGTTTATTAATAATAGCAGCAAGCAGGCAGCCCCAGTTGAATGTCTGCCAAAAAGCACAAGTATCGAAATGTGAAAATGTGCCTGGAGTCAAGTCATTGATAAACGCTGACTACAACTTTTTTTTTCAGCCGGCAACTAGAAGTTGTCTGTGAGGAAGAGCGGAAATATACAGTTACGATCGAGACAGTTGCCCTTGATAATAATTCCCAGCCTCTTTCTATTAAGTTTAAGGCACTCTTAAGCTCCAACATACCGATTTGATTTCTTTAAAACGGACTTATTATCTTCAAGAGGTGTTGGTAAAACAAATTAACAAATAACGAAGTAAAAGTAATCTTATTTATGTTGCTTTACAACTAATAAATAAATATCTAATGCCTATTTTAAACACAATATCTAATCGTCAACAAGGATACATTTTTTAAGATTTGCAAATAGTGATTTTTTGATTGCAAACTACTCGGTGTAATGCTTGAAAAACTTAAATTTTGACCACAACTGTAAGTGCTAAAGTCCTGCTCTCTTCTTGTCCTTTGACGAGCGCTGCAAGTGTCCGCGAATGCGTGAAAAAGGAGCGAGCGAAAAGGTGAGGGGAAAAAATAAAAAACGAAGGATGCAAGACTTGGGGAAAAGCGGTCTCAAGTGGACCTGAGCCTGTGCCTACTCCGTTTTCCTTGTGCCTTCCGACTTCTTTCTTCTTCGCTGCCGATGGGTAATAAAGGGCCAGAAGAGGGAAGAGGGGGCGAAGAGAGTAACAGGAGTCTGACGATTACGAACGCGTCGTATCTTGTTTTTGCATGCATGACAATGTGTGCAGAATACGCGCGCTCGCTTACACAGACACACACATACACACAAGCGCAAAAATCCGCACGCGTGTGTGCGTGTGCATGTATGCACCGTTTTGGGGTGGTATTGGGGAGTGACGGGACGAGTGGAGAATTCGAAAATTTCACAATTATAAACACTCTCCGGAGCGATTGCAATGTCAGCAAATTTTCTTTTTTTTTAATTCGTTTCATTTTCAACAGTTGATGTATTTTCATACGCGATACACACACAACGCTCATACTGTCACATTCACAGTCACACACACTAAGAGGCACAGTCTAGCAAGTACATACATCGCTTTTTCGGTCGTCTCTTTTGCGGTTCATTCAATAAAATTATTGCGAATAGCAGGCACAAAACAGAATCGCAAAAATTGCATCGTATTGCGGGGAAGGAGGCGTGTGGTAAAGAAAAATGCCGTCGAATCCCCACCACACACCCCACAAGCAAACTCCCACTAACATACAAGACAGGCCCGCTGTTGTTGTAGCCAACAGAATTTGTTTTGATGTTTGCTTACTAATGTTTATGTATACCACATTTCCTCGATATTCGCAGCCGATTTTGCATTTAATTGAAACGCACACAAAACGCAGGGAAAGGAAAACAGACGACGCCAAACTCACCTCGCAGCGAGAAACCCAACACACTACACACAGCGGAGAGCGGAGAAACTCAACTCAACGTTTGCGACGTTTGCGTTGTTGCATAAAGTGCGATAAAAGCGGAGCAGTCGAGTGTCCACCTAGGGGGGAGCCCACCCGGAATACGAGTATGATCCGGATACGGATCAAGGACCTAATTCAGCTGGATATAGCTCGATTCCGCAAGGCCGGAGTACGTGAGACCAACCACACACACACTCAAAAACTCGCACGCAGACAACACAGAAGCCGCAAGAGGGCGAGAGCAGGACGGCAGTAGCAGTAGAGCAGCAGCGGGAGAGCGGGCAAGTGTGAGAGAGAGCGCGGGGGCAATGCTGACTGAAAAGTTATACACTCACGCTGCAATTCCTTGTTTAGTTTCTGGCTTTGCTGCTAGCATTCGCTTCGCATTCGTTTAGTTTATGTACAATTTACGCTTGCGCATATTTGTTATTGACACGCGCTATTAACAATCTATCTCCCGGATAATTATGATTTATACACTTTTTCCGCGGACGACGCTCGAGCGTGTCTGACCACTATAATACCACTCACGAAACTCACCTCTCACCACTCACGATAATACATGGAATTTTCTCTAACTATCGATGTCGATGGCTTGCGGTATTTTCCAGCACTAGAGCTGCAAAAACATCAAAAAAACATCGATGTTTTTATCGACTATTGCCTAAAAAACAGAGACAATCAATTTATACGTAACGTTAAGTTTTCAAATTGTCCGCATTGTGTGCAGTCTGTCTGTCTTTTTTCCAAAAAAACTTCAATTTCGATCATTCCCTAGATGGGTTGTTATTTGATGGTAATAAAAGGCGGAGAAAAGAGTAAAACCGACAATTTTCCTTTGAACATTTGGTAGCGCCAATATCGTTACCGATTTAAGTGTGACCGATTGATGAAAAATTTTAAATATCACATTTTTAATATTCTGTGGTATTTTCAAAATGTTACAAAACGGACTCCATAACTTTTGTTATGATTCTTCCTCTTCTCGGAAACGGAACGTTAAGAATTTAAGCGATAAGAATCGCTTAAAGGCAACTTGTTGACCATTTTCAGTTGCCTACGATAACATGGCCAAGGAGTTTACGATTCACAGGTATTACAGCCGTAAAGCCAAATATGCCGGCTACGCGGAGGCGGATCTGGAGCTCAGCATTAAGCACTGTGGTGGCGACGTCGTTCGCATCGAATTGATGAACCGGCTGCATGGAACTGAATTGCGGAAGCAGTTGCGCCGGTTGCTGCTTTTGGTGTTCCTAGCCACCGCCTACTTTGTGGGGGTTTGCGGTCTTTGGAGCCGTAACATTGGGCTCTGGCAGCCCCGCATCATCTATCCCTTGGTTACCTGGGTTCTGGTAGCCATTCTAATGCTCCGCTCCATACTGAATTTGGTACAGATCGAGCGGCTATTCTACAGCTGGGACATGGCGTTGCAGACGGAGACGGTACGGTCCTTCGGCAGGCAGTCTGTGCTCTGCGTACAGCAGGGGCATATCCATGACATAGTGCTCAACGAAGTCATAGAAGACGTGAGTTTACATCTTTTCTTTTAATTTTTTTGTCTTGCTCTTCGGCCCAGTTTCTCAATCTATTTTTAAATCTGAACGGAAAAAGTGTCTGAACAATCTGAGTTATATCTGTTTTGGCTTCCTTTCACATAATTATTAGTTTATTGACTATAAACATTGTTTTTAATAAGCATTTAATTAATACAAATGTCTCCTCTTTATAGTTGGATGTGAAATACATGTTGATACTACGAACGAAAGGCAGAATGTTCAAGAAACGCCCTGTAGTACCATTATTCAATGTAAGTACCTTCAAATTTCACATTTTTATTTGGAACCATTAACTATATTTTCCTGTTCCAGAGCCAATCCCCCTCGTTCGAGTGCCTCCAACATATTCATCGGGTCGTACACGGTTACTGGATTAACAGCACCAAGGATCGATCGGAACAATCCTACAACAATGACAAATTGGCCGTGGTGGCCTCGTAGACTTCTTCTAGTTTGCTGAGCTGTTGATCAAAGTATTAAGGAATTAATCGTAGAGGCAGTTGATGCTTAATAAACCAAACTACTAACCTGAAACATGGGTGTGTAATCTTTCGGTTCAATGGAAAGTGTGGGTATATTTGGCACATTCAACTCGGCATCCAAAATGTTAAATTCGCTTTGGATCTAGGCAGAAAAACAGAATTGCATTTGGCTTTAAACTTAATTGTTATCTTAGGTCACCAAACCTACCAAATTGTTCAGTTCTGTTGTGTAGTTTTTCTTGACGATTTTACGATAGACGTCAATGTAGGTGGTCCTGCTGTGGTTGAATAATTGCAGAATGTCACGCAGCTCGTGCACTTGCTGTAGTGATAAATCTAACATTCCAATTCATTTATTGTTTTGATAATAAAATAAATGTTGAATTTCTGCCGCTCACCTGGACTTGGCATGGCGTCGCTTGTTGTTTTGGAACAGTGTTGATAAGCGCGTGCAATAGCAATACAGTGAATATTCCTTTACTTCGAAATGTTCAAAAAATGATATATATTTATACAGACGATATTTTTACAGACGAAACAAGAAGAACAGAGGAATGTCAAAATGCAAGTCAAAATTACAATTGTATACGAAACAATCTAGAACCCCGAAGGAAAAATCCAAAATATCCCATTTAGTGGAAGTGTACTGTTAATCGACCAATGCCAGTGTTGCACAATACTCCACGTGGACCTGACGTAATTAGCGAACGACGACGTATATTTTGTTTATGTGTGCCCGTGCCCGCCCCTCCGCCCCCTTACCAAAAGGAAGCTGCTGCACCTCCGATGACCATTTCTAGCTCCGGAAATTGACAGCTCCGCCGCCAGCCCGATACCCTCCACCCGCCCCGATGTGAATCATCTGTTGCTGATCTCACAAATCGCGGTCGAAATAACCACAAGTGAGTTCTCTATTAGCGGAGCAGTTTCGTCATATGGGCGTGCCCCCTCATGGACATGAAGGTGCTCAGCTGTTTGCCAAAAAAGGACTAATCCAGTTTTTCGCTTCCATCCACAGTTCCTCGTATTTCTGGGCCCCCAAAATGAACCGCTCGGAACCGATTCCCATTCGGCGAGATCGCTCCTTCGACAGCGTGCTAAACCGGCTGCTACGAATGCGCTCCCAGAACCATGAGAGTTTCCGTGCTGCCATGTACAACTTTCTGATCGCCGCCGGCGTGGGAGCCTTTGTGGCCGTCTGCTTCATCCTGGGCCCCTTCGTGCGCCCGCTTCTATGGGCCTTCCTAATGGGCGCTGTCCTCTTCCCGTTCAAGCGGCGGCTGGCGGAGAGCGTGAATAGCTGGTTCGAGCGCCTCGAGGAGCGCGACAGCAACGTATTGGTCTCTATTTGCCTTTCGCCATTGGAGGCCACGGAGCACTGCGGCCGGCTGCTAATTGGATGGCTCTGCGAGCACTGGCAGCTGCTCCTGGCCGGATGCGGAGTGGCCGGATGCATCAAGCTGCTTGTGCTATACGCTCCGAAGGGCTTCCTGCTGGCTCTGTGGCACTGGATCACCTTTTCGCACGGTCTCTTCGTCCAGATAATTGGATTCCTCAACGTCTATGTGCTGATCGCCCTGGTGTTGGTCTACCTAACGTTCGTCCATTTCTTCTGGAAGCCGGAGAACAGTGCCCATTTCGTGGTCGCCGGTCAGTCCATGTGGATAGCCATAGCTGGCTATCTGAGCAGCTTTTTGGGCGCCCTCCAGGTGCCCGTCTTCCTTCTAGTCATGGGCTATGTCACCGCATCGACGGCATACCACCTGCAAACGAGGGAGGAGACTGGATCCTACCTACACCGCCTGCAAAAGTTATTCGATAAAAACGATTTCGAACGCTCCTTGAGTAACTTTAGCATTTGCGGGAAGCTAGGTAGCGACCCGCCCCTAAGTCCACAGTCGGAGGTGGAGGACATTTCGCTTAGCGAAACTGTCGACTCCACGGACACGTTCGATGCGAAGCCAGGAGTCGAAGTCGAGGGCCACCAGAGTGATACCTTCTTCAAGCTACTGTTCTACGCCTGTCTGGGCACTTTCCTGTATCGCAACGTTTGGATGTTCATCCTGGCGGCCATTCCCGTATTGCTGCATCTTATCTACACAGTTGGCGTCTATACGGGGATCACCCAGTTTGCCTGCAACAAGATCAACGAAGTTTACCTAGCCCTGCGAGTGAGTATTTCTTTTATCTTCAAAGTTTTGAATGCATTTTAAGCTACATAAATTTCATGGCAGTCGTGGGCGATCGAACACCATTCCGCCGTGCTGCCGCTGTGCCTGCCTGGTGTCCTGGAGCTGAATTACAAGATCAATACGATTGTGCGCGACTCACTGAAATCCTCCGTGGAGTCGGTCACCTCCATTCTCATGATCATCCTCATGCTGCTCATCATAGTGTTCCTAAGCGTGTTCTTTTGCGTGAACATATACTCGGAGACGATCGAGGTGGCCTATCTGGGCAAGGATCTAATTAACAAGACGATCACAGATCGGCCTGAGCTAATTGATATCTTGCCCGCCAACATGCAGGCGTCCATCGATGATGCGCTAGATAATGCGCACCATTATGGGCGCCGTAAGATCGAGACCTATATCGACGACTGGCTGGCGGACGCGGACAAGGTGCACGCCACCAAGCTGAAGGAGCAGATTCTCGATGTCTGGGATAGGCTCATCCAGTACTGGATTGATTTCAGCAAGTCGGATACCTCATACGGTCCGCGGGTGCCAACGGACGCCCTGAAGAGCACCTTTGGCGAAATTGTCGACAATCCAGGTATGTCCCTTTACTCGTATCATATATGGCTTCTTCTTTTCTTCTTTTTATCTTTATCATTTGTCCCTTGTTTATTATTAATAACCTTTTGAGTTGTTTTCGGGGGCTTGCAAGGGGTGTTGGGCCGGTTTTGAGTTATTGCTTGCCTTATCCATTCAACCCGTAACCTTCGTTTGCGTCAACAATCTAACTCATTCTGTGTTGCATCTGCTAACCAATGGCCGTTTATTTAACCAAGGACATTTTAAAGAGCTAGTTTTAGTGGCGAAACAGGGCATCATTGGCTGGGCGCAGAGCAACACGCAGACGATCCTTGAGGTCGCCGAGTCCCTGTGGCACATAATTCGCACCAATCTGTCGATGATAATGGGCGTGACTGGCGAAATTCTATCACTGCTGCTATCCGGTGGACAGGCTTGCATTGAGTTTATATTGGACATGGTAAGTGATAAGAAATTAAATTGAATATAAATCTTCTTAAATCTTTAATTTTATCCCATTTCTAGATTGTCTTTTTTACGGCCCTCTTCTATCTGCTTTCGAGTAGCCAGGAGAAGTATGCTCCTCTGCAGATTACCAAGTACTTGGGTTACTCCAGTTCGGGCATCAAGATCGCTGATGCCCTGGAGAACTCCATTACGGTGGTTCTGGTCTCAATGTTCAGGTGCTCCACGTTCACCGGCCTCTTCACCTGGCTGGTGCATACGGTTTTTGGGGCACGCATAGTTTTTCTGCCGTCCGCTTTGGCTGCCATGCTGGCAGCGGCTCCCTTCTTGGGCAGCTATTGGTGTGCCGTTCCTGCTTTTCTGGAGCTCTGGCTGGCCCAGGATCGCTTCTATGCCGGACTGATATTATTCCTGCTGCAGTTCTTTGTGCCCTCGTCCTTTGAGACGGCCATTTATGCAGACCTCAAGGGGTGAGTGCTATCTTAATTGTTCAATTTCTTTATATTTTTTTTGTTATCCTTATATTAGTGGTGGTCATCCCTACTTGAATGGCCTGGCCATAGCGGGCGGCATGTACTGGATCGGCTGGCAGGGAGCCATTTTTGGGCCACTGATGCTCTGCTTTTTCATTGGTCTTTTCGAGGTGGCTACTTTGGCCATGCGCAGCCACCAAGAAACCAGGTAACTCTTAGGCTTAAGAAGATTTATTTCCCACAAGTTTGTTTGATTTGCATGCCAAGTATGAATTCTATCCGTCTTGTGCGGCTCAAGGATTGATGTGAGTGTATCTCCGATTTCTTTAGCTTCCTTTAAGTTGATTTCCCCAGAAATCTGGTTTCTAAACTAATTGATATATCCTTGACTGCATTTCAGAAACAGCACAGACGAGGAGACGCGGACCACGTGAGTTTGGCATGGACCAGCAACTACGAATTTCCTTTTTAATACTCGAAGAAACTAACAAAAGCTGTGCGCGGCCAAAAAGACCTGACAATCAACTTGAATTTGGCCCCAAAAATTGTACTATTGTTGTAGGCTGGCGATATTTGGACTTCCCTTCGCAATTACTAATTTTTAACTGCTTTTTAATTTAAATTGAATTGTTTTTTCAACTAAAAGTACTAAGTATTCCAGATTCCGTCTCGTAAATATCTCAGTTAAACCCTTAAATATATATTTAGATACGATATGTACCTCGAATTGTTGGTAGTCGCAAAAAGACACTTCGAAGCTGTAAAGTACGACTTTCTCGCTACTAATTGCTTATTGTGTAAACCTTGTGATTTGTTTAAGCTTAGATTACAAGAAATGTGTTGCAAATATATTTCATTACTAACTGTGATCCATGCCAGTCTTTAAAGCTTTTCTTAATATGCAAGTTTTCTTCCAGTTTTCCCCTCAACGAAACACGAATTAACGACAGCACAGATGGTAAGGAAAAACCAGTAAAAGCGAACGACCAAAGGTCAATGACCGGGGGAAAACCTGTTGAACTGAAAATTGTTACCAAAACCAAAACCTTTCATCTGTTAAATGCCAAAGAAAACCAGTAACTAATTGGAATTGAATAAACAAATTTTATATGTGGTGCAAAATAACAATATAATTAAGTTAAGTATATATAAATACTTATTGAAACAATTGCTCTTCCATATAGTTTATTTTGAAGGCTTAAGAAAAGGTAAAATGCATGAAGTTTGTTGAATTTGTTGTTGCCTGTTTAGTTGGTGTACTGGTTCTTAAAGGTGAACTCCGGATGCCTCTCCACACTGCACGAGAAAGTTACCAATTATAATAAAGAATTCAAAGAAAAGTCGAATATTTTTCTCACCCATGGAAGAAGGCAAAGTCACAGACGCGTATGTTCTTATCCAGGCTGGACAACTTGGCCACCTCCTCTGCGGTCAGTTCGAAATCAAAGATATCCAGATTCTGCTTAAGGCGATCGGGATTTGTACTCTTGGGAATGGCAGTGACACCCGTATCGATGATCCAGCGCAGCAGCACCTGGGCTGGTGTTTTCTTATGAGCGGCGGCTATTTCCTTGACCTCGGGTATGTCCATCAAATCGGGAATATCCCGGACAATGTTGGCGCCCGCATTGAACTTGGCAATGCCCTTGGATCCCAGCGGGGAGTAGGCGGTAACTGTCACGTTCTCGGACTTGCAGAAGTCCACCAGGTCACGTTGCTGCAGATAGACATGGTGCTCGATCTGATTGTTGGCCGGCCTAATTTTGCAGTTCTTCAGCAGACGTGCCACCTGATCCTTACTGAAGTTCGACACGCCAATGGACTTGGCCAGACCCTTCTCCACGAGGGCTTCCATTGCTACCCAAATGGCGGCATGATTGGTGGTCACATCCACCTCCATCAGGCCATCCTTGTCTAGCTTGAAGCTTCCATCCTTATTAATGTTGATGGTGAAAGGGGTGTGGACCAAGTACAGATCCACATAGTCCAGCTGCAGATCGGCCAGCGATTTCTTAATAGTGGGCTCCACCTCATGGGGGCGATTGGCTGGGGAGAAATGTTTCAGATATGTTAGGAAAGTTAAAAGGATTCACATGGGATAACAAGCTAAAATAATTCATTTTAAAAGATCACTAATCAAGATAAGTTAAGAAGTAATTTGTGATTATAATATAAATCAGGTAAGAAGTCTTTTTTATTGCTCACAATAACACTCTAAACGGCACAATCATAATCAATCCATAAAAAGTTATAAAATGATTAATGTTTTTACGACCCTGTGAAGTGGTTTATATTGTTGTACTGAGCAATAAGCAACGGAAGAAATCAAAATCAATATATAAACTGGATTGATTTTAGTAAAGCAAATATAATATTAAAGTACACATTCTTATTACATTGTTACAAATAAAATATACCCCTAATTTTGTTGAGTGCTGTGCTTAAAAATAGAATAACATAATCAGATTGGCTCACATCCATCATGGCATTAATTATACTGATAAGAAATCAAGTTCAACATATGTAACTATGGTAATCTTATCTTATGAAAACTTTCAGAACATGTTTTGATTTTGTGGCTATTGTGAAATTCGTTTTAGCCAGATATTTTTCAATCAAATTTATTTTGGAAATTGTATCTGTATATTACTCACAAACTGGAGGCACTTTGGTCACAATAAACAATTCCTCGCGCTTCACCTTTCCGGCGTCCAGCCACTTCTTGAGTACGCGTCCGATGGCCGCCTCATTGCCGTAAACTGGAGCCGTGTCTATATGACGATATCCCGCCTCCAGGGCGGCATCGATGGCGGTTTCAATTTCCTCATCGGATGCCTGCAGTGATGTGTAGAAATATTGTGGTTAAGTGGTTTCGATTATGTCTAATCTAAAGATTTGTTTGGTATCGGCATTGTTGAGTGGCAGGCCCCCAACCTACGGATTGAACACCTGCTATTTATACGTTCTTCTCAGAGAAAGTCAAACCCACTAGCCCAGCTTTGCAATAAAGGTTTCATTGTTTATTTTTGAAAACCGGTCGGAGGTCCACAGAACAACCAGATTCAGTTGATTGCAACGAAATCTCCAAGATACTTAAATGACGTGTCAGATTGGTTTTAAGGTCGTTCATTAGTTATAATAATAATGGTACAGCGGGTACCATTCTAGATAAAGCGTTTTAAATAATCGTGCTTACACGATTTATAATTATGTGGCATTAAATATATGCACATATATGTGTCTTTAATTACCTGCCATGTGCCGATGCCAATTACGGGCATCTTCTCGCCATTGTTGAAAGTTAAGAACTTGTTGCCAGCCATTTTATATATTTTTTTAATTTTAAATAGACACAAACTACGGAAAAACTTAGACAGAACCTGTTGCTTCTACGATTGAGCTTGGAATAAAATATTCTCCACCCAATTCACATTACCGGTCCCCTGGACCGTACAACCATACGGTAATACTATTCGATATATTATCGGCTTATTTATTTTAGTCGAAAACTCGGAGCTCCTAAAAGTTATTGGATAGACACACAGATACCCTTTAAATTTGTAGAAAGCTACGAAATATAAGTCAATAATTACTATTTTTCTGGGTGTCACGTATTAAGGAATTTAAAAACGGTATTAAATCAATGAGCGTTGCTTCCATTAAATTCAATTAAAGCGTTGCTTTAAATATTATTATCTTTTCACAATTTAAATACAATTTTAAATTTATAAGAGGTGTTAAGCATAGAAGTATTTAATTCAAAATGCAAAAGCTGAACTATAACTAGTCCATCAAAATAGAAAAGTTTTCGAAAGTAAATTGTAGCTGTTCACTGGTATCGCTGAAGACGACTTTGTCGATTCTGCTGGTTGGGCTTCCCGTGTATTTTAGCCAGAGCCGCCTGAAGCAAAAATAAAATTATTATTTTTATGGGAAATGTTTGGAATCAATATATAAGAGCCACTAACATTTCCTCAAAGGGTTTATAATACCCCTCAATTTCGCCTTTTACGGAGTTCGTCGTTGTATTCTGGCACCAGCCGCGAACACCCAGCTTCTGTGCCCTTCGCAAAGTGTACTGTACAAAGAATGAAGTCGGAATCATAATTAAGGAAATATGATGGTCATGTTTAACAAATTCCGTATATACTAACCATGCGAAATGAAACGCCTGCAAGGAGTTTCAGATTTTAATTAATTGGATAAGTGAAAAGGTAAGTAAAGGGGCCAACATACCTTGCACTATCCCAAACACCTCAAACTGGCAGCTAAACACCGGTCCCGGGTTGGAACTTTCCTCTTGGCGAGGGATCTCATTTGGTTCCGTAATTGGTTGCCCCATCGCCTTATCCTCAGCGTTTGTAATCGTGCCTCTGGATGTTGTTGGTGGTGCCACTGATACCCGCTTTTTCCCTGAGCTTGTCTGCGTCTCGCGGTCGGTGGACATGATATTTACAAATATATATAACTGTATACTAGTTGTTTTTATGCTCATTTCATGTTATGATTTTTATACAGCGTACAACTGTCAAAAAACGATTAGTCAATAAGCTAACCGATAGATTTCTTTGGGGGACCAGAAAGGTTATAAACATTTCATTTTACAAAACGAATCATTTTGAAAATAATAGAGTTTTAAGCTGTCTTTTTTTTAAATATCAAACAAGTAGAGATAATATATTTTTCTTTTGATTTTTCTACTAAAAATGTTAATACATTTTCCCGTTTTCTCCGGCCCTAAAAACGATAAATATATTAGTAAGCATTTTAGTGTGTTATATTTTGTTTGCCGAACCTGGTCATACTGCAGCAAAAGCGATAACTACAGAGTCGCCGCGGGTTTGTAGAAAACAAAACAAAAGATAAAAACTAAATCGCACAATGCATACCGTGTACGCACTGCTCAAGAATAAGCTGAGCGATGTGCATCCACTGCACAACATCGATCTGGAGAAGGATGTGGCGTACCTGAAGGCGCTGGTGACCAAGGAGCTGGAATTGCAATTCGACGCCAACGAACTGGGTGAGTGAGCCACCCGACAGCGACCGATTCGAACGGCGCCCATTGTTCCCATTCTGCTATGTCATCTGTCTGCTGCGCACTTGCAGAGATCATTCATCATGGGAAGGTTTTGGAAGATGCGGACACCCTCAGCCGTTCGCTGCAGCCCAATGCCGTGATCCATTGCTTCCGGAAGACCAAACGATATACACCGTACGTGCCACCGGTTGGCTCCGAGATCAACACAAAGCACATCCAGGAGCTGTTCTCGCTGACGTCGCATCTCCAAATTAGCGTTACGTCACGGTTCAACATCCTGCAAAAGATATTGGCCGAGTATCCGGAGTTCAGGCGGAATTTGGGCGCGCAGGCTTTGATACGGGATTCAGTCCTCTTCAATGTGCTTCACGAGCCGGAGGTGGTGCAGAATCTGGTCCGTGACTATCCGCTGATATGTGAGGCGGCTCCTTTTATTGTGGACACCATTCGCAAGGAATTGGCCAGGAACAGTTCAGCCACGCAGTGTAAGAACGACACAATTCCAAACGATGAAATCTTTCAAATAATTCGTTCTTTTTCTTCGTCTTGCAGTTCAAGAACAAGCTGCCTCAGAATCTACCACTTCATCGGAGGAAGAGAACTCGCTCGGTGCCGGAAGCAGTAGCAGCGGCGGGAGCAGTGGTACCGCTGTAGCAGCAGCTGCCAACCGACGTGATGAGATTGCCAACATCCGACAAATTAGCCGACAACAGCTGGCGAATGCCTTGGCCAATGTGACCTCGTTTAATTCTCTGTCGAGTATTGCCCAACGAAATGCAGATGAGGCCCTACATAGCGACGAGGAGCCGAGGCCCAGTTCGTCGGCACCTTTGGTCGGAGCCGGGTCAGCCTCAGCCTCAGGCTCGGGCACCGGTGCTGGAAGCAGCAGCGCAGCCAGCGGCATTAGTTCCATCTCCTCGGAGCTGTTTCGCTATGAGCTGGCCCGTGCGTTTCAATCTCTATCGCAACAGCCGGCAGCAGGAACGCCACCGGTGGAAAACATGGAGGTAGAGTCCGGAGGAGGGGGATCAACCGCCGGAGCAACAGCGGCAACCCCTTCCGTCGCCGTGGATGACGATGACGATGGTGATGGTGGAGATGACAGCGATGTGCTGCCGCGCTGCTATCGCCGTCATCGCTTTACCGAACAGCTGCGTACCATGGCCGCCATGGGCTTCATCAATCACACCCAGAACGTCAACTATCTGACGTTGGCAGATGGCAACGTGGAGCACGCCATTAACTTACTAATGCTGGGCATGAACTAAAGAGGGCACCTGGTTCTGAATTGGGATCGTGACTAGCTAACCAACTAAACTGTGCTTACTATATGGACTTATATATATATTTACTCTGCTGCTGCCGCGTCTGAGGATTCTGAAGCATTCAACTCCCAACATTAGCAAGGAATATCTCACGAGAACTTATTATAATAATAATTAAAAATACATTTAAAGGAGCCACCAAAGTGGAAAGCTGCTCGAAGGTTGGAGACAGGAGGGGTGCGTGGAGTAAAAGATGACCATATAAAAAGGTTTGCCTTGGAATTGATCTAGTTAATTAAATAGTCTAGCGCCTTGTCCTTATTATTGTCGAACTTGAGAAGCGCTGCAGAGATTTTCGATTCGTCAAAGCCCAGGTCCATGAGCTCGCCCAGCGGTATGAGGTGTTCGATGATCTGTGGACGGGATTAGGTTGCAAGTTAAAACCAAACAAATATTGACAAGGCATACAAAATCTCACCTTTTTATCATCGATGCCACACAGGCCAACAACCTTGGCCACCCGATCCAGGGGAAAGCCCATGGTGCTGATGCGATGCGCCATTTTTTGCGCCGGTCCAGCCAGCTCCCTGAATGAGTTTCTTTCCGCTGCCGCTGCCGCCGGTACTTCCTCTATCTTTGGGTGCTTCTGCTGCTCCTCCTCATTGTGGCTGTACAGGCGGGTGCGTCGTTTCTCTGCCTGCTGCAGCTCTGTCTTCAGCTCGCGCAGTATGTCTGGTACACTCCTCGACTTGGTGGCTACCTCGTCATCCGCTTGGCAGCTTGTCAATGTCAGCACTGGGGAAGGCGCTGGGGGTGACATCAAATGATTGGGTGGTGGTGTGCCGAATCCATTGACATAGTAGTTGTTCTGGTGCTGTGTGTAGAGTTGAGGCTGCTGCGTGGAGTAGAAAGTTGGGTGACTACTATAGCCGTGCATGTGGTAAAACTGCAATAAATAAACAAATTATTTTATATTTTGTTTAATAGGAGAAAACCTTGTAAAAGCTAATTGCAATCTCAAGTTACAGTCGGTCTGAATAACAAAAATAAATACAAATTCGACACACACACTTTGTTAAATATATTTTTTTTTATTATAATGGAATTAACGTAAAATAATGCGACTCAACAAATACCAAAATATATTTAGCTAGAAAACGTTTGTTTTTGTAAAACATAGTCAACCAATAACAAAAGTAAACAGCTGCCAAGGCCAGTTTTGTGATAAATAATTCACGAGCTAAGGATAAACACCCCCCGAATAGTGGCCCACCTGGAAGTGCTCCGGCTGTTGTTGCTGTGGGGATGCGCTGTACATGGACGTTGGATAGAGGGGTTGCTGCGTGGGTGGAATGTTTTGGGGCTCGCTTCTGCCCTCATCGTCATCACAGTGAACATGGAAATTGACGCTGTCAAGCGTCGCTTTGGTCTCCGCCAGCGTCGTCATCGTTAGCTGCTCAGGAGCTGCTGGCATCTCCTGTTTGGGCGGCTCATCTACCAATTTCTGTGGAGCCTGTTGCTGCCGCAGCTCCCTTTGCTCTTCCAGCTGCGTCTGGTGCAGCACCTGGGCGAGTATATCCAGATCGTTGATGGTCTTCAGCTCGATGTTGTCGAAGGGCGTGGAGTTCATGTTGTACTCGAAGTCCGCATAGTTGAGGGAGCTGTTTCGCTTGTGCAGCGTCTGCGGACTGGCCACCGGAGTCGTGCTCAAGATGGTGGGCTGCAAGATGTTGTGGAAGTTGTTGCACACGGTTATTGACTTTGGTTCGTGCGAGTCGCGTGACTCAGTTGGCTGAGGTTGCTGCTCCTCCTCCTCCGTTGTCTTCCCCACCCGCTCTGCCTCTGCCTCCGCCACCGTCTCCTCCTCGTCCGATGACAAATCGTCAGTACTTGGATAATCGACTGCTCCGAGCATCTCTTTCTGCTTGGCCTCCAGCGCCCGTTGGTTTTGCTCCTTGCGTCGCTCCTGGCGCTGGGTGCGCTCCTCGCGCTGCTGCCGTCGCAGCTGGCGCCAGCGTTGCGCCTGAGTCACAACTGCCTTCTCCAGCTGGCCATCGTAGTGGTAATCCGGGTGATTCGTGTAGAAATCCTCTCGGTACTGCGCCAGGCGGTTCAGGGTCGCCTGTGGCAGCTGGTAGACGGCAGGTGGGGGTTTATAGCGCTCCACTATCTTGACTGGGACATCGTCCATGTTATGCTAGCGCATTCACCGCAAATTTTGTTAATTAAGTTGCCCAACTCTGCTACTACGCGTTTTTCTCTCTGTTCTCTTTTGTTATTGCCCTCAGCAGCAGCGATAGACGACAGACAGTTATCGCTGCCTGCTGATTCGCCAATTTCAGCTTGTTATCGGTTTTGGTGGTCGAGGTTTCTGTAAAGGTATGCTGATTTATAATGAGCTTGCCAGATTGCATTTTAGTTTTCTTGTGTACACTGACTGAAAGTATTCTATATATGTATGTACATACATATTAGTATTTAATATTCAGTATATCAAGGCAGCTTATGAGATTATTTTGTATAATGTACTGAAAATATTTGTATAATAAATTGCAGGGTATCTTCAAATAGATTCTCGATTCATTGTCTATTCCCTGCCAGACAAGTTATCGATATTCGTTGCCCATTTTGACCCATCACTATAATACGGAACTGCATTCTTGACAAACAAAACAAACAAATCCGATTCCGGCGCAATGGACGATGAGGAGGACTTGGACTTCCGGCTAAACCACCATCAGGTAATGGCCGAGATCTCTGACCTGCTGCACAGTACCGCGAAACCAAGTGACACCAACGCACTGCTGCTAAATCAAGAGATGCAGCGCCGCCTGAAGCAAGTCCGGAAAAAGATCCTTGAGCTTCTTCAAACAGTTCAAGCACGGTACGCCCGGAATGAGGAAATCTTGATTCGACGCCTGAAGTCACGAGCCCACTTAGGCTCAGAGCCAATCAACAGTAGCGGAGCGATCCTGCGAAAGGGTACCTTTCTCTTTAAGGGGAACCTATACTTCCGAGACGTTGACGGTCGCAGCTGTCCCAATAACGATGACTACGAGATGCGGTGCCGCACGGAAATGTTTCCCACGGACTTTGACATGCGCTCCCGGCATGTATGGACACTAAAGGACAAGAAGAACGTGATCATGGGCATAAAACAACAGGTAAGCCCTTCCATTTCCTCCTAATGGATGTAAACTACAGCTTCTTCATTCTACAGTTGGTGGACCACAGTAACAACAGGATAACTGACCAGCCCAGCGGCAGTCGGAAGCGAAAGCCCGTCGAGCGGCATTTAAAGACACTGGTCAATCTTTTGTCCACGGTGGACAGCAGCTTCCGAATCGATTGGAATCAAATTAGTATCCTGGACGTTGAGTATCGTCATTCCTCTTTTAGTTGCGAGGCCATGTGGAGTGTTTACCTACGGCCGGATCTCAGACGCGATGATTGGACGACGGAAGAGGATGAGTCCCTGATATCAGTGGTCACTGCGAACCGCATGCAAAACTGGGCGCTTATAGCCGATACGCTGGACCGTCGTTCGGACTACCAGTGCTTCGTCCGCTACCACACCACAATGCGCTATCATGTTGAGTCGAAGGGTACCAGTGCTCGCTGGAGCGAAGAAGAGAACGAGCGACTCCGCACGCAGGTCGAGCGGCACACCTCGAATGGCATCATTAACTGGCAGAGTGTGGCCGAGTATTTCCCGGGCAAGTCCAAGTCGACGCTGATAGGCCGTTACTTTTATGTGCTGCATCCCAGTATTAGTCATGGTGCGTATTCCCCGGTATTTCAAAAAATTCTTCTTTATTATAAATCTATTTGCCTGCAGAGTCCTTCAGCACCAAAGAGGACATGATGCTGTTTGCCGCCGTGGAGGAGTACAATGGCAAGTTTCACTGTTTCCCGCGCAACCTGTTTCCGAACAGATCCCTAGCACAACTGCGGACGCGCTACCACAATGTGTTGGCCCAACGCAACAAGACCGATTCCTGGTCGGTGCAGGACGACACCAGACTGATGAATTTTGTCACTGAGAATGGACCCTCGCAGTGGCTGAACTGCGCCACATTTCTGGGTAACCATTCACGTACCAGCTGTCGCACCCGCTTTATGGTCATCAAGCGATTCCTCGAACAGAATCCCGAGGCAACGGTCGAAGATCTGCCCCGTCGAACGTCGAGAAGGGTATCGGTGGTCACGGCCGATAACTGGGCGCAACGTTTGGAGGAGTGGCAAAAGGACCCGAAGTCCTTGGTCGCTGCTGATGAGCAGAGGAAAACCAGCCGCATGCGTAGACCAAAGGCTAAGAGGGCCAAACTTAAGTTAGAGTCTGATGCCAGGATAGCAAAAATCGACTTGGACTTTCGCGACTACTTTAAATACGCTTACAACTTATCAATATATCAACCGGCAGTCTTTTCGTTTCCGCGAGATGCACACAATCTAGCCTATGTGGCGAGGGCTCTTGCCTATAGGCTTCCGATCCGCCCTCTAGCATTGAAGAGTATAGCCATGCCGAAAGAACTCCTCAAGAGCTACAACGCCATAATGCGGAAGGGTCTTCCGGATGACAAAGACAAAGTTAATGATGCGAAGAGCCCACTCCTGCCGCCCAACTATTCCACAATGATGGGATTCCGTAGCATTTGTATTCTCTCCGGCGAAGGTCGCAAGTCGGACCAGGATCCAGGATCCCAGGGCGTCGAAGACTATGATGAATCCTCACCACCCATACAGCTCTTCCGTCAGCGGTTGCGGGCTCTGTTCTACCGAACGACTCTGCTCAGTCGTTTGGAGTCGCAGCTATTTACACATCTGCCCACCGCCTTGACGGATCGGCCACGCCAAGCTTTAAACTCTATCGAACTGGGTACCAATTTAACATTACAGAATGTGGGGCAGGAGCCGAAAGCTAGCCTGAAATCGGAACCGCTCAGCGAGGAAGAGATAATGAATAGCGTAAAGCAGGAAGTGGAGCCAGACTATATAGGGCCATAGAATGATAGCTAGGAGTAAGCTTTATAAGTTTTTATTATTCTTTACTGTATATTATCGCCTTGTTGTATAATAATTCATTATAATAGCTAACAAATAATTTATAAATTTGTAGGTACTTTCATTGTGTTTCACATATATTTAGCATAATTATACGCCGGACAGCAAGAGTTCCGCTCCTCACCCATACGTGCATCCGGGTTGGCTCGAGATTGTTGATGTAAGCTTAGATAATCTTTAGATAATAATTATAAACAATTATGCTTTTCATTCTAAATGTTTAAATTAAGATTTTGGTTTTTTTTTATGTATATTTTCCATTAAAAAATATATACTTTTCTTGATACGTTCAAAACAAAAGAAATAAAACAAAGTATTTATAATTACATTCAATTATCCAATTTTTTCATAAAATACACAATTTTGATGTACATTTAGATCAGTGGTCCGCGGGTCAGCGAATTTCTCTGCTGGCGCTCTGCCGACACACGCTATCAACATTCGTGCGACTTCGGCAAAGGCCCTCGGGAACGCTCTCAGCAAATAAGTGATAACCCATTGTCATGTTTAGCGTGAAAAAGCTATTTTTGTAGTCTTAGCTATATGTTCTTCTCATCTCAGATGCAATGTCAGCATGTATTTATAAGGGACCACCGATTTACATACTGCAAAACTGCCTAAAATTGTCTAAAGATTAAACTCCACTTCCAAACAACATGCATTGTCAAATCCATCCTATTGTATAACGTGGGAACATTTTGTATTGTTAAGCATTTTTTTTGTTAGCATTTGCGTGTAGGGGGGTCTGCTTCCGGTTCCTCTGCAATCTCTACTTATTGGAAGTTACTAAAGTCCGTCTTCAGCTTGATCGTGGGCTTTTGTGGCTTTGCCAGTAGGTTTCTCTGCGCCTCCGTCGCCTTTTGGGCAATATTAATCGATTGCTGTTGGCTGCGAATGGCCGCTTCCAGTTTCTGTCGGAGCTCTGGTGTTTGGCCCATCAGAGCCTTGAACTCCTGCGGATGTTTGGGACCGATCTTCAGTAGCCACTGCAGCGCCTGGTCGTGCAACTGTTTCTGGTATTTGGGAAGCGTACGGAGTCTGCTTGGATCCGCTAAAAATCCAATGAGCACCGGCACCAGCAGCGTCAGCATTTGTATATCTGTGAAAAGGGGATTTGTGCAAGGGAAATCATTAATAGTTGAGTCATTATAGAGTGGAGGCCTTGAACATATGTATATTTGGACACGACGCTAGCTAGATCCAGCTATATAGTACAATCACGAACACATGCAACATTTAAAGCGTGATTTTTCGATCGGCATCTAGAAATCTATTCGATATTCATTATTCTATGGTTTGTTGGTGCATTTTCAAACATCGAGAGTGCAATATAGGTTACTTTTCTAAAACATAAGACAGTTTATGCATCATCGGAATTAAACTATGTACATATATATATATCCAGAAGACGCTGTGGATTTAAAATCACTTAAAATACGACTTTTATAGGCATATTTTAATATGTCTTAACGGCAGCGAACTTTCTTAGGCATCCCTGAATTAAAAAAATTCGTAATGAATTACAAATTAGTTAATATCAGTAATCTCAGTATATGCCAAATATAAACTGTCTTATCTTTTTGAAATGCACCTTTGACAACATGAAACGTATGCAGTTTTGGATCGATCTATATATCTATTTACCTTGTAGCAAGTTCATGTTTCCTAACAGTTTATTTTTGTTTGGTTTAATTAGTGTTTTTATGTATATGATTTTTGTGAGTTGATTGAAAGGGAAGACAGAGAAAAGAGCAAATATATATAATAACGTATTTTTTCTTGTCTCAAATGTGTGTGTGTGCAGCTCTTCATGTATTGCAATGTTACTTATAATAATACTTTTTTTCACTGAGACCAAAGACATTCAAGACCAATAATGAGATGAGAGAGAAGAAGCCTAATGGCTAAAAAGTAAAGAAAATGTTGGGTTGAATTAGGGAGAGTGTTAACTAGTAGCCGGAAGAGGATAAAGGTGTTCCGCTTTAAAACTAACTAAGTACTAGACTCAGGGTACTCCTGGTCACAAGCCGTTGATTTCAATTATAGAAAATTTGGATATCTAAAGAAGCGCAGATAAAAATAATCGGAGGTGCTACAGACACACACCTTTCTAAGTGATTTCTAGAGCAGTATAAGATGGTTGAGCAGCATCACACTCGGAGCCCGATTACACAAATCCCCCTTAAAGTAGTGTCAAAATAGGCGAGCGCTTATTGTCCCCGACCAAGTAAATTTTTGATTTGGTTCACTTAACGCGAATATTCTCTATTCTAGACATTTATCCCATTTACCTAAAGTTTCTATCAGGAGTACCCCGAAGTCAAAAGAAGAGCAAGAGCAAGATATTGTGCAACCAACAATAATAATACCCCAGTTACACTTACGGTGCTGAGGCTCTGCCAAATCGATTAGCTGCTCCACGGTGACAATGCTCTCGATGGTGACCTGCAGCTCCAGCTCGCTACCGGGAATCTTGCTAGACTCAGCATACAGTGACTCGATGATTCGTGGCGCTAGGGCGTGGATGTAGGGTGTGGCTGTCTTCAGTTCTGCTCTCGCAAAGATCGATCGGGTGGTTTCGATGCAACGCAGCTTCACGGACAGATGCTCTGACTGCAGGCACTGTCTGAAGTGATTGATGCAGGGATATTGCAACGATGGCGTGGACACCACGGAGGCGGGTGTGTGCAGGATGAAGACAGCGATGGCCAGCAGCATGGTCACCTCATCGACTCTCTTCTCCTCATTATCTCCGGCCGTTTTCGTAAGATCCACAATGGTGGCCAGGGAGCTTTGAAGCAGCTGTTGCCACTCCTCGGCTGTGTCCTCCACCTTGGCCCACTTGTGGACACAGACGGAACGCAGGCACTGAAGGGCAGCCTTCACTGCGCTGGTATTTGCCAAAATGGTGCTATCTATGGCCGACTTATTGGCTATCTCCTTAACGATACTGGTGGTCATGTAGAGGACGGTGGGCAGAATGCCTAGGGCACCCTTGGGTGTACACAGATCTAACAATTGTTCGACGCACTGCAGGCCGGTGGCCACCAGTAGCCCGTTGTCATCGCCCAGCACGGAGAAGAAGGACGATCCGGTGGCCATTTTGGCATAGGCAAAGTCTAGCTGAAGACCTCCGGCTCCACCAGCTCCCTGCCGCGTCGGATTCATGCTGGGTATTTGGCGGACAAAGAGGCAAAGACATACCTCTAAGACGGCGTAGACATGGGAGCTTCCGGGCTGCATCGAATCATCTTCTCCCACTCGTTCTGCTCCGTTGCCCTCCTCCGAATTGGCATTATCATCCCGTTTTCTATCCAAATCCTCTTTGGCGGCTCGAATGGTTTGCTTTAGGATCTCCATGCAAAGGAGTTGCACCAGGAGCTCATCTCTGGTGAGGATCTGGCGGTGCAAGACATGGCATAGCTCAATGGTCAAAGCTCGATCCTTGACCAACTGCCTTCTGGCCCAATCCGAATCGAAGATACTGTGCAGCGATCGCAGGCAGCTCACAATATTCCTCGGTCTCTCCGAGCTCCTCATGCTGCACAGGGCCTCCATGCAGATGCCAAAGATCATGTGGAAGCGATCGGCGGAGAGTGAACCATGTGTTATCTGGTTGTTATTCGATTCCGCCGTCGTTTCTCTCGTATCCTGGTGGCGGGCAAAACCCTCATCTCTTAGCCACAAGGCAGAGGCATAGAGGATTGGTGGCCAACTGGTCATGTAGTGGGGTTTCGAGGAGTTAATGGTGTCCGTGGTGTAGAAGGCACCGCCATCGTGAGGCAATTGCGATTGGAATTCCGCTGGGAGCAGGAGCAAGGCATGATCCTTCATGGCACTCAGCCAGTGTGCGGAGAGATTCTGGAGCTCTGGTTGGACCAGGCCAAGGAGACTCTCTCCTCGACTTTCGGCCGGCAGATCCTGATCGTTGGTCTCCACGCCGCTGGTTATAGACTGAATTCCGCCCGCCTGTTGCGACTGCAGGCTCAGTAGCGAAGCGGGAGCCTTGCCATTGCCCAACATGGCCACAATGTACACCTCCGCCCAGGCCTTCAGGATGCTTAGCTTCTCCAGCGTGGCCATGGATTCGTTGTACAACTGCGTGCTGTTGGTCTTCGTGGAGAGCTTGCTCAACGAACTCACGAGCAGCTGATGAACTCTCCTCAAATCTCCAATATCGCGAGCCACCCCGGAGCCAATCCAGGCGGAGCAAACCTCACAGGCGGCCGCCGTGACATGTGACGGCGTGTCGGGTGCAAAGGCCGGCCGCAGGGCGGCACCAACTTGAGCTTGGAACTGCTCCAGGAGTAAGTGACCGGGAAATTCGGGCTCGGGAACGTTGGCAAAGCGATCGATGATCTCCTGCAGCGTGCGCAAGCCCTCCAAGCGAAGCTGATCCGAATCGGAAGTGGCGGCCATGAAGGACATACGAATGAGCTCCGCCAAATGCAGGATAAGATAATCGCCGCGCGAGCGTATCAACTGCTGTTCCTTGGCCTGCAGAAGGTCAAAGTGCACGGAGCTGGCGGCCTCACAGCTGGAGATGATCCGCCGCACACACTGAGCGGCAAAGACACGAGTTGGCCACCTCGGCTGGACTGCGGGATGCGTGGAAGTGTTCTCCTCCGCTCGATATTCGGTCACATCATCGGCGTACTCCTCCTCTTCGTCCTCTTCCTCCTGCTCTCCTCCTGCGGCATCCTTGTTCTTGCTGGGATCTCCGCCAGCGGGATCTTCATTGAGTCCACCCTCCACCGCCACAGTCAGCACATTCTTGCAGAGACTCAGCCACGAGCTAAGATTGTCCGCAGCCAGCATTTGCAGCATGGAAGTAAGGGTGTCGTGAATGTTCCTTAGCATCTCGACATCCGTTTCGGTGTCCAGCAGCGAGAAGAGCAATCCCGGCAGTCCGTACTCGGTGATTACCAAGTCCGGAAGCTGCTCGGCGTTAATGGTTAACGCCAAGTCGCACACTTCCTTGGCCTCTCGATGGGCCAATTGGCGCAGACACGACACTGATGCCTTTCGCAGAATGAAATAGTTGCTGGACAGCATTCCGACCAGTGTGGGCACCAGCTCCTCCAGCTGCAGGGCCTTACAGGCGAAGAGATGCAGCTGCTGAAGGCAACCAATGGCCTCTGCTTGCACCAGGGAATCTGAGTGGGCTTGGAGAAGAGCTGCCGAGCAAAGGAAGGATCCCTTCATGCCGGCCACTCCTCCACCAGATCCCTGTAGCTCTGGTCCCACGGTGGTGATCAAAGCGTTGACCACTCGTCCAACACACTGATGGACATCCACGTGGGCGTGCGGCACAGTGAGCAGCAGCTTCAGGCATAGTGTCGAGGTGGCCTCCACATAGCCGCGGAACATGGGTCCGCCCGAATCGGCAATCTGCGCCAATGCATAAAGCGACCAAGCCTGAACCACCGGCGATGCACTGTCCTGGCCCAAGGCCAGCAGGATGGACACACTGGTACTCAGATGCTGGGAAGAGCCCATGCCACCCACATAGCGATGCAGGCAGCCCAGGGCGTGCGAGTGGCCCGTCCTCGTGACCACATCCCTCGCCGACTTCAGCTTATCGAAGCTATTTTGGGCCAGTTCGGCGGTGAAGTGGGAGTCTCCCACCACCTGGGCCAGTCTTCCCAATGCCTCGCCAGCTGCACACCGAATGGTGGAATTGGGGCTGGTCAGTGAGGCCACCACCAGTGCCGTGGCACTCTTCCTCACATCCTCCTGCCCCAGGCTCGTCTTGCTATCCGTTAGATTCTTGAGGGCACACAGCAAAGCCGTAAATATGTTCATTTGAATGGCCTCCTGCCGGCTGCTCTTCGCCTGCCGAATGCATTCCGCAAAGTGCTCCAGCATCTGCAGCCTGTGCTTGTTGGCCACCTTGGGGAAGATGGTGCCGTACAGAGTGACAGCCATGTCGATCACTGCAACGCCCAGCGGCAGGGGTCCCGGACACTGTTGCACCTTGCTGATCAACTGAATGCTGTTCGTCGTTCCATTCCCGGTGCTTCCTCCGCCAGATGATGATGATCCTGATGCTGAAGTACCGCCGGCAGTTGAACCACTGCCTTGGGCGGACCAACAGGGACGGTACAAACAGCAGGGATCGTGCTCCAAAGCTCCGGATCCAGCGGCGCTATTCGGTTGCAGCTACACGGAAGATAAACCGGAATTAGGAGTTAGATATTGATTATTTATTGTATTATATAAAAAAAATAATAAAAACTACTGGAAAAATAACTAATATAACTATTGGAGGAGCTGCCCAATCAGCAAATAAATCAGAAAATTATTAGAAAAGCAATAACTATTTCACAAGTGTTAAGTATTACGGTTCGTTAGAAGCTCTTTCACTTGCTCCATTAGTTTATGATAAAGGTTAGCGGCAATATTTCATTGCAGCGCAATTAGAGAATAAATAATATTATTGTAATATATGATTTTTGCTTCAAATAAATGTAGAAAATATGTATAAAATAATGCTACAGAAATGTCTAAGGTTTTTAAGACCTGATGCACTCTAAAATATTAAGCATCGGGTATTTCAGTTTCAAACCTTTTAACTGTAGCATTCTTCATATTTATGAGTTGAAAAATCTTAAATAAAAATTAAAATAAGTCGAATTTAAATTCTAACAGATAGAGACATTCCAGCTGATCTCTTAATGGTCATATTCGCAGATATATAAATTTAACATCGATCAGAAAATAGCTCATTTAAAGAGTTTAAAAACAAACATTGTGTTCTTTGAGCTTGCAATACCCTAAACTAAGCAATTAAAATAGCCACAAACAACGAAATATTCTGGATTCCAGAAAAGATTAACATATCTATAAAATATTTAAATAAAAACACCTTTGCTTATACTCATGCGCATTAAAAAAGGATAAAACCAAGCAGAACGAAATACTAGAGAAACTATACACATGCAGCTGTATTTAAATGATATTTTGAGTAAGAGGAAACAGCACGTTTAGCTATTGCATTGCACTCCACTTACATGCTCGCCATCGACTTTGCGATTGGGCTCCATCTTAGGATCAATGCACAATTATATCGAGAGAAAGAGAGGGGGTAGAGAGAGTATAGTGAGAAAGGATGTATCAGGAAGGGTATCTCATAGGCTTAACACTTCCACATTAATTAAGATATTTGCAAAGAGAGATTTAGCCTACGCCCTTTGGATTAACAGGTCACACACAAACACACTTAGACGAATATATACAGTCCCATCTATTGCAATCCCTTATAACCTTACCTGATCTTCGATGGTGCGATGATTCGTTTCCTGCAGCCATGTCCCAAGAATGATAGAATCATCGCCATGACACAGAGTCCGAAGCAGCGAATTCGTGGTATTGGCTGCATTATCCGAAAGCGTGAACTCCGAGACCAGCATGCGAAGGAGATGCGTATAGGAGGCCTCCAATGCATTCGCCGGCAGCAGGGTGAGAGTCTCAAAAAGCCTTAAACGCACCATAGCTGCCGGAGCCTTAAGCTGGGTGCCATAGCTCTTGAGGACCGAGGCCAAGCTGAAGTAAATAAAGTTAATTAAATAAAAAAAGTATAGAGTTATGATTTAATAGACTCACTTGACCAGCATAGCCAGAGCACTCTCAATCGGCGTGAGCAGCCTTCGGGTTATATCCTCGTTAACCAGATCCGGGCAATTCAGCAGGAAGCTGTGCATCACGGACAGCGCGCCTGCCCGTCCCTCCAGCGTCACCTGCCAGGTGAATGCGTCGCCGCGCGCCTTCTCCGATTCCAGTTCCTTATTGGATCGCGGGAATGAGTTGCGCCAGAGGAGCAGCATCCGTGGCAGTAAACCCTTGACCACTGGTGATCCCAGCGTCATAATTGCACCAATCAATAGCCAGCCGGCCTGAGTGCGATGCAGCGACATGCGGCTATTCTGGGAAGCGGAGCGTAGCAGTTCCTCTGCACAGTTGAACACGACCTTGCCCTTCGTGTGGGGAATGCCCAAAGGCGAGTATCGAACGCTACCCAAAATGGCCGCCAAAGCGCAGCTATAGCCGGCGATTGCTTCTGGCGATGATCGCATCTGCTCGATGGCCTCCACAAATCGATCAATCAGCGGCGTAATCTGACCTGGAACCGCCACACAGGCGCAGCGCAAGCACCAAGCAGCTGCCAAGCGAGCAGCGGCACAAGGATGCACCAGAACGGCACAGGTGGCGTCGATGGCCTGCAGGGACTGATCACCCAACAGGTTCTGCGCCGTGGTTCCCAGGCCAATGAGCAGCGAGCTCAGTTCTTGCAGTGCACACACCAGCAGGTGCTGGCTGAAGAGCGTCTCCTGGTTTGAGTCCTTGGCATTCTCCGGATTGAAGTCAATGGAGTTCATCTGCTTGGCCACCAAATGGACGAGCTCCTTGCAGGCGGCACTCTGTGCCTTCTCGCCGAGCATCTTGCCAATTGTGGAGCGAAGTATGAAGTTGATGCACTTGCGGGAGTACACCGCATCCACGTGGGAGCAGGCTGCCTTTGGGTTGGCCACCAGATCCAGGACATGTGCCAAAAACGTGCTCAATTGTCGCTCTAGCCACACGCTGCCCATGAACTGGACAAAGACCACGTAGGCGTGCGTTACACCCACTCGCACCTCTCTGTTGACTCCGGAACTTCCTTTGATTATCTCCCCGGTTCCTTTGAGAAAGGAGGCTCCACCGCGCAGGAACCCGGACATCAGGATGCCGAGCGCTTCGTCCAGGGAGACCAGACGTTGAGTGGCTCCCTTGGCCGCCTGCATGGCCACTGCCTGGGCCTGCTTCTTATTCCCCGTTGCCGCTTCAGCCAGTTGTTGGGTGTAGGCCAAAAGGGTGCCCAGAAGCTGGGCCACCGCACATCGCACTTCGTAGTTACTGCCATCGAAGGCGCGGAAACACAGAGTTCCCAGGCTCTCCAGTTCGGTTTGGTAGAGAAACGAGGCGCTATAGATCATCTTGAGGATGCAGCGTGCGGCGGCCACTCGAACGGCCATCACGCGATCCAGCAAACAGTGCTTGGCCGCCTTGTAGATGTCCTTGTGCACGTTGGCAATGGCTGTGCCCATGCCGGCGCTCACCTTCTCCAAGGTGTGCATAATCTCGATTCTTGCTTGGGACTCGGCATTTCGAAGAGTGCGGATGAGGATCTGCACGGTGTCCTCATAGGTTCGGCCCATCATCCGTCCCAGCTTCTCGTACATCGAGCCGAGCACGCAAATTGCCGCACTGCAAGATACAAGATATTTATTTATCAATATTGATATTAATATTAAATTAAATTTATTCTATATTCTATGTTTAAATAGGTAAAGTTAACTTACAGCTTGGTGGGCAGGTAGCTGGGTGAATCATCCTTGTTCTTGAGAATATCGTTGCAGGCGTTGACGGTGTCGAAGAGCATGAAGGTGTCGCCGACGGAGAACAGCGTGGCCAAAGCACTGGCAATGAGCTTCCGCATGGGCGGACCTGGTGCACCCTGAATCCGTTCCGATAGCTGCTGCACCAGCTTCTTCTGGCTGGCCTTAATCTCATGCTTGGCCACTGTGGGTAGGGCCTTCTCCAGGTAACGCAGCCACTCCAGCTCAAATACCGGTCGCTTGTGCTCCGGCAGCTGCTTGAGGGCCTCCTCATTGAGGGTCAAAGTGTGGGCGAGCTCCATTTCGGATGATGCCTCCTCCTCTATCTCTGGATGTGAACCGGCGGATGAGGCAGCGGCAGCGGGATCGCTGTGTATAAACGATCTGCAAAGAGAGTGACGGACGAAGAGAGAGAGCGGAATAAATAACAAAATAAATTGCGGAATGTTTCATTAATTAAAAACAACATATGGCTGACGGCGTTGTGTTTGTTTGCGGGGTTTCTGTGGAAGAAGAGGCTTTGACCTTGTCACTTGATATTACAGATTCCGTCTCCTAAAATTTATATATATATATACAGCTGTATTATCGATTAACACATATAATTAAGACATATATCTATCATTAAAATAGATAATTCTATACTTGGAATTAGGTCATCATAAAAAGGGTATAAAAATAAGTGGAATACCAATAGTAATACCGATCTAGTAATCCTATCTTCTTCCCCAGATCAAGACCTAATATATCCTAAAATTATCCAAGAAAGGATCGATTTAAATGAGAGCAGTATATCCTTTAAAATATATTGTGTTACATTTATTAATGAATTCTTGGAACCGGATAGATATGTACATATATCTAAGTATGATAAAACACAACTATTTTGTGACCAAAGCTTATTTTGCAAAGGAAACAAAGCCCAAACACTTTGAATTAAATAAAGCAACGAGAATAGGGAAATTGTGACGAATAAATTGTGTGGAAAAGCATGCATCACTCGCTTTTTTATAATATATAAGATGAGTACGACAATGATGAGTTCGATGATTGGCACAGGCCAAAAAAACATATTCAAACACATCGATACCCTTAGTGGAGCCCATCAACGCCTGGCTCGTTACAAGCGGAAGCTGCACCATTTACCATTCTGAAAAAAAAAAAAAAAAAAAAAACAAAACCCACCCACTGCCCGACCCATTTTCTTTTGTTTTCCACACACACACACACACATTCGGATTTGATAAGTGCGAGAAAAAGCTGGCGTTGCCTTGGGCTCGATAGCAGCAGCGCCCCCATTGACACAGATGGCGGCCGAGGAGCCAAATTATTAATCCGAAACAAAGGCTGTTCCTCGTGAAAATCAAAGGGAGAGGTGGATGCAGAAGGAGGAGGAGTAGAAGAGGCCCTTGTGTAGGAAACACGAAATGATGTCCGCCGGCTATGGGTAATGGGGTAGCGCAACCGAAAACAAAGGCGTCGAGGAGTAAGGACGATTGGGGAGATGGGGAATGCGGTGCACCATGGGACATGGCATTGGCATGCAAGCTAACACGACCAGTTCCTCGGGGAATGCTCTTACATTTTTGGATGCACTATTCTTGGTTTAAGTTTTTACTTAAGTTTTATTTTTCTTCCTTTAACTTGCATTCATAGTAATTTCAAAACTTTAAGATGTCAATTTTAAGCTATTTCTAATAAATATATAGATAAAGGATATCTATCCTTTATCCTATCTACAGATTTAGGTAGGATCTTTTCAATATCGTTCATTTATCAAAAAACGTAGCTAAACCAGAAAGAAAAATAACAACTTAACAAAGAAAACAAAGTGGTAATCATTGTAGAGTATTTAAACTTTTTGTGTGTTTTAAATTCGTGTAAGATGATTTCATACTTTTTGTGGAAACTTTTTTACAATTGAATGACGTACATAAATGTGTGCCTATATATGTTTGCGTGCATGAATATATGCAATTTCCTATGACTAACTGCTGGAGCTCTTTAAGGGTATCCCCGGCTTAAGGGTTTTAGGCCTTAAAGGGTTTCCAAATCGTTGCAGCTCCTTCTCTCGGCTTCTTTGTTGTCTCTTGGCTTTGTGTGCGGTTTTATGCCTCAAGTGACGCGTGTTGCACATGCCCAAACCTTCATACATATGTACGAATGAAATTACATATTTACAGAAGCACAGCTGAGGTCAACATCAGATGTTTTTATATAATTATTGAAAGTTACAACTTTTTTAACCCTATATAGTTGTTATATTGCAACTTGTTTAATTCTATAACAAGTTGTAACAAATAAAGTAAGTATACCAATATATAGTATTGATTATCAACACCAGACAAGTCGGTTTAGACATTTTTGATATGAACTATCTCAGTTTTCAGAGCTATGTATGTATGCCAGAGCTATCTTGTAAAAATTATTAATCATGGGCTTATTAATTCTGGTAGTTTTATCTTCAAATCATACTTGTTTTTAAAGAAGTAATGTAACATTTATAATCAAAGTTTATTAGCATTTTACTAAGATCATTTAGTCAGAATCTAATTTCTTCATATGTACTTATATCATTTAATACCTTCGCTCTTTTGAACGACAATTTTGTTGTAAATATAAATATATTAACTACATTTTATAACTCTCCAAGTAATGATTTTGAAACTTATTATTTAAGGATACAATTTAAGTATAGAATTCAACTTCGTTTCCGTGTTAAGCCTACTATTTTTCCCGCAACTGTGCCAACTCGAAGAAGGCCAAGAAATCTGGGGGCGTGAGGAGGACTCCAAACCACTGACGTCTGCAGGCGTTCGAGTTACGTTACATAAGACGCTAACGTTAACCGCGGCTGCTGCAGCGCCTCTTTTCCGACTTCCTCGCCGCTACCACTTGAAAAAGGAAAACAAGTAAAACCTGTGAGGTGCAAGAAACGAGAATCAAGAAGATGGCTAAGAACCAAGAGCCAGCCACAAATTCAACTTGATTCCCGGCTAGACGGAGTACCTCGACGCGTACAGGGTGACCCGGTCGCCGGCGGGTGGTGTTATTTTGACACAACTAGGGTTGACTTTTTCCTTTTTCCACACAGCCACCCTGCACCCACCCCATTGCATTGTTTTTGTGTGTGTTTGCTTTGTGCATTTACCTGCGCGCTTCGTAGATAACTTTGCGCAGAAATTGCGGTGTGCGTGCAAAGTTTAAGTTTTCCATTGTTATGATTGCTTTCTTTCCTTCACATTTCCAGAAAACTTTCTTTCGCCAATCTGCAGCAGCCTGCAACTTTCACACAGATCGATAACTTTTCCTCCAACTACGACACTGAGTTTTTCACTGCTTCACGAATAAAGTGTTTTTGTCTTTTGATTTCAATTCGAATTGAAAATGTAATGTTGCAATCAGCTTTACTTAATAAATTGAACAAAAAATATATTAAAATTGAATGAGATTACACGGGCGGAACTATGAAGCTTGCTACGCGCACCAAATACAAAAACAAAATGAAATCAAAGAGCGTTCGGTGCTGGCAAAAAAGCCAGCCACCAAGTGTGGCAGAGAGCCAACGCACTGTGGGGCGAACAATTCATAACAGCGCCTTAATTCAGCGAAGCAAAATAAACGTTTTGTATAGTTTGAATAATAAAATAAAGCATTATTATATAATATTATTTACTAAATAATGTTGTTTGTAGTAAAAACATAGTAAAATTTTACTATGTACGAATGTAATTATGTGCACAATAAGATGTAAATTTGTTATAATGCCGCAAAACTAAATGGATGAAATAAAATCTTATTTAAAATTAAATTTAAACATTTCAGGATATCTGAAAATCCAAAAATTGGCGCAGTATTTGTTCTAAGCACCCCACAGTGCAAAGCGGCAGCCGGAGCGAAGCGTAAGAGCATAAGTGGGAGGCAGGCAACCACTAGGGAGATTAAGAGCGTAAGAGGGTAAAAGAGAGCGCCGCCTTGCGTAAGAGAGAGGGTGAGAGATGACGTCGCGACGTCATCAACACAGCTGATGTGAAATGCAACAACAAAAGCAACGCGTTAGCAGCCGGTTGACCCGTTATCGATAACACATTAACACCCACTAAACTATGCCAATGTGTCAGTCTTGACACTTGGGTCAACTAAAATGGTGGCGAGCGGATTTCCGGCTGCAAAATAAATGGTGCCACAAATAAAACATGTTTAAGTTTGAAGAAATAAGTGGGAAAACCACACCAAGGGGTTACGGGAGTACCGCAGGAATCAGTGTGAATTTGAAAATATTTTTAAAAGTGCCCTAGAGTATGCAATTAAATATTGTATGGAAGAACCTTCTTACCTACACGAATTAAAAAGTCGTAATAATTTTTGTTTTATTAAAATGAAAGTATTTAATCCAATCACACAGAGATGAGGTCAACTGGTGGGTTCCTCGACTTTATATTGGGCTTATCTCTAGGCACTTAGGGTAGAAATTGCATGCTGGGTATAAAGGCCAACGCCTTGGATGTTGGGCTCTTGGGATTGCCCAGATCCTTGACGATTCCCTGGACGCGAGCCACCACATCACTTCGCTGGATATCGCCACGGTCCAGCATTCTTTGGAAGAGTGTGTGCAATTGTCTGGCCGAGGAAGCCTGCGACAGCTCGTGCAGCTGCTCCAGCAGATCCTCGGAGTAACCCTCGTACTTGCTAAGATTCGCCGCCTTGGCGTCTCGCTTGAGCAGATCATAGACCAGCAGAAAGTCCACGTAGGGCTTGGTGGGCGGCACCCTCTTCTTGCCCGCTATAGAAGCCGTACTCCAGCGATCCATGGCGGACTCAAAGTCAAAGGCAGCCCTTCCGTAGTTATCGTCGTAAAGCCGCAAAAAGTTATCCAACGATTCGACGTCGTTAGTGAAGCCATCGTGCTCGCTTTGAATGTCGCGGATTAATGACAAGGGCAACTTGTCAAAGTCCACATCATCGCCGATTTCCTCAAAGAGAGCATGGCCCTCCAGCACTCTTTCCGTTTCCGGCTTAACCGCTGGCGCAAATATCGCCGGCCGGTGAGGCCGAGTAGGTGGTGATGTGGGTTTCTCGGTGGTAGAGGTTCTCTGCGGTGTCTCCCACCAGCTTGGCGGCTGCCACCATCCTGACCCACCACCTCCTGCTCCCGCGCTAGGTCTCCGAGTTGTACTTCGAGTTGTGCTTCGAGTTGTACTCCTCATTTTCGTAGGAGCCGCTGTAGACCGCTGAGGAATCCCTGTCGTGGACTCCATTCCTCCATCATCGGCACTGAACGGGGGCTCCACGGTAGTGCTCGATAAAGGCTCGTACTGAAGCAGATCTATATAGTAGGCCAGGGCCTGCATAGAGGCGGGCAGATAGCTGGTCAGCAGGTTAGCAGGCGCCACAGGTGCCGCCAGGTGACCCACTAGCATCGCCACTAGCAGTGGACCAAGATCTAACCCACTGCGCATTTCGCGTTCTTTTTTTTTTTTCTTACTTTCTTCCGGCGGGAACGGTTTGCTCTGGCTAACTGGAGCCACTCAACTGAAGCTCGGACTCTTCCCAGCAGCCGCCGAGCATCTGTAGTTGGTGTCTCTGCATTGGTGTCTTTGTCTTTGTCCACGTATCGGTATCTGGTTTCCAAAATGGATGGCAGCAGCGGCGGTTATAGTTTATACTCTACCATGGGGGTCTTGCGAAATTTGTGTAAAAACGAAGCCAAGCTGACCGAAGTGACCAGTTGCGAAATAAGCAAGTCAAGTCTTTCTTTTAGATATGAATTGTACCATAAAAACCTCCCTATTTAAGGGGAATATTTTATTTTGAAAGTCTCCTTGCCCAAAATTCTTTAATCAATAAAACCTAATACCCAAAATTAGAGACATTAATGATTTCTAAGAGTATTAAAGCCTTCGATCGCCGGTGCTCATCTGTGCTGCTTTCTTGTTTGGGGTTTTTGGCAAACTCGTTGAGTGGAGAGGCCAGCGACCGCGAGATCGGCGGCTTGTTGCGTAAATTTTGTAACCTGCGATGAACAGGGGGGAATCTTGTTCTTGGAAAGAGTGAAAGATGTTCCGTTGCCAAAAAGAAGAACCTGTTTAGCGCCCAAATGGCGACTCATAAATATGCAAAATGTACACAAACACAGCCGAGCCATCGTCGCTTATAAACCTGAATTCGGTTTGCTTCATTTATTTATCAAAAAGTTACAAAAAAAAACAACGAAGCTTTCGTTCAAAGAAATGCAAGTTTTAATGCGGTTTGAAATGCACTTGCATAAAGTTGGACAGCCATTGATGCAAGTCGGCGATCAGCAAGGAGAGAGACAAGGACAGAGAGCGGCTCCGGCGAAAACAGCTGGAGCGGCACAAGGGAGAGAGAAAGAGCGAGAGAGCAAAACATTAACCTGTTGTTATTGTCTTTGCAGGCTAGGTAAGATTTCGCTTTTTTAGAGAACCGGAGCAAGGTAAACGGGCCAGCATAACGGGTTTCCAGCGCGAATTGTGTCACTAGTTATTTAGGCCATACAAACGCCCACATAAACATGGCAAACACACAAACTTTTGGCATAACTTTTGCATTTCCGTTTACGAATGCTAATTGGATGTTTGACACCTAGGCGTGTATTTGTTGACGCGTCAGAACCATCACACACTCATGCACATGTTATTAATTCTCTATTCGCCCCACACCCACACCTGCAGAGACCCCATGCAAATGTTTGCTTTTTGCCGATTTACGGGGTTTTTTTGGCTGCACTCACCGTTTCACTTGATGCACTGACACGTGTTTTCTTAGAATTTCACTCTTCACATGTTTATTGCTTTTAGTTTAACAGAATTATTGCATTTTCCACGAATTTTCACTCCGCTGTACTACTGGCACCTTGTACATGAAAATACCACAGAAAATATATAAAATGTGAGTATTTAATGTTTTCACCAAACGGTTACACTTATATTAGCTCTTGATGTTGGCGTTGCCAATAGCGTATCGGGGTGAATGGCAATCAGCTGATTGTCAACTGCACGTGTAGTTGAGTTCTTTTTTTTGTTTATTTTGAGGACTTTGGTGTTTTTCAAAGCTTCGGGAATTACATAAAAATATAGCGAAAATGGCCAGAAGACCCGAGCACTCGGCACCGCCGGAAATTGTGAGTAAAATAACAGCCTGGCATGAATAGTTCTATAATTTGAAACTCCTTTTTAAGTTCTATAACGATGATGAGGCAAAGAAATACTCCACAAAGTAAGTAAAGTACTTAAAAAGCAATACCTAGAATTAAACATCTTGATATTTATAGCACTCGCATCATCGACATCCAGATTGAAATGGCGGAACGCGCCCTGGAACTGCTCGCCCTCCCAGATGACGACGAATCTCGCTTGATTCTGGACATTGGTTGTGGCTCCGGTCTGTCAGGGAGCGTCCTGGAGGAGAGCGATCACATGTGGATCGGCATTGATATATCAAAGTCCATGCTAGACATTGCTGTGGAGCGTGAGGTGGCTGGGGATGTCATCTTGGGCGATATGGGCGAGGGCATGCCCTTCAAACCGGGCACTTTTGATGGCGCCATCTCGATCTCTGCCCTCCAGTGGCTCTGCAATGCAGACAAGTCGTATCACAATCCGCACAAGCGCCTGCTCAAGTTTTTCACCACCTTGTTCTCAAGTCTAACGCGTACCGCCCGCGCAGTCTTCCAATTTTATCCTGAGAACTCTGACCAGATCGAAATGATAACCTCGCAGGCGATGAAGGCGGGCTTTTATGGTGGATTAGTTGTGGACTACCCCAATTCCGCCAAGGCCAAGAAATACTACCTAGTGCTAATGACCGGTGGATCGGCGGAGTTGCCGCAAGCCTTGGGTAAGAATTTCCAGAATTTCCTATCAGAAGACGCCACTAATGAGCTTCTTTTATTGCAGGTACTCCGGAGGAAGAGCGCCGGGTGAATTACATTAAGAAACGTGATGCCTGCCGTGAGGCACGCGGCAAGGCGCCCAAGAAATCCCGCGATTGGATTTTGGCCAAGAAGGAGCGTCGTCGTCGCCAGGGACTAGATACACGTCCAGATACTAAATATACAGCGCGCAAGCGCAGCGGAAAGTTCTGATTAAAGTTAATCTTTATCAACAAAAATAGCCATTTTTTCATTCATTTAAACATTTAAAGCTTAACTCTATGTACACTTTGGACTAGAGAACTCCTACGATTGCTTACGGCTAGCCAGCTGTTCCTCTCGATCCCGCTCCTCACGATCTCTGCGATGGCGCAGCTCTGCCTGCGTCTTGGGCGTATCATACGAGCTTTCGGCAAGGAACATCAGGTATATGGCCACGCCGGCAAAAACGAGGGAGATCAAAACCAAGTCCGTCTGGCTGGACATCTTGTTCGTCTCCTTTTGCACTCTAATTCGATCGTATTTGGCCTGGGCGGTCTGTCTTCGATCAAAGGACTTTCCATAGTGGCTACGCGACCACTCGTCAAAGTCGTAGATGGGCGTCCGCCCCTCTGAGTCGGCGACGCGGGATTTCTGGAAACGCGACTTGTAGAATTTGGTCTCCGGATCATCCTCCACCACGGGTTCCGCCACATCGTGGATATCCTGCGCATACTGTGAGCCGGCTGTGTGGACGATGCCCTTGTCGTATAGGCGACGCAGCCTATAGTTGCCCAGGATCTCGTACGCCTGGGTGATCTCACGGAATTTCTTGGCGGCACTCTCACTGCCCTCGTTCTTATCCGGATGATACAGCATCGAGAGTCTATAGTAGGCAGCTTTTATTTCGTTCTGCGTGGATCTTTTTCCAATGCCAAGGGCGTCGTAGTGGCTCATCTGCTGAGCCAAGGTCATGTGTAGGCTCCGCGACAGGACGAGATGCCGCCATAGCAGGGAGCCGTGCTGGAACATCCTTGCTTTCGGCCCTTTTTTAGGCGCTGTTTTTGGTTGTTTTCGTTTAGTTATATCACATGAAAGCCAAAACAAAACGGATCAGCTGTTTGAACTTGAAGTTCTTTCCCCTGCCTAGCCTAGAGGTGGAAGTACAAGCGATATAATTACGAGGAATCGATTAAAATCCAACAAGTTTTTTCTCGAGTTGAGTTGAAATTTACTGAATTCTTGGACAATTTCATTTTATCGAAAATATTAAATAATAATTTAAAAAAGGGCTTTTTAAAATATAGATTAGTTCGACCTATACCTTTATACCTTCTTTAATAGCTTCGTGGATGAGCTATATCACTACCTACTAAGCAGTTTCAAATTGATTAAAATTATCGACCAAAAAGCGCTCCATTTGAAGATGTCGCTCAGGCTGGCAACTCTTGCAGCCGGCTCTAAAACATCTGGCAGCACGGCCGTCTATAAATAAAAATAAAAATAGTTAGTTCTAGTTGGGATGAGTTTTCCGACACAGCGTGCTTGATTTTCCCGTTGGCCATCTGCCGACCTAAACGTGTGTTTGTGTGTGTGCTGTTCTAGAGCGATCGAGAAGTTTCTGGCAGCCAAAATTAAGGCCACAAAACCAATCGGCCACCAAGATCGTGAGTCATTTGTCTCAGCGCACTCATAGGAGTTCCATTTAAAGCCTGTTTTTCTGTAAAACAGACGAAGAGAATTGTGTAACCATGACGAACGCGATCACCACAGAGGAGGTATCCGATGCCGGTACCTATAAAGATAAGGGCAATGAGGCCTTTAAGGCCTCCCGCTGGGAGGAGGCAGTGCAACATTACGGCAATGCCATAAAATTGGGTTCCAAACACAAGGAGCTACCCGTTTTCTACAAGAATCGTGCCGCCGCCTATCTGAAGTTGGAGCAGTACGAGAACGCCGTGGATGATTGCACCGAATCGTTGCAAACGACTCCCGGAGATCCCAAAGCCCTGTTCCGCCGGGCGCAGGCGTATGAGGCTCTGGAAAAGTTCGAGGAGGCCTACAAAGATGCCACCGCTTTGTTTAAGGCGGATCCGGGTAACAAATCCGTGCAGCCCATGCTCCAGCGGCTGCATGTCATCGTGCAGGAGCGCGTGGCGCGCAATGCCAAAACCTCGACGAAGGTGACGCAGATGATGGATCTTACCTTTGATTTGGCCTCCCCCATCGACAAGCGTCGTGCCGCAGCCAATAACCTGGTAGTTTTGGCCAAGGAGCAGACTGGAGCGGAGCTCCTTTACAAAGAGCACTGTGTCCAGAAGGTTGCCACGTTGGCCAAGTTGGAAAAGGATGAGGAGATCTATGTGAACATGGTGCGTGTGGTGGCCGCTCTGTGCGAAAATAGCGTAGAGCGTACGAAGGGCGTGCTCACGGAACTCGGAGTCCCTTGGTTCATGCGGGTCTTTGACCAGAAACACGAGGACTGTGTGGCCACCGCCCAGTATTGTCTGCAGACAATCATCAATGCCTTGTCTGGACTGAAGAACAAGGCGGACTCCAAGCCGAACAAAGAGCTGTGTGCCAAGAATAACCGGGAAATCGACACACTGCTTACATGTCTCGTGTATAGCATTACGGATCGTACCATTTCTGGAGCGGCTCGGGATGCCGTCATGGAGCTGATCACCAGAAATGTTCACTATTCGGCTTTGGAGTGGGCCGAGCGTCTTGTGGAGATCAGGGGCCTGTGCCGCCTCTTGGAGGTGTGCTCTGAACTGCCGGATTACAAGTACGAGAGTGCCATGGATATCACCGGCTCATCGTCAACGATTGCCTCGGTTTGTCTGGCCCGCGTCTACGAGAACATGTACTATGATGAGGCCAAGCTGAAGTTTACGGACCAAATCGATGAGTTCATTAAGGATAAGCTCCTTGCGCCCGATATGGAGTCGAAGGTGAGGGTCACTGTGGCGATTTCGTCTCTTCTTAGCGGTCCGCTGGATGTGGGCAATCAGGTCATCGCCAGGGAGGGTAAGTAAAAAAATAATAGGGTACAATATATTTAACTAAACATTTGCTTTACTTTACTTAGGCATCTTGCAAATGATCCTGGCCATGGCCACAACCGACGACGAGCTGCAGCAGCGTGTGGCCTGCGAGTGCTTGATATCCGCCTCCTCCAAAAAGGACAAGGCCAAGGCTCTCTGTGAGCAGGGCGTGGACATTCTGAAGCGTCTGTACCACTCCAAGAACGATGCGATTCGTGTGCGCGCCCTGGTAGGGCTGTGCAAGCTGGGCAGTTACGGTGGACAGGATGCGGCTATTCGGCCATTTGGCGATGGTGCAGCTCTTAAATTGGCGGAGGCCTGTCGTCGTTTCCTTATCAAGCCTGGCAAGGATCGGGACATCCGTCGCTGGGCAGCCGATGGTCTTGCCTACCTGACTCTCGATGCCGAATGCAAGGAGAAGCTGATTGAGGACAAGCCCTCCATACACGCTCTCATGGATCTGGCCCGAGCTGGGGATCAGTCGTGTATTTACGGTGTGGTCACCACCTTTGTGAACCTGTGCAATGCGTATGAGAAGCAGGAACTGGTGCCGGAAATGGTGGAGTTAGCGAAGTTCGCCAAACATCACATACCCGAGGAGCACGAGCTGGACGATGTGGATTTCATTAACAAGCGTATCACGGTGCTGGCAAACGAGGGAATAACGACTGCTCTCTGCAGCTTGGCCAGAACGGAGAGCCATAACTCCCAGGAGCTAATTGCCCGAGTCCTAAATGCCGTTTGTGGCCTAAGAGAGTTGCGAGGCAAGGTCGTGCAGGATGGTGGCGTTAAGGCTCTGCTCCGCATGGCCCTTGAGGGCACTGAAAAGGGCAAACGTCATGCTTGCCAGGCGTTGGCTCGGATTGGTATAACCATTAACCCAGAGGTGGCATTTAGCGGTCAGCGATCCTTGGATGTGATCCGTCCGTTATTGAACCTACTGCTGCAGGATTGTACCGCGCTGGAGAACTTTGAATCGTTGATGGCGCTCACCAATCTGGCCAGCATGAATGAAAGCGTCCGCCAGAGGATCATTAAGGAGCAGGGCGTGTCGAAGATCGAGTTTTATCTTATGGAGGATCACTTGTACCTCACCCGTGCCGCTGCACAATGTCTGTGCAATCTGGTGATGAGCGAAGATGTGGTGAAAATGTTCGAAGGCGACAACGATCGTGTGAAGTTCTTGGCTCTCCTCTGCGAGGATGAGGATGAGGAGACGGCCATGGCATGTGCCGGAGCTTTGGCCATGCTTACGTCGGTCTCCGTCAAGTGCTGCGAGAAGATGCTAGCCATCGCCAGCTGGCTGGATATCTTGCATACACTGATCGCCAATCCCAGTCCGTCCGTGCAGCATCGTGGCATTGTCATAATCCTGAACATGATCAACTCCGGTGAAGAGATCGCCAAGAAGCTATTCGAGACGGACATTATGGAGCTTCTGAGTGGATTGGGACAGCTGCCGGATGAGTCGCGTGCCAAGGCCCGCGAGGTGGCCATCCAGTGTCTGGCGGCGGCGGAGCGGCATCGGATTATTGAGCGATCCGACGATGCTGAGATCCCAGACGTATTTGCCGAAAGTGCCAAAATTACAGAGATTATCGATGACTGATCGATCTGTGCCTTATGTCCCTTCACCCCACCTCGTTTCATATTCTTTCATTCTAAAACTATATTTATTTTCAAGCAAATTTATTGCGTACTCATATATTGTTTTATGAAAAATATTGTACTTACGAATTTATTATTAAATTCATCAGAAAGTGTTTCGTTTTGAACTTGATTGGGTTTTTCTTTCGGGATGGGACGAAATTATGGGTTTAATTCGGGAATATTAATGCTTAAGGGATACTAGGTTGATTTTATTTGTAACTTTTGTAGAGGAAGATTCAATTTATTCATTCATACTTCACTTTTGATTCCTTCAAGTGATGATGATTATAACGTCCTTCTTTATGCTTTGCAGTTTCTTTAACAAAGATAGCAGCATCTACTACTAATAATAATAATAAGAATTGTCAGGTGAACATATATTGGTTATGTGCAAAATACTTACAAGGTTTTTACATGTTTTAAAATGTATTTAAGTGTCTTTATCTTTTGGACTATATCCTTCTCCCCTTTTGGAGTTTAATTTATACAAATATACCTCGTAATACCTAAGCTTGTAAATAAATTAAACTTAAAGTTTGAGCAAATTGGCAATCCAATTTTATAATGAAGACCAATTCCAAGTCCAATGTGGGTCAGCAGTGCAACTCCCGCTTGCTCCAAACTCAATGGTGGCGTTTAAGTGTCCATTTTATTATGGATGCCAAAAATCGTTCTTAGTTTTCCCCTTCGAGGCAATTATGGGCACAGCAGCCCATTGAGCAACCTGCCACATGCAACAGGCAACTTGCCACAGCAACTGCGTGGGCTGCCATTTTTGGGTTACTCAACTGCTTTAATCCGATTTGGCTTTCGGTCGACGGCGGTCCGTATAGCGGATGCATTTAAGGACTTGGGGCACATTTCAGGCATTCTTAATGCGAATATTATTATTTTAGGCCCAGCGCAACCGGTTGCCAATTGCCAGATGCCACTGCCGTTGCAGTTGCAGCTTGCTCGAGCATTTTCCCACCGGCTGCGCTTTTCCCCGGTGCCGGTGCACTTCCTCGGTATGTTTTCTATTCGCTGCAACACTTAAACTGACATTAGCCGACAGCTCGAGGTAGCGCTGGGCTTCCTCTAATGCACAAATAATTGCAGAAGATGCTTCTGATGTGGCAGTTGCACAGTGTCAGGTAGCCGGGAATTCTGAGCGTCCGTCTCTTCCCGCTGATTGCTCAATCTCAATGAAATATGATTAAATAAATAATTGTTGCTTTAATTCAGTTTTGCTCATCGCAATAGAGAAATAGTTGAGGAGCGTTTCGGCTGTGCTAATGAAGCCGCCACTCTTTGTTAACGGCATTTCTTTAAGGCCATTAACTGAAGGTTGACCCGAATTTCAGGAGCTGTCAAGTGTTGTTATGTCGCACACATTACATACTCATTTATTCAGAATCAAAACCTTACAAATATTTAAGTTGAAGATGATAATTATAATGCTAATTAATAGGTTAAGGCATCGTATCTATTGCCAGATTAAGTGTAACTGTAACATTTCTTTATAAAATTTTATACATTTTGTAAAACCTTTTAAAATGATTAAATAAATCGAACAATCATAAATAAAAATTATATCTTAATATTTATATTATTCTCCACATTTATCATAAACAAACTAACATTTTAAATGATTGATTCTTAAAGAAAAATAAAGTATTACTTTTGATTTTCAACTTTTCTTCTTTTTTTGAATTTTCTCCATTCTGCCCAGTCATAATCCGATATCATGTTCCGAGAAAATAATCCCAAGACGTAATCCTCAAATAGAAAAGAAAACTTTCAGTTTCGCTTCAAGTGAAATTGAACTTCCCAAAAAAACAGAAAACAAACCAAAAATAATACCAAAATAAATAAATAAAACTGCATTCCATTTTTGTTTACATTCCACAAAAGAGCGGAAAGCGACATCTTCGGTCAAAGTGATGGAAGAACTTTCCCGGCTGAGGTAAAAGTTGCAGCCAGATTGATCGGCTTAAAGCCGCTCCAAGTAAATGGCTAACAAACACCGACCGTCCCGGCCCGTCCACTAAATGATCATTAAGGTGCGTAAAGCGACACCAAAACTGGACCGACCGAGTTGTATTTACTTTTTCGGCATTGGCCAGCGTCGTCAGCATTAGACATTTTGTCCTAATTACACAGACGACAAACCGAGCGGCTAACAGTTCGCTTAGGCTTCAGACTTTTCAGGCTTATAGTGGAGCTTGATTGGCGACGCGACGCATGTGCAACTTCACTTTCCATTTAATCTCGTTTCGTTGGTGCCACGGAGGCAGTGGGGCCGGAGATGGGAGGGTGCTGCCGATCGTGGTGGTGCAACTGCCGCCGCACAATTTGTCCCGTGGAAATCGAAAGCCGATTTTCATGTCAATATTTTTGTTTAATAAACTGGCCGTCTCGAGTCGTCTGCGCATGCGGAAAATATGCAAATTACCATCGACATCGACGTGCCCCCTTGGGCGATGCAACGCAACATATTTGCACACAGGGGAAAATATATTTAAAAGAAAAATCGTTTGGATAATATTGATTTGATGTATTCTAACCAAGCTTCTATAATTAATATAAATAAATCATAATATAAAATAAATTAAGGAAAAATATTTAATGTCTCAATTTCTGTCGTACAAAAAATACTATATATTTTTTTTTTTTTTTTTTTTTTTTTTTTTTTTTATTTCTTTATTGTCGCCGGAATCGTTCAAAGCCATTAGAACATGACCGGGCGTTTTGAAGGAGGGGTGAGTATGGAACATATGGGCCTAAAAACGATTATTTACAGTAATGTAGATGTGTTTAAATTGTTTCTAATTATTGCAAAAAGCGGGAAGACAGATCGCTGGGGTGCATTCTCTTAAGTCTTCTAAAAGTTTGCGGGTCAGCCAGCCTGCTAGCCAGTGGATTGGGGTGACTCCTTAGCCTGTCCAAGTAGCGTCTGCTGTGTTGATTGAGGAGGTCGCCCACAGGAACAAGGCGTAGATCATTTGTGATGGCCTGATTGGTCACGTACCAGGGAAGTCCGGATGCCCGTCGAGCAGCGCGTGCCTGCACTACCCTCAGTCTGTTTAGCTTTATTTTTGTATGAACAAATCGAAGCTATATAAACCATATGCACTAAATATTATTAATTATTAATAATTGCACAATAAATTAAATTCCAGAATTATCAAATGTCTCTTTCAGTGTGCCCACACAGATATAGATACTCTCTCAGCCAGCCAAGTTGCGTTGACCAATTGAACGAAAGTGCAGGCAACCAAGATACGGATGAAAGATGAAAGTTGTCCGCGAGTAGAATGACGATGCTGAAAGTGCAAGTGGCTTGGCATATCGAACGATCGATGTAAGATGGTTACGGGCTATATGGAAGCCATCAGACCGTGTACTGGTGTGTCAACCCAGGTAGCAAGAGAGATTCACTTTTCTTAGCCAATTCCCTGAGCACAAAGAATCAAAAATTATAAGAATAAACTCAAAAGAAGCATAGTTTTGTATAAGTTTATCTGAGGTCATTTTATAAAATTTTTGTCAGTACTTCCATCCATTAATATAAAGCGGCAAACTTTCCCACTCTACACAGCTTAGGCTAAGTTAAGACACTTGACTTGTTGAGCCATTCCCTATACCCTCCTCCTATCCCCAGCTAGCCAGTTAGTTTTAAAAATTTTTGTACATTTTCTTTTGGCCGGAACTGGTGGACAATTTGGCAAAGTTGCAGCGGTAAACGAAACTCGATTTTCCTTCGCATTGGCCATGGTAATTAATCAAACAACTGCCATCCGCCGAAAAAAAGACGTTGAAAACGTTGGGGATAAACGCGAAAACGGCGTCGTCTACAATCGAGCAAATCAAAAAGCCATGGCGAATTGTAACGCATAGGCGCAAATTTCGCTAAAATTTATATTAATCGTCGGAAGACGGTCGGGGAGGGACCAGTAAAGATACTGGTTCGCAACGATCGGTGTCCTCCAATGGTCAAATATGCTAAGCTTGCCAGAGAGAATAGGATTCCATTAGCAACATGGTCGGAAACTTGCAACAATGTTGCAGCCCAATGTGGCAATTACACTTGGAAATTTGTTTGTAACCTTACTCATCAGAAGATGGTTAGAAAGTATACAAAGTGTATAAATAATATATATAGAGATAAGAGTAGAGGTCTTTCATATATATTTATATATATTTATTTGTTTATATATTTATTTAAACGATTAATAAAAATATAAATACAAGAAGATCTCGGATTTAATTTGATGTAACCAAATAAAATTGTATTATTTAATAGAAATTCATTTTATTCAATTTAATAAATTGATAGTTGAGTAAAATATATTTGCAAAAAAGGAAATATTAGTAATAAGTAATCCTAAAATCATAAGCTTTCGGAATAATTTTCTCAGTTGGCAGACCTTTTAAGTTGAAAATAGTCTAAACTTTCAAATAAACAAAAATTCTCCATAATCTCTTGAAGCTCCTTCAACAGGGGAAATTTATAATTTAGACATATAAGAACATTTCCGTGGCTCTAATGTTGTTTTTTTCTGTGTAATTGCATTTGCTCTGGTCTCTCATAGGTGATAAGAAATAATTGAAAAGATTGTCGGGCATTTGAATCGATTGAATGGGCTGGCAGGGAAAAAGAAGGACCGCAAAGGGCTATAATTAGGCGATTTGTGATTGTGCAGGATCCTGTGCGTTTGTGGGCAAAAGGCAAATGTTTATGTTATGTCAATTGTCGACCACACAAGCAAAGATCGCCACGCCCGATGGGCGAACGGGCATAAGGAGGAGGTGCCGCACAGTGCCTTGCAAACTGTGCACTGCCCTCCGTCATTAAGGTTGCGACGAGTCTGTCGTCTGTCGTCAGTCTTCGCCACTTTGCTTTCTTTTCGCTGAGCTTGCAGTCTTGCCACAGTTTCCCTTCCATCTGCATGGCATGCCCTGCCCCACTACTGTCCCCCCACTCGTTGCCTTAATTGTTTTATTGCATTTTCAGCGGGTGAGAGAGGCAAACTTTCTATTTGCACATTTTCACAGGGAAAAAATATTTAATTTTCCTTCTTTTTTTTTAGTCTGTGTGGACTGAAAATTGCTTGAAAAATGCTTCGCGATAAATGTTGGATTTTTTTTATTGAAGATGCGGACTGGCGACATCAACAATATTTTTCTTCCGCCTAATTACAAATGGGAATTTTCATATTTGTGACTTGTCATAGTTGCCCCCGAGGGTCTCGTTGTAGGTAACGTATCTTGATACCTTTCTTTTAAATGCTGAGCACAAGTAAAGGTAATGTGCATGTGTCGAAATGATAGGCACCCAAAATTAGAGCTATATTTTATCCATATTGTAAAAAACTCACAAGTGTGTAAAGATTTGCTGGTATTTATAAAATTAAATTGAATAATTGGCTTATAGTTATTTTTGTTATCTTTTTGCAATATTGTGTAAGGTTTATAATTCAGGCGTTTCTCTTAAATGAAGTTTTATTTCACCATTTTACATTACCTTAGATTCTTTCCTTACTTTTCGGTTTATATGAAGTTAACTTCAAATATTTTTATAAGCTTTAAACTTTACAAAAACATTAAAGGTTTAAGTTACTCCAAATAAGTATTGATTATTAACTTACCTTAATTAACTAACATAGAAATTATGGATCTAGTACAAGGTAACATCTGAGCCTTTCAATATCTGTAAAAATCGAATTTTCTTATTGATCTATTTCAATTGTAAGGAATTTTACTCTTCTTTTCTTAAGGGCAATCTGCCCTGTTGTTTGTTAAGACAGTGAAACCAATTGTTTGCTAACAATTTGGCTATTAAAAGTCATTTTTAACCATCGTTAGTTAGAGCGTCTTCCCTGTTTAATGGCTGTCAGCAATTGAGAGCGAGTTTCGCATTAAGCAGCAGCTGCCCCGATCAATTCAGCCTTAAAAGGCTGAAAGGCATAATCATATGGGGCCACGGCAATGGGCAAAGTCAACCCTTTTTATGTGCAAATCTTAGCGCGTTTTATGAGCCGCTCATTAGAACGCGAACATGACCAGGAGATGGACACGCTGCGTATGCCGGCAGTTGCTGGGATGGGGGCACCAGCACTGCCAGCCGCTGCCGCGCCTTTATGACGTTCAGATGTCGACAACAATGGTAGACTGACGTTGCCAAGCCAACAACACCGAGAGAAAATCAATAAGAAGTTTAGAAAATCGTGAAAAGAAGAAGTTGCGGCCACAAGAAGGCTTAACTGATCTCTAGTATATCGTTTACAAAGCATAGGAACCGAAGCTTCTTACTTTTCTATTTAAAAATGCCTTCTTCTTTACTTTAATATATTTTTAATTTAAAAATTAAAAGACTGTCCCCACCAATTACTTAATTAATAGTATTTATTAACCTAATTTGTCGCAGCGTAATGGGGAGCAAAGAATAAGATATAGACGCTGACGAAGATGCGGTGCCAGTGCTACTGGCTCATTATAATGGGCAGCACTTTATTTAAATGCGCCACGGCACATCATTAACAAGGCAAATGCTATACTACGGATCCTCAGTTTCTGTTCAGATATATTCTCGGTTCACTTTTCCCGGCGAGGGTCTACGGGGCGAGCCTAAGGATGTTTGTGTGTTTATGTGGATGGGTCTCTAAACTAGCAAACGCAGACCGCACGCACTTTCAGTTGGAAAGGGGGAAACCGGGCTTGCAATGCAGCAAGGCAATGGGCAGATATTTTATAATATCTCAATTGATGAGAGGGGTCTCCATCGAGTTCCAGTGCACAGTGGGGCAAAGAATAATCATAGGAACTTAGAAAATATTAAGGAGATCAAACTGTAGTGATATGTAATATAAAATACAGCAGAGCGGATCTCCTGCGAGAGATGGAGAGATTAACTACATATATATAATTACTCTAATTAAATTTATTTAATTCGAAATACGTTATTTTTCCAAGAATCGTATAAAAAGGATTTCTTGGAATTCTGACGAAAAAATATAAATATATATATAAATAAATTCTTATCAATAAGAATATATAAATGTACCTTGTTATCAGTTCGAAAACATTAGAGTATGTTTACCTCTCAAATTGATAAGAATATGTATTATTCGCAAAGTCAGTCCTCCATATGACACAAAAGACACCTCAAGTTAATTGTTCCTTATATTTTTTTTTTCTAAGCAAACTTTAAATTAATTTAATTAGAAACTTCATGTTATTTTACTTTTAATTGCTAATTGTTATATGAATATTTTAAGGCTATTTGTATGTTGTATGCTGTTCTTCCTAGAGTATATTCTTTTAGTTATCTTTTTTTGTTATATTTAAAGAAATATTACAAATCAATGAGCGGGTATTAAACTTTCGGCTTTCTTGCTCCTCCGTTCGAGGATGGAGCATTGCGGCTCCTCGTAATCGTTCATTGTTCTGTTGCCCTGGCGGATTGCTGATAGCAATTATTTGCGCTGCAGCTTCTATATAAGTAGGATCCATCAATGTAAATAAATTCATTTCAAAAGTGCAGTTCACATGAATCTTCTGGTTCGTGACGCATAGTTCAAGAGTCGCAAAACAAAATATTAATTTTCTTTTTAATTTACAGGTATTTCTTGTGGTTGTGGCCCTTGCTGGCTTGGATCTGGCCACGCCTATTCCAAATAATGGAGGTGGAGGGCTCGGTGGATTGTTCGGTGGAGGCCAAGGCGGAGGTCAAGGTGGAGGAAGCCCAGGATTTGGTGGTCTCTTTGGATCTATAGCTAACATAGTCGACGAAAGTATAAAGCTTGGGCAACGTAAAAAACAACGTGAACAATACGAAAATAGTCTGTATGGAGGAGGACAGAATTACGGTGGCCCGTATAACGGAGGCCCTTATAATGGAGGCCCGTATAATGGAGGCCCGTATAATGGAGGCCCGTATAATGGAGGCCCGTATAACGGAGGTCCGTATAACGGAGGACAAAATGGTGGCGGGCCATATAATGAAGCACCCTATAGCGGAGGATCAAATTATGGCGGCCCAAATAATGGAGGCTCTAATGGTGGCAGTCAAAGTGGCGGCGCAGGATACCCCATCATGGACCTAAGTGCTCGTCGATACAATCAGAGACCTTACTCTTCCAGACAATATAATCGACCCTATAATGGATATAATGGCCAATATAATGGACAACAGCATTGGGGCAAATAATTTTGCACTAAAAGATATCGAAAGCGAACTCTGCGGACATCTGTAGGCTTATCCATTCACTTATCCATATGTTGCTGATTTAAGAAAACTTACAGAAATATAGTTTTAGGTTTTTTTTAATTTTTGTGTTCATTAAAAACTAGTGAACATAATATAAACCATTTACGAACTAATAATAATAATAATAATACACAGAAAAATGAAAACTGTCTTGAAGCTTTTTTGCATTCTTCTTCAATACTTTTAATAAATCGTTAACTTAAGCCTCTTTTTCTTATCAGTTCACTTATTGATTCCATAAATAAACAAAGACCATTGAAAAATTCCTATTTCGTTAAGACTTTTATTTATTCAGTTTTCCCCTTAAATTACTTAATCTTAGCTAAGTAAACACATTTTTTTCTGGAATTTTTTTTACTTCCCTAAACTATGCAAAAATTCCGCAAATCTACAATACGTAGAATTATGAACCAAATTATTATTAAATTGTATTTTTAATTTGGGGCTTTTTTGGTTCGTGAACTTTTTTCTTCTAAAACAATATCATTAACATTCATCTTTGTCAAAATAATCAGCAAAATGTTCATATAAAAATGCCGACAGATCAAGAAAATAAGTTCATTCAAAGTCTGCAATCACAATGAAGTGGCTGGTGAGTAGATTTGAGAAGTCTCTTAACATATGTACAACCTTTAAAATATTTATTTTACAGACATTTATATTTATTATCCTTATTGCTATTCACTTTGCCACTCCGTTTTTATTTGATTTAACATGTGCCAGAGAGCTTATGGAAATTTGGTTTCGCGTATCTAAAAAATTTCAACATAGACTACGTAGTTATTTAGACTCTGAGCCTGGAAAAAATACTGTCGATGGAGGAGAAAAGGCACCATACCGATATCCTATATTTGATTTAGGGATGGACTATTAGTAATAAAATCTATAATGAATCATTTTTATAGTAAATGGATTCACTTCCAATGTGTACATTAGTATCATTATAAATAAATCAAATATGTAATGAAATATGCCTTAGCATAGTGTTATAATATTTATCACAACACGTACGTTGGTAAAAAATTTGTCTTTATTAAATAGTTCCCCTCTTTTTGATTACAGTTGAGTAGAAACTTTCTCTATCAGTGGATGGGCTAACACTCCCAATATTATTATGTTTAACTTCGGAAATGATTTACTTTGGGCGCTAGCTGCTTGGCCAGCTGGAATTTACTAAATAGATTGGATGGCTAATAAGAACCGAAGGTGCAAGACCCGTATCTAGTCAGGAATACATCGATTGTGAGTGGATTGGGACTACTACTGCTGACAGAATGTGTACTGATGGGAGGTTATTTAGCTTTCATTTAAAATTATTTAATTTTTACTTATTACAACTTTTTCTGAGTCTGAGTCTTCTTAGACATTGTGATATATTCTTTAGTGTATTTTTGGAGTTTTGATGTACAGCAAGTGCTTCTCCTTGCCTTAATTTGTGTTATTCCACAAGAATAATGGCTAGCGCCAAGGAGATAGTAATTATAATAAAGGCTGTGTGCAAGAAGGTGGCATTAGGTTGATAAGGACTAGAAGGACTTATCGGAGCTATGGGAAACGAAGCCATCATTGACACTAAAACTAAGATATATTTGCAAACTGTACACAGAAATATAAATATATATTTATATGCTTATCTGTAAATTAATATATACACTTATAGTATATATAGAATTTAGTGGCTAACAAATAATACAAAACTAATACATAATACAAAACGTGACTCATAAGTTCTGGCATCTTAAAGTCTTCATTGACTGCTGATTGAGTTGATTCGATTTTCCGCGATTCCAAAACCAATGTACCTTCGTGGGGCGCCTTAATTGGTTTCGTAGAACTCGCAGCGGACCCTTCTTCTCGATGATCGCTTCGTTTACCTGTTCGCACTACACTACACCTTCCTTCCAGTACCATCCCTTCCCCTTCGTACTTTCCCTGGATTTCGCCTATTACTATTTTCTGAAGTTCTTGGCTCTGATTCGCCTTCTGCCCGATAATTAAGGTCGAACATTGCTGACCAGCAACTGCATCTTGGTCTTGGGCTTGGGCTTTGGTGCGTTTGCAAATTACCCTGCAATTGCAACAAGTCAGAAGGGATAAGCAAAATTGACGGTAAATATAGCTTACTGCTTAAAAATCTTTGATTGATTAAATAGAACATTTAATAGGAAATCTTTATCAGTACGATTTCCTCAAATTCAACTGTAAATTTCTGTTGAAAACTGATCGTCAGATTTAAATGCCGCACACGAATCCAAAGACGAATTAAACGCCTATTAAGACATCATTGGTATTTTCTATTATCATGCTTTGTTTTGGCCCCGGCAGTCGTATCAATCAATCAATCAATCAAATCAAAGCGCATCCAACAAAACGCCAATTTATGTCAGTAGTTCCGCTCATCCTTGACACAAAATTCATACCGAGAAGCGAGATCTCTCACATACATACAAAAACATAACATTTATGCGTAATTATCGAAGGTGGCTAAATGGACATACATACATATATCCCCCCCTCCAGCAGTAAATCAAAACGGCCCACAAATATTTACAAAATCATAAGCGAACCAAAATATATGTTTGCTTTGATTTAATTGCTGTTCGGTCTTGTTTACCCGATGAATTTTTGGCCAACCTTCGTGCCTGGGTGGGAGGCAAATTGGCAGTAGGTTTTTTTTTATTTTAAATGTTTATGTATCCAAACTTAATTACGCGCGTGTATCTGTCAGATGACCAAGCCAATCTTTTTACAATGAAGAGGCCTGAGGCCGAAATAAAACCGAAATAACTGAAGTAAATATGGCAAGCCAAATGGAAAAGGCACTGAAACTTCTCTAGGATACTCTGTTTTAAAGGTATTATCTATTTTAAAGAATTTCATGAAATGTAAATATTAATTTTATAACATTTATCAAAATATAGTTTTCTATAACTTAAATATTAAATATGAGAAAATAAAGCGGAGATTCAAATCCACTGAGATCAGGTTTCCTTTCCTGTTTATTTATGGTTCGGCTCTGAGGGTTTAAGCTAGCGAATGCCGCTACGCCCAGGGGTACGTTTATTCAGGTTCGTCGGAGCAACATAATTTTGCTCAGAAATTATTAGCACTTTATTATTTTGGTTTTTTTTTTGTGGTTGTTACGCCCCTTTCTTGTACGCATTAGCACTAAATTCAAAAAACCCACGAAACCCACAACCAGCATACGGGCCAAATTTTTCACCTTTCGTTTTGAGGTTGAAGTTTTAATGAACACTTAGCAACATACTGACAGAAACATGTGCAAATGTTTCAATAAAATTAATACAAAATAACATAACTAAATTTAAAACTATTCTTTAGTTATAAATTAATTTGTTGAATAAATATTTTCTTAAACTTATAAATATGCTTAATAAATTGGTATGAATATCGAACATTATTGTTGAACAAACATTAACCAATATAAATCCAGGAAGCCTTTGCACTCGCAGCCATATGTCATGACTGATTTCCTGAAATACTTGTCGCCTCTTCCTGCTCATCATTAGCGTCATCAGCATCAGCATCACATAACGATCGTTCAACTCTCGTTGACCATTGAAATTATTCGCATGACCCCACGGGGATTCCGCTTGCACCTCCTATTGAAAACGTGAAAAGCCAGCCAAAGCGCTGGAAAACCGAATGAAAAAATACAGCACCAGCTGACCGATCGTGAACTCTGCGGTTGTTTGGGCAGACATCTTCACCTCTTGTCGACTTTCCACGCTTCCCATTTCCATTTTCATTTCCATTTCACTTTCTTTTGCCCAACGCGATGCCGCCGAGAGATGCTTCCTCGCAGCATCGCGTAATTAACATTCAGCTCTCGACTCTGCTGCCAGTTGCCCCTGCCGGTTGCCGTTCGTAATGAGGAAACAAATGTTGTCAAATGCGTTGGCGGTTGGGCCACAGAAAAACAGAAACAAAAACTGCAGCTGTGCGGGATGTCATTGCACTCGCTTTTAAATGGGGTTCCCAGAGTCACCACATCATTGCCAATAAATGAAGTTCAGACAGGCCCCAAGTGTAATGGAGCTTAATGTCAAGGCTTGGCTTACAAATAGTATGCTTTATAATTATTTAACAAACATCAAGCCTTCCCTGTTTGTCTATTTGTATTTTTTAGGACTTACATATACTTATGAACAATTATATTACAAATTTGTAGACTTAATCTTTACATTGTTCTCTCATTTTATATTCCATCAGGTCTGTAGTAGTATTGCTCAGAAGGACCTTCATTGGCTAGGGATATAAAAAAATTACCGACTGTTTTCAGAATTTCTTCTATTGATAGACCCTGATGTCCCTGGTAGTAAGTTTCATCTCTTAAGTAAAAGCATGTGGTTGAATGGATGGCCATGAAGGTCAAACTCAAGAATAGCTACAAAAATGTAGATTAATAAAGGTTTAGTAATATTCAGTACCTTTATTTGATTTAACTCACCAAAAGATTCATTTTGAGGTACAGATTGAAAATGAGTTGATTTCAAAAAAGATTTGAAACTTATACTCATCTATGAATTCTTATCGTGAGCTTATTCTACGGAAATTAGAAAATTGAATGAAAAATAGAAAGCTTTAAATACTTTTCCAGCTAATCAAAGTTTCTGAATCATTAAAAATAAGCTTGGGAAAATCTTTAACATTTTCAACGGAATATAATACTTCCTCAGTGACACTTAACAGATAAGAAATAGAAACCTTATTTTTTCCCACGAATCAACAATCTGAAAATGATTTTTTGGAATTTAGAATTCTGAAAATTTTGTTGACTTTTATTATTATATATTAATATATATATATTATAGTTGTCTTTATGTGTAAAAATGTCAATTGCCTTAGATCACTCAACTAAGTAGTTTCTACGTGCAGTAATTTGTGGCATGTGTGTGGCTTTGAGAACTGCGGTTTCCCATACAACAGAAGCGAAAACCGACAGAGACAGGGTCTTCAGGTAGGTTTAAAGCTGAGAACGCTGATGTAGATTAGGATGGAAAAGCGCAGTATAATAGCTAATAAATGCAAGTCTTAGACTCATTTCGAACGTGTTAAAATGCAACTGCAGATGGGCCCGGAAGCCAAAATAAATACATAATCCTAACACGCTATATGTGAGTTTTCCGACTGCAGGCTATTGTAAAACTGCTTTTGTACTACAAAAACCTTTACTTAGCAAAGTATCTACATTTATATAATTTCATATCCGACTATATTTATTCTTTTATATTTATTTAATTGGAAATGTAAGTGATCTTTGATACAAAGCTATTCTTGCCTAACCTTAAGAATACTGTGAATTTCCATACAAAAACAGGATTTTGGATCTAGTATGTTACGGACTTTTATGAAATCTTACATACCTTGCTCCCTTGGCTAATTTCTTGGTTTTCTAGGAAGGCGCTAATCAAAAGTTTAATGGCCAGAAAGGGAACGAAGCAAAAGGCATGCAAAGCGCCAAAGCAAACAACTATAAAATCGACAGCAAGTCAAAAAAAAAGAAGAAAAATAATAATAAATGGAAAATGTGCAAACCGGCAACCGGCGAAATCCAGCCTGCCGCCGCCACCGATATGAGGCGAGCTCAACAATTATTATGCAGCAGCAAAAATCCACTCGAGGCGTTGCCCGCAGCCAAGTCGCTGCCAAGTGATTCTAATGATGCTTCTAATGATATAGTCAAAAGCGAAGCGCAACTCGCTGCTGCAAGGGGCTCGGAGAAGGAGTCGGTAGCAATTGCATTCGGTTAGCCATTTGGGGGGACCCAAAGTCTGTCTTTATTAACCCTTAGGTAGCTCCTACTCGTAGAAGGAATTTCATTTGGAAAAATTTCATTAAATTTTAATTAGTGTTGCGCTCTATATTTCCTTAAAGATTTCATGTATAATGTAAGGAATATATCCCTTGTTTTTCAAGTAAAAAATCTTTTTTTTATACCGATCTATTGAAAATATAAGAAAACTTTACTATAAATTATATAAATCTTAGCCTACTTCGCAAATCATATTACATATTTGTATAAAAAGGTGCATTAGTTCTTGTTAACTTAGCTTAATAATATATATCCCCTAAGCCATTTCATGGGTTAAATAAATGCTCTAATACGCCTTTCCCCTTTCACGGCTCCTTCCTTCCTCGACGCGCGTCAGACTTTTCCGCTTTGATTTTGCGTTAATCTTGGCTTGCACCTGTTGGACGTTCGGTCCGTCCGTCCGTCCGCTTCTCGGTGGGTTGGCGACTCTTCCTCCTGCTGGCTGCCATCCCCCAGGAACCCCTCCTGCCAGCACTTCGGGCTGGGAGCAAAGGCGATGCCGTTGTTCAATTTTGCGTGCCGTTGCCGCCTCTGTTATTTTAACAATCTGCCATTTAAGCGTAAAAAATGTTGCCTCGTTTCGTGCCGCAGAGTTTTCCTTTTTGTTTTTCCTTATTTTTTTTGTCAGCGGCTCTTGCTTGAATTTAGTTTTTTTTTTCGGGCTATTTGATTTGGCAATCATGGAGCGATGGCGCTGCGTTCTCCATTCTGCATTCTGCGTGTGCTTTTCGGTTTCAGGTTGTTTGGTTTTTTTGTCTTATTTTTCTTCTCTTGCTTTTGGGCGGCGGCGTTGCGTTAGTTGAACCTTTTTCGGGCAAAACACACTCGAGAGTTGGTCAAAAGGAAATGGCAGGGGGGAGGGGGGACAGACGGGCTAGTTTGGACGGCAAGAATGTGGATTAGTCAAGACTTTGATTGAGAAATTCTTAGCGGCCACCGTGTTTTGTTAAACGGATAAATAGGAAGTCATTTCGGGATTTAATTTACTTTCGCTCTGCCTTAAAGATAATTATTTTTCATTTTTTTGTTGTATCCCTCTGCTCGTAGATACATATATATGAAGGCCATCCACATATGACAGCCGTGAGTTGATCGTCCATCATCGTACATGGCCAATGGCAAGGTAATCCAGGATGAGTTTGCATTGGAAATCGGAACCTGTCAGGCAGGTTAACTCTCTAGGTTTCGGAAGTCCAGATTGGCTGCTTTTTATGCCGCAGCATGATTACAATTTAAAGCATAATAAAAATCGAATAGTTTAAATAAGAGATTCATGATTTTTGTATAGAAAACTAGAGGGTTTTTTGATTTTAGTTTTTATTAAAATATTCTTCTTGCTTTCGATTGTTATGCTGGCTTATACAATAAACTTTCGTTAATATAAACTATACATATTCTAAAATGTTCATTTACAATTCATAATATATATGGTTTCCACTCTCAATATATTCTCAATTCTCTTGTGCAGCATCTGCAAGATTGGGAACAAAAACTGGCATGAATGTAGCAGAGTCATAGGAGCTATCGAGGAATCCTTTAACAACAGTCGCTGCTGTATTTGTAGTCGGAACAGGAGCAGGAGCCAACGACTACCGACAACATCAGCTACCAGCAACATCAACTACTTGTGGCAATTGCGTAAATGATGTTCTAATACAACATCAATTACAATGGCAAGCGGCCCATGGCCGAAACCGTAATGATGTAGTCAGCCTCCGAGAGTTGCGTTTCAGCCAGGTTTCGTCTCCGTCTGCGTCTCCTTCCCTCCGCGTCTCCGTTCTGTGGCAGACAACTTCTGGCTTGTGCTCCTCAATAAGCTTGTGGCATTCACGCCTTGTTGTTGCCAGCTTTATCCTCCTCTACTGCCAGTGTGTAGCTGTTATCGTTGTCGCTGAACCGGCTGGCACTCGGTCCCTGCTCTCGGCATCTCCGTAACAGTTGCCCAAGTGCAACCATAAATACCCTGTACACCGGCATGGAGTATCATGTTTGATATTCACTCAAAAATTCTCACACTTTCCCAATTGAAAAGTGAAAATGTGAGCAAACAAAGGGGGAGGGAAAAATCGTGTTGGTCTTAAATAAGGTTTAAGGAACTCAATATTCAAGTTACTTTAAGTATCTTTTATAAGGCTTACAACTACTGAAAGGTTATTAAATATAAAAATATATCAAGGATACATTTTTATATTAAAGCTATAACCATTCAGAGATTAATAGCTAAGGGCTTGAACAGACGCGCTTTCAGGTAATACATTTTCCGATGAAAAACCACTTTTATTTTTGCAAACCATTAATTTTTTTGAGGGACAGCAATTTTATTATATATTTCTTTAAGATAGGGTACTCTGACGACGAAATCATTTCATTTTGAAGCTTTCTTGGTGAATTCAAGTAAAAATTTCATGCACGTTGTTGCCGTTGTCGTTGCAGCAGTAACAGCAGCAACAACAACCGTTTTACGCATGCGTGTGCCTTAGCCACTGGGCTACCTGTTGCACCTGCTCAGCCCCCTCTTCAAGTCCCCTTATCTACCCACCAACAGCTGACTGTGGCACTGCTTCAATTTATGTTTTAATTGTGGAAATTATGTGACACATGTTGCTGCTGTGGCTCTGCGCCGCGTGCTTAGGCGGCGCATCTGAGAGCACCGAGCGCAGACCCGAAGAGCCGCCGTCTGTCATAACTGGTAAAGTTGTAATTAAACTGGTGCTGGGATCTCCATCCTCATCCCACCTCCACCCCTGGGAAACTCTCCTTGGGCTGCGTTCGTTGCCGCCCATTGGATGAAATTGACTGGAATGGGGCGACAGCGTTTTGTGGGTTTTTCTCGGGCTGGTTGTAAACATTTTACGGTTGTTTATTGCCATCAATTGATGCATGGGTGGATGGATGTTGGGAAGTTTTACAGGATACTGGATAATAATTTAGTTCGAGTGTGAGCATTAAAGGGGCTTTCTATTGGCTTGGGGGAACAATTAGTTCAATTACAATGTTTGCACATTCAAAATCCATTACCTAATATGTACATACCTAAAAAAGGTATACTTACAATGATAACAGCAGGAACTATTTTTTGCAATATTTTAAAACACTTTCCTGTAAGTTTGCCTGTTAATTCCATCAACATTATAAATTTTTTCAATTTATCAAAGCCCGAAAATTGCGTAAAAAATGTAATCAAAGTTGAAATCATTGAGAAGTGAGAACTATATAATTAGGCTCATAGAAGTTTTTATGGTTATGGCTTTCGTTGCTGTTGCCTTCCGCAGAAATGCTCTAACTGCACTGTGATTGATTGATTGCCTCTAAGACTGAGGAGTTGTTGACTTTACAGCGTGTTTATGGCTGCGCTTGAGTCTTGAACCCAGGTGAACTTAACACAAGCCAACCGCAAACAGTGCCTCCCGACTCCCCCATACAGCTGCGGTCAAAATAGTGGCATGTTCAAGGTTAAAAAAGAGCTTATCTTACTACCCATTATATATAAGTTTATTTTTTATACCCAACAGTATAGAATTAATGTAGGAATAGTTTAGTTTTTACAACTATTATATTCATTAGTTGTTTGGGAATAAAACTATATTCTTAGTATCCTGTAAAAGACAATATATTACCATTTTGCCGGTCGTATTAGCTTTGCTATTACCTTAGCCGACGCTGTGGCTACGTAAGCGAAACTTTATGGAGTGTTTGGGATTGGGGCACGTTGCCTAACCATAACGGTAATGGGGGGCTAGTGGTGGCCCAACAACTGGATCGGTACAAAACTTTGGGTCACTCGCAGTGGAAGTCGGGGAAGTGTCTAATAATAAAAAGCAAAATACCGTCACGTAAACCGATAACAAGGCGCAAGACCAGCGGATCTCGGTAGGAATTGAAGTTACAGCCAAAACGCAATTAAGACCGACATTTTTATGGTGTTCAAACTATAAAATTCATATAATTAAATTGCAGTTATAACTATAACAGCAGCCATAGACACCGCAACAGCAGCAGCACCACCGACGACAGCACTGCCCACAGCAGCAACGTGCAACATGCAACAGCAAAATCAACAGACGCTGCTACATAGCTGGCGAAACTATCGTAAAGCTGGGATCAACTCTTCGCTGAGAGTGAATAATTTCCTAAATTAGGGAATAAAGTGAAAAGCGATAAGTTAATGGAATGATACTAGGTATGAATAAGAATGAAATGATTTTATACTGATACCGAAGTTTAGTAGACTTCTTCTAATTAACTTAATTTCCTTAGCCAACCGTAGAACCAACCGTAGAACTAGGTCCTACCTTCATCTATAACCTAATCTGTGGTGGAGAGTACTTACATTCAGACAGCACGCCAGTAATTCATTCCCTCTCAAACTTTACCTATACTTTCTCCTATCGCGCCTACTAATACCTAACCCTAACAAGCACGTGCTTGGTGTCGCCAGGGAAACTTGAGTGTACCGAGCGTAGTACATCAAAGTCCTTATTGAGCTTGAATTTAAGTACCCAACCATGGTTCTTCGATAATTTTATAATATTAACAAATCGTTCTTTATTTAATAACAATATTTTTATTGCCGCATTTAAATTAGGTATATACTTAATTATTGTACTAACATTTAAAGTCATCTATGTATGAATTCTTGGAAATATTAGTAACTATATTAATTTAATTCTTAACGATGATTCTTTAATATTTCCCAGGCTAAAATATATCTAAATATATTATATGAAAGCTTACAAAGAAACCATAACTTTGTAATTACTCAATTTCAAGTTATAAATATTTTAAACTTGAAATTGTATGTAATTGTATACATTTTATGTTTATGCCATTTACTGCATCACTGACGAAGCTTTTCCAAACTATTAATTTGCACGGGCCAATTTCAATGGGTAATATATCCCATTAGTTCGATTATAATTAAGGAAATTAAGTCCGTATGGTAATTATCAATTATTTTACTGTATTTATCAAATCGAAACTGCGCCGACAGCGCTGCAGCAGCGGCCACTTGGAGCGGAAAACAAAAGTTAAAAACAAGAGAGGAGGAACAAAAAGCCTCACAGCCTGAGGCTCAAAAAAATAGTCCCGAAATTGGCCGCTATCTTTATTCCCACCCTCTATCCTTCCTCCTCGCACTCACCTGGCCGTTGCTGCATTTGTGCAGCAGGTGTCGAAAGCTCTCAGCTCTCTCACCAGCCGAGGCCGCGCTCTCAGCGAGCTTTTCAAACTGTTGTTTTGTTTTCTTTTTTTTTTTTGCACGCTCTTCGGCTTTCTGTTACGGGTTTTTTGCCGGTTATTGTTGTTGCTTTTGCTTTGGAGTTGGTATTTTCATTGATGAAAATGCCGAGGCGCATGAGAGAGAGAGGGAGAGAGAGTTGTGAGAGAACAACAATATTAGATTGGAAGAGCCAGAGCAGAGAGTCTAATTTCGATTACAGTGGCAGCTATAAAAGTTGGTCAGGTGATAGATAGGAGAAGTTACCTTTAAAAACTATGATGATGGTGGGTCTGTAGATTTTTCAATAGCTACACAGTAGTCTTTGTATTTATTCTTAATTGGTTTAATATTAAATTGTATGTACGTTTAGTTTTTAATATTTCAAATAAAATCTTCTCGACTGTTGATCCCGATTTAGAAATTAGCTGTATTTAAAGTAAAAAACATATTGTATATGTATAATAGCGGATAATATAGATATTATTTTATCGATAGTATATTCACATCAATAAATAATTATAAAATTGTAGTAGTCTTCCGTAAACAAAACATTTTCTTTAAAGGTCATATTTGTATTCCAATGTACTTTATATTTTGCAAAAAAAACAAGTAAATTAACTTTTTTCTGATAACGTTTCAAAACAGATTAAATGTCAATAAAAAACGGAGATCGACATTACATTGCACAGATGTCAAGGTTTCTCAGTTGATCTCTTCCCGCTTCACCTCTGCACTCTCGCTCTCTCTCTTCCTCATTCGGAAATTTCGCGAATACCTTTTTGGTAAAGCCGAACAGCTGAGTGCGCTCTCTCTTCGCTCTCTCCATCTTCCACCCCCCCCTGCCAGCAGGTGCAGCGCAACAAGTGCCTCAGCGAGCTTCGGCTCTCTCGAGCCCCCCATGGCTGGAAGACACCTGAGAGCTCACCTCGACTGGTCGCTCAGTTTGAAAAAAACTTTCGTGCGAGTCGGACGTGAGTGACGGAGCATCGAGCTTTTTTTAGCTTACCAACAAACAGTTGACTGCAACTTTGGCGCGACTTTTTTGCGAAGTGAACGACAAACGACGATTCGAGATCGCAGCGAAATTAGATGTGAAACAAGTGCTGAAGTGCCGAGACGAGGGAAAGAGAGAAATAGAAAAGCGGCGTACATGTGCAACGGCGCACTGTGTTAGCCAAGTGTAACGATAAGCGGCGATACCCAATACCCCGACTAACTAAAGGAAAGCAAGCACACACATAAATACACACCCCTTAGTGGCCAGCAGCCATGTCTACGACTACGAAACTGGAGCAGCAGCAGCACTCGAAGCCCATACTGAGTCCAACCCGATCCCTGGACGAAGGTTTCGAAAGCGATCCGGATCGGGTTTCCACAGATTCGGAGCATCAGACAAGTGGAACCGGCACTGGTACCAACATCACCACCACCACCACCACCAACACGAACAATGCCAGCAAGCTGGCTCAGCTCAGCTCGGCGGCCACTGGCGGCGCCACCAAAGCATCATCGTCCAGTCCGCCATCCTCCAATCCCATCGGAAGTTCGGGCAGTGCCACCAGGGGTGCCCTCACCCTGGCCGCCCCACAAATCCAGAGGCGGGAGTTTTTCAAGGATCAGGGAAAACTTCAGAGGCAGCAGGCACCGCCGCCGCAGCATCAGCAACAGACTCGTCTGCAGTACCAAAAGCAGCGACAACCGCTGGTGCCCAGTGCCGCCTCCAGCGTTCACAATCACCGGTTAACCACAGGCATGGCTAGCTCCTCCGGATCGGGAAACAACAGCCTAGGAAATACCGGCACTACCACTTCCAACTATAGGCGCGGACGTCGCCTCCACATGAATCCCCATCACCCTGCCCGCAACGGAATCCGTTCGCATTCCGTGGACGCCATATCCCGACACAATCGCCACGGCTATGATCCCAGTAGCCTGATCCTAAAGCACGACGGAAATGGCAATATCAGTAGCAGTAGCAGTGCCGCGGGAGGCGCGACCCGCATGTTAAACTACAAGACAACGGGCGGCGGAGCAAGTGCTAACGGAGGCCCGACCTCCGGACAGGCTCTGCTGGTCCAGCCCATCTCCAGTGCCACCCTATCGCCCCTGGTGGCCGCTGGCGTTGTGGACGGCGTGGATGGCGGCGGCTCATCGCCGGTGATTGCCTCGGCCACCCACAGCTTGTACACCTTCTATCCGGCGGAGGGAAACCTCCAGGTGTGGCAAACCGAGTGTGGCGACCTTACATATAAGTCGTCCCGGAATATGCATCAGCTCCACAAGGCGCCCGTATGCTGGACGCAGTCGATACCCAGACAGGCAAGAAGGTGAGTGTCTTGATTATGGAAAACATTTAGAATATATTCATGTGTAAAAAATCGATGGAAAATATAAATTTTCCATTAGGTTTTTGTCACCTACATTCGTCATTAACTTAGAGGCAGGACTCGAATTTTCCTCAAACTAATTTTTGGAGAAAAAATTATACAAACAAGGCCTACATATAAATCATCGATTAAAATATTATAAATCGTCTATAAGAACTTATTTATTTTCTTATTTAAATAAAAGTTCAATTTACTTTTTTTTTGTTTATTTGTTGTTTTTTTTCAATATATTTAACTTGAAACTTTTATATTTCACGAAATATTTAAAGATATACCTTTAAATAATTGTTGAATCCTCCGAGAAAGTTGAATGTCTAATCTTCCCATTCTAGTTCTTTAATTAAGAGAGAAGCACACATGTATTATTTTTAGTTTTAGACAAGCTACACTTAAATCTGGAGCTCAATAAATCGCTCAAAATGTAAGCTAATTAGTTAATGGTTCGGCTTTATTTTTGGCCAAAAATGAAGTCAATAGCCATTTCATCTTTAGCGCTCGGCCAGAGTGAAAGTCTTTTTAACAGCATCGGCAGCAGACACAAGCGGGGCCGAGACGCAAACAGAGATAGCGAGAGAGTGGGCAACGATGGAGAGAAAGAGGGCCGCAGCAGCAGGCGCATGTGTCATTTAGCTTTGGCCGCGGGGCAGGTTGCTGCAGTGTTGCAAGTTGCGCTGTGGCAATTAAAATGCCTTCGGAAACTGCTTCACATTGATTAGCTCTCAGCGCAGCTCCGTCCCTTAGCAGACTGTTAAATCGACCTTACATAACTTAACATTGCCCGGGGTTCGCCCCGAAATAAGTGTGTTTGTGTGTGTCTGTGTGTGACCCCAAATTAAACGCAAATTGCACACCGAAATTCAGGCACATAAAGTTTGCCAATTTCGCGCTTAACATTTCCAAAAGACATTTTAAGTTTTGCCTAAATTTGGGTTGGGTTTTTTGGGGGCTGGAGAGTGTTTGTTACAATTTTTGTCTGCGAAATGTGTCTGAAATACTTAATAGCTCTTGCAATCGTTTAACTTTTGCTTTTTTTAAGGGTTTTGGGGGCTTTTCATTGCTAAGAAATAGTAAATATATCGTAAAATATTACTGAAGGCGTGGAAAAGCGAAAGAAAAGGCAAAACGTTGGTAAAAGTGACCGAATTTATTAGCTAATTGCAATGGGGAAATTCAATGCGGTAATGGTAATTACTAAATATATATTCTTTTAATGGAGATTTTTGCAGATTTATTAAGAATGTTCAGTTAAATTTGAATAAACAGAAATGTTATTATTACATATAATTATGGGAAAAGATAGTTAGCTAATTCTGGATATCTAATACAGATAAAGGTGGTTAGGTTTACATCCAATTTAAATGAGTTTAAACCCCGTTTAAAAATACACACAGACCAGTAATGTTGTCTAATTTTGAATGCAAAATAGGAAATATTTCGAATTTTACTTTCAAATAGCATGTAATGCCTAACTGACTTTTGATGTAGCAATTCAGTTTCAGTTTCATTTGGAGTTTTCATTGCATAAGCACACGCAAATATGTTTATTAAAAGCCTTTTACTTTGACTAAGAAAACCGCCCACTCCACCGCCCAATGCTGCGGCAACCATCGGCCCCCCCGGCGTCGTCGCTTCCATCAAAAATGGCAAACATTTCAATCAGCAGGAGCAAACATGCAAAGTGAATCAAGACGGAATGGTAATGCGGCAGAAGGCGGCAGCTGAAATAGTGATAAGACTCCCCCAAAGGAGCGCTCAATCAAAAGACTTAGGCAACGAACTCGATTAGTTCAACGCACTGGGTATATGATAGATGATGTGTCTGTGTTTCTGTGACCGCAGGCTTTGCTTGTGTGTATGCTTGTAGTGCTTTCGGAATTTTCTCTATTACGATTGCTGTCGAGGTTCGATTGATATCGTATTTGAAAACACAACTCACAACTCTGTTGCAAATCAAATTGCATGATGCGAAAATATTTCACTTCGACAGCAACTTTAACACCACCAGCAACAATAAAAGTAAAAGTTTTTTATTTCGCTTTGGCAAATTTATTTACATAGGAGTACACTATTTTTTTTCCTTTTTTTACAATGTGTCATACCTTTGCACACTTTTGCTTTTCATGAGACATTAGTTTTAGGGTTTTTTCGTATGTTTTTTTATTCGTGGATGCTGTGTATGGATGGACCAAGCGTAGGTGTCCAAGCCGTGAGCATTTGAAAATGTTTTTTATGAAGTGTGTGTGTTTTTTCTTCGTATTTTAGCCAAGGTGTTACTGGGAAGATGATTTGGTTGCTTTTTGGCGTGCGAAAGTTTTGTTTTGGGAGATGAAGACAGAGTAGCGTTGTTTGATGTCTGTCCGATAGTGTTAAGCTTCCGCTTTATGCATATTATGTGAATTTGCAAAATATGTATTCGCACTTCATTTAAATTTTAAAGCGTGTCTTTGGGGAAAGAAGGATTTTAAGTGCTGAAATAATTAATTAATATTATATCAATCGAAAACGATTGGTTTCCAGCCTCTTATCTTTGTTATTTACCTAATCTTCCTGTTTTAGAAAGTTTATTAGATTAAGTAATTCATAGATTATTAGATTCAGTCCATTTATTTATATTTTATTGGTTTAAAATTGGGACTTAGACAATAGTAAGGATATTATATCTAATATTATAATTTAAATGTAAGAAAATATTAGAAAATTGTCCACCGATCTAAGGCAAGCCCATCAATATCATGGCCAATAATATGGCAAGCCCTCTTCAAGGCAGCAGAGTTAATTTTCAATGACGCCATTAAAGAGCCCATGAGATTGTCACTTAATCGCCGGTGCTTGCCACTTGCGACTTAATTTGATAAACAAATGCCGCTAATTGCTCCCCATCAACCAATCGGGATGGAGAGACCCAACCATAATTGCCGACTATTTACCTCTGTGCCTGAGGTGAGGGCTAAAGTTTCCTTCTGATTGCTGTTTGCCAGTCACTTTGCGCGCCGCAACCTGTTGAGTCCGCCGCATAGATAGATGATCAACTTGTTGCTCGGCATTCACTTTGATTGCTCATCATTGAGCTCATCATCAGCGCCGAAATCATCGGCAAATATGGTGCCTAATTAAAAGAAATAAAAGCTCAAATAGAACCGACGACGATCTTCCGTATTTACCCTTATGCGCTGGTTTTATTTTTGGCAAACGTAAATTCGTATGTCAATATTTGTGGCGAGCAAGGCAGAGATTTTGATGAGCGTAGAGCCTAAAAATAGATCAAGTATTGGAGGAAACGGCGTTTCAATGAGACAAGTCAACCGTTTTTTACATAATGTGAACGTACGGGGATGGTTAAGTCCAACGGCTAAGTTGTTTTGTTTACTTTGCGCGAAATGTTGTCACCGCAAATACGAATGACTTAAGCAGCGAACTGGCCGTTTATGCAATCCACATGGCTGGCGCGCTTAGGATATCTCCAAATGATTCATTGTCTTGACTCAAATCTTCAAAATCCGAGCATTTCAAGCACTTTCAATGCCATATTTTTTGGGTAATTGCTTTTTTAAATACAAATATTTTTTTGTTGTTGTTTTGGCACCCACTCTTGACGGCGCTGAAACACTTTCAATTTCGTAGCTTTGACGTCTGTTTTAGCACCATTTTTGGATAGTCATCAAGACAAAAGAACTATTAAATGGAGATCACAATTCTATGGAAACGTTACCGCAAGTGCCCTCCTCTTCGCCTCACCTCCCCTCGCCGCGCCAGTAATTGAGTCGTTGTCAATGACATCAGACGCAGCTTAAAAAATGAATAGTAGCTGAAACAAAAACCTCAAATAAAGCAGCCGGAAATGCAGCGGACAGAAAAAACTTCCCAAGCCTCTATAGGGTTTCCCGCTCAACTGTTGTTACATTTTTCCCTCTGACCATTTAGCATTCGCCACTCTGGTAATTATGCGAAAATGAAAACAATACGACCTGGGTGAGTCACCACCGCCAGTTGTCGACACCTGCCGTCCGCTTTGGGTCACGGGCCAACAATGTGAACTCACATGTGAAGAGAGTCTCGGGTCTCGGGTCTCTGAGTCTCGGGTGCACGGGTTCAGTTCACCGGGGTCGGGTAGCGAGCCAAATTGTAAAATGCAATAAAATTTGCTGCCATAAAGCAGCCGCTTTTGTTCGAGTGCGAGTCATGGTAATTATCCCCTTGGCCATATGGACAAATGAATTTTCCAACTGGTGCCACACAGTGGAGTGTGTGCGGCATGCAAAACTAAATAATATTTCGTTGCAATTACCATTGCGGCTTTGCGGAGGGAAAGTCATTTGAGGAGTATCGAATTGGCCACCTTTGACACTCGGGGGTTGCACCAGTTCCATGGGAATTTCCACATTCCCGCAAATTCGCAGTTAAACTATTTTACTCTATTGAAACCCTACATTTTAATGCTTTAAGTTTTATAAGAAGATAATATACATATTTGGATTTGGATACTTTTCAATATACCATATTGTCTAAGGGTAATAATAATAGAGCTCATTATATTCTCAATATACATTTCAAACAAACTTAATAACTTGTTAACCTGTCCTACTAAATTCAATTATTTGTTAAATTTAATAAACATCAAATAATAAGGTAGCATTAATAAATTCAAAAGATTTTTGCTCCACATCTATATACAAAGTCACAGACATCTGGCAGGGCCAAAGCCCAGGCAAACCGCAGAAACCTCACGTTTAATTTGAAAAGCAAAATGCAATTTAAGCGAGGCGAACAATTTTGATGAACCGCTTAGATGTTGTTGGGCCAAAAGAAAAGCCACAGCGTCGAGATCCGGGCCCAAAAAGGGGGAGAACTTGGCAAATAAATACAATTTTAACACCTTTTGCTCCACATTCCTTTTCGGTCAGTTCCGTTAGCCGTGAACGATGATGGCCTGGCCCAGCCCGTCTCGGCTCGGGCATCAATTGTTATTATTATTAATTAGAAAAAATATTTCGCTGCCAAGCGATAGCCGCCGAAACCCAAGCTAGGCCAGACCAGAACCCAGCCCAAAACATCGCCTGACTGGAATTATCAGAGCAGAGGCATCAAAGCATTGGGAGCTGCAAGTTGCAGCCCGGTGCCGGAGAGTTATTTGGTCCAGAGTTTTGATTGGAACTCCTCGCGGCCGTGACATGCGAGCTGGAGCTGGAGCTCCTTCGGCGCGTCGCCTTTGCTTCGTGTCAGCAAATTAGAGAAATATTTTGTTTGCTCAGTAATTGGCAATTGATCCAGAGATCTCCCCCGAAACGTTCCGAAATCGAAAACCAGAAACGGGGCTTTACAAATTGCCGTGAAGCTCGTGGAGCACACGCCCCAAAAAATACACGTATATGAAATCAATAAACGTCTCATAAATAATGACCATTGATTCCGGTTTGCTTGCTTTCGGCGTATAAAGAGAATCTCCATAAGAAATTTGCATTTTCAAATTTTAAAATTAGCATGACAAAGAGCTGATCAACAAAAAATTAAAAAAAAAACCATTGGCTATAAAATTATATTTAGAAAATGATAGTCGGCAATTCTTGTGTGCACATATTTTCGCTTTCAGTGGGAAAAGAACAACGCATTTTGTATAAAACTTATAAAATTATGCAAGCTGCTGTTGAGCAATATCTTATACATAAAACAAAAGGCTTACCTTAAACCGTGTATTTTACTGATTTAAACATAAGAATAGTCTATTAAACAAATGCAATTCTACAAATTCGTATATGCTTAATCTTTCACTTCACTACTACTCACTAATAACAGATTTGAAATCATTTAAAGGAATTACCACAAATTTGCTAACTTTCGTTTCCCCCAAAAATGTTGCGTGATTTATGTTTTTTGTCGTTGGCTTAGCGAAATTCTTTTAAATATTTCTCTGGCTTGGGTTTTAATTACAGAAATTCACGAAATATGCTAATTAGAGACTGGGAGCGACAAGAAATTTATTTTTGGTCAAAAAGGGAAAATGTTTCTTCTTATATGTGGGCAGTGAAAAGTAAAAGCCAACAAATTAGAATAAAATGCATAGGTCAGCTTAAAATTCACTTGTCTTTTGAGGTCACTGAGAATGGTAACTATATATGGTTTCACAGTGTGGCTTGTTTTCCCATCCTGTGAATCTGTAAGCCCTCACTGTAAAATTCTACCCGGATTCAGACCGTAAAGTTAACAAGAAACCGATTACCTAAACTTAGGACGCATCTACTTAGCTAAACAGTCTATAAAACGTTTGGATAAGATCGAAAACGTTTTAGTCTTCTTTTTATGGCAAAGGCAACTTTTCAAGAGCTTAGTAGTCTAAAGTGATTTCAGTAAAAATAATTACAGGCAACGCGCCACTTCATTGAACAAAGTAAAATTAAAGAGAAATAAAAAAGAACAAAGCAAATGAAAGAAATAAGAAAAATAATCGTAAAAGAACCAAGAACGATTAACAAATTAAATTAAATTGCTATACAAATTCATTTTGCTATACCCTGGAAAGAAGCATCTTCCAACTTATAAAGTTTATATATATTTAAATGAATAATTAACTAATCTTGACTATATCCTTTAGATTCTATTGGAAAAGGCAGGGAAATTCACATGACTTTATTGTTTTTAATATAAATAGAAAGAATAGATCTTGCAGCTGCTTCAGTAACATCTAGTGTATACAAACTCGGTTCGGCCATCTTCCTAGCCAGTTTTATTTTATTGATTTTGAGTGCGTGACAAAAATAATAAAAACGAAGACAAAAGAGAAAAGTTAAAACCTTTACAAATTAGAGAGGAAACAATCTCCAAAGTTCTCTGGACACTATTTTATGGCTGGAGGGTATTACGCAATGGGAATGGAAAGAATGGAACTGAAAAAAGATAGGAAATTTCATCTTACAACTAATTTATGTAAACGGAAATACCAAAACAGAATCTGGAATTTGAAAGTAGGGGCCAGTTCTTTGATCCCTCTTTCATAAGAGTGCGTAGATCAGCTTAATTGTTTACCCGCACTCATAACTCTAATTTGTTGTTGTTTCTCGTTGCTTTTTCACACTCTTGCGCTTCTCAAGAAGTTCTTTATAAAGTTGTTTGCTTGCCTAAAATTAATTTAAACAATTCTTATTCCATTTCTTTGGCTCTACCTTTGTTTACTTGCCATTTGATGGATACATTTTTGGTCTTTGGTCTGACAGTAAGTAGCAATTTGCCACAGAGTTTGTGGCTGTTGTTGTTTTTATGTTGTTATGCAAATGAGGCAAGTGACAGGCCAAAACTGATGCCTTTGAGTGGGTGTAATGCTACAGCGACAGCAGTTAAAATTCTGTTTTAATTTCGATTCGTTTTGGTGAGTTTTTTTTTTGCTTAATAGATCCGGCCATTTAAATTGGATATACTCTTTTGGTTAATTAGTTCGTAGATATGTTATTTATTTATGGAAAATTGTCATAAAATCGTATAGAGTTCTTTAGTGTAAACATTTTTCGAGGCATTATTGTAGTCGAAGGAAGATCCAGTATTTAAGCTATCTTTATCTAGTTTAATTAATTAACTCCCTAGCTCGACTTAAAATAATTTGAACGGTTCTTAGGCATTCTTAAAGTATTCTAAAAATATTTAACCTTATCAAGTACTCTCCATCATTGTTTAGATTCTACCTAATGCCTTATATAGAGTCCAAGTCAGCGATAAGACAATTCCTAGCCGAGTAACCCATTTGCCTCATTTGTCTTTTCTGCTGTTGTAGTTTGCAGCGAAGATGTGGCTGCTGCTGCTGCTGATGCTGCTGCAGATGCTGCTTCTAGTGCTGTGGCTGTGTGGCATACACCCTCACACATAAAATTCACTGACAACGGCTACGGCATATTTTCAACACCTGCCTTGCCTCGACTTTGCCCGTCAACCTTTGTGCCACTTTGCCAGTTCCCAAAAACTCACTTTTGTGTCATTGCAGCAGTTGTGGCTGTTGTTCGTTCCGTTCCTCTGGGAGATAAGCGGCAGAAACTATTTGCCAGCAAATGTTGTCGTTGCCTCAGCTGCTGGGAGTGAGCTGCTGGGAGCAGCACCTGGGGTTCCGGAGGAGCTCGGTCTGTCTGCATGCATTAGAGCAAGTTGCAGTCAACAAATTAACTTGGCGAAGGAGAAGAAGAAGAGGAAGCCGGCAGCCAGACAGGCAGCAAACAGCCAAAGGTAGACGCATCACTGGCTTTTCAATTCCCCAGGCAGCCCCCTTTTTCACCTGCCTCCTGCCGCCCTCGTCCCCCTGTTGTGACTGCAAATATGCGAACTGCGCATCTTATTAAGAAAGAAAGTACTTTCTGTCAGGCAGCTGTTGTTTGTTGGTCCGTTGTTGCTGCTGCTGCCTCACTGTTTTCTACCATATAAACTTGGATATGTATATATATAATTATACACTTCTCTAGGGAGTTGTTTGGCTATTCGGAAAAGTAAAAAATAAATATTTAAATCATATTTGTTGAGTAAATAATAATTATATTGAAGTGAAGTTTAACTATCCAGTCATATCCACCGTTTTAAAATTGTATTACGGATTTATAATATTTATAGCTTACAAAAGTGTACACACAAATCCATGTCTATCAGGGCTGCCATTTTCTATTATCATCCATGCAATATGGACTTATTTTTAGCGGAGTTTTTTTTCTGTTGCATTTTCAAGTGCCGTGCGAACTTCAACTTGATGTCTCGTTGTTGTTGAGCCACACAAGATGACTTCCCCTGCCCGAGAAGGCGGCCCTCTCCCCCACAGCTTCCCACCCCTTAGGGGCAAATATATAGAGACAGAGACAAACAGAGAGAGATCGGGACTAAGCCGGAGTTGCAACTTGTCTTATTATGATTACAAATACCTTGCCTAGAGCCCAACTGGTTGGACTTGTTTACTAGGGGGTTTCTTTCGGCGCTTTTCTATCATAATTCCAAATGCATTTAAATTGGCCCAAAAAAATCGCAAGCAAAACCAAAGCCGGGTTGCCCAACAAGATTTATTTACACTATTTTTTGCCTTTATTCGCCGGTTGCCTTAATTGCCTTTAATGCAATTAAATACAAATATTTTTCCTTTCGTTGTATTTAATTTGTCAAAGAGTGTAAATATTTGGTTTGCCCAGGCAAGCTTCAGAGCTTTGTTTACTTTTCTTAATTAAATTAATTGCAAATAATTGTCAAACTATGTTGAACATGGGAATGGAATGTGCAGAAACAAAATCGTTAAATAGGGAAAGGAGTGGTAGGTTATTAGGGTTTCTTAGTTGAAGGTTTCTATCAAATATAATTGGATGTTTTAAGTGGTTTCGGTCCTAAATTTATTGAGCTTAATTAACTTTATATACTTTATTTTAATTTAAACTTTTAGAAAGAAAACAACTGAAAGGAATTTTTTAATGACGCTTCTTCTACAATTCTCAAGAAGGGCCATCTCTGGCCAACCCGGAAAGAGAGTTCTAACAAAATTATGATCTGCATTTTATGATTACCCCCAGCACGTTATGGGGTTATATAACCCGATGTCTATCTTAATGCCCAGCGAAGGCCCGCCCTGACCACACTCAATCCGAAAGCTCCGTTCCATTCCCCTGAGCAAGATGATCGGGTAAAAGAAAATGCTATAAAGGTTCACTTTCCTATCTATCCACGAATCCGAGCCCAGATGTTGATGATGGTGGAGTCTGATGATGTAATTGGACCTGGGCCTCCTAATTAAGTCACGCAAAATTTAAGCTAATTTGCAGTTTTAGTTCTTCTCCCAAGTTTCCATACTTCTAATTGGAGTCCGAGTCATCGGACCTGGCCAAAAACAAAAACAAAAAAGAAAAGAAAATTATGTAAACAAGGAAGTAAGCGAGCTGAATGCGTAAACAGAAACTTTTACTTGGCCGGGAGCGGGAGCTGTTCGTTGGCTTCCTTTCAACATAAAACGACGGAAACTGCCCAGAAGGCTAAACGGGCAGTGCAACTGGGCCTAAACATTAAATTTTGAATCAGGTTTGTTTGATGTTTGGCTACCACCATATCGAAAAGGAAAGTGCAAATAGGTAGCTGGAAAAGGTAGCTGGTAGAAAAGTGCAAATGGGGGAAAAACGAAAGACGTGAATTGAAAACGCCTGCGATAGCAATCGATAATCGAATGACAACAATGAAATACCTTTTTCTCAACTCCGTTTCTTGTTTGCTTTGGCTTGGCCACACTTTTGATTTCCGCGTCGTCGCCCGTCCACCATCGTCCGTCGTCCATTGTCCGCTGTCCGATTTTCTCGTGCTCATTGGAGCGCCTCTGCAGTGAAGGGAAATGGCGAATGGGGAAATGTCGAGACTGATTTTTGGTCCAACTGCTGACCACGTTCAATTAACATGGAAAATGCTGAAAATGAAACCGAAATTAGGTCTGTTCAAGAGTTAATTCAATAGAGAAACTTAAGATAGCAGCCTCTTAAATTTGTAAATTGGAAATTAGTATTATTGCTTTTCTAAAACGAAAAATATGTATGGAAATATTTGAGATATTTATAATACATTTTTAATTTCTTAATCGCTTGCTTTACTTTCATTTGTTGCGAGAAGAAAATGCCACATAATGCATCCTCTCGATACTCTCTCTTTCACTCGCGATCTTGGCCATCGTCTTTGCCGCCAATAACAATAATTTCCTGTTGAAGAAAAATTGCAGCTCTGCTAATTTGCTGTAAATAAACGACGCGCAAATAATATACAATTAATTGCTATTCCAGCTTCGACTTGCAACCGAAGCTCGTCGTCCAGTTTGGCGTTCAAGATGCTATGGACATTGCAATCGAAATGTATTCAAGCGAAAAACTTGGGTAAATCTTAATCTCTGTTCGAATTTGAATTTTTAAATATTAGGGCCAGAATTATAAGGTTGTTAAACGTGGAGTTTAATATTTAATCATATACAGAATAAATATAAAAGGTAGCAAGAAAAGCTATATACATTTAAAAAGGTTCAAAGCTTGCTAGTTTTTGTTAGTTCAACATTCAATAGCAACTTTTTTCCCGGTGTTGCTCTGGTATCTCCTTGCACTTCTCAGGACCCTCGATCGACCAGCTTTATCTGCTCCCTGCTGTCTTTAGCTGGCAGATCGAACGTTCCTGGAGACCAATGGGCAACGCCCACACGCAAAGATTCTTCCAGGGCAATTTGGAGTTTGGGGCGCTCTGATCGGCAAATTATGAAGTGCCAAGGAAGCCATTTAAACGATTTAATGGCACGCTGCGTTTCCACCGCGTTTCCCAATGATCGTAAATAAACAGAGCCCCGGACGTAGAACTGAAAGAAGAGCAGAAGTTGTAAAAGTAGCTGCTGTCCCCCTGTAGCCCTTGGCTTCGAATAAAGATGCCCTCTCCTGGTGGTCTTGCTGGATTTACTCCACATTGGTCTTGAATTGAATGTTTTCCATGGGAAATGAATTGATTATTGCCCTTGCCGGGCCAGAGCCCAATAGGAGAAATGAATTCATTGGCTCGAGATGACAATGTTGTGTATTTCATTCGGGAAAGATGATATGAAGAGACCACCAGCTGGAAACTGATCAGAAAACTCAATTCATGCGGTGTCTACTTTTGATTGTGGTAAATTATCGTTTATTCATGGAGCACCCCGGTGTCCCTGCAGTCCGAAGATTATTTTTATTAATTTAAGTTTGAATAGTCTTTTCAGGCAAGTCTGTGCCGCTTTGTTGCTGTAGTCTGTTTGTAGTTTTTTTGATATTTCAATTGTTTGTTTTTTCGATTTAATTATTTTATTCAAGGTTTTGTATGTTTTCTTTTCGCGGATCTTAAACAATAATTAAGCTTCCTTTTGGGAATATTTTTAAGTGGGTTCAGAGGGATTTTGGCGAGTCTTTTTTAAAAGGTTTACAAAAGTTTTCGGCAATAAAATTATATGAAAGAATTGTTGCATTTAAACAGTATGAAATTGTTCTTCAAATTGAACTAAACCAAAGATTAAAGAGTTTAATTTGTTAAAGAATTAATTTGTTTAATAAGATTTAATTCAGAAAGTAACTACCATGAACTACATTTAATGCCAATGCAAGAGAAATAGGAAAACCCCCACTATTTTTATTAATTAAGTTTCCATAGTTGAGTTGAGTTGGCTTTCCAGCCCAATTAGAATGTAGTTTTCAGGTAGAGACGTCAGACACAATTGAAATTCACTTACGAGTGAATTTCTCCCCAGAAACTGTGCGATTTCCAAGCTGCTCGGTCCAATGTGCAATGCGCCAGGCATCAGAGGCATCAGACAAAGGCAAAGATAAAAGTAAAACCAAATTGTTACCCTCGGTTCATCCATCGCAGTGCAGATTTGCAACAATGTTGCCTTGTAGCGGAAGTTGTAGAAGTATCTTGTAGTTTGTGCGATCCAGCGCCCTCCCCTCCACCCCTCGGTCCACCCAGCAAACAAATGATTTGAGAGATGAACTTGAGGCTCAGCTGAGATTGTGACTCGTGGCTGCGTCGTCATCATTTCATTTGATTAATTTTTCTCTTTGTTGGAAAGTTTTCTTCATTTCATTTGTTTTGTTTAGGTCGTTGGTTTTTTTTTTTACCTCCATCTCGCTGCTGCAAAGTGAAATCTCTGGCTGGGCTGTGTTTCTCCAATTCCGATTCCAATTCCGATTCCATCCAAAAAGGTGGACCCAAGAAATTCAATTTTCCACAGCGCTCGGATCGGCTAGGGTCTTCAATTCAGACCGCATGCCAAATCAATTGTGTCTCCTAATAATAATCACAATAATTCGTCATTTCTTTTGTGTTTCAATTTCTGTGTGCGTTTGCTTCGGTATTTTTCTCCAGCCACGATCTATCTATAGAGCTCTGCTCTGCTCTGCTCTGAAGTTTGTCAAGTGCTGGGCACGTACTACGAGACACCACTCACTCGCCGCTGTCGCTTGGCTTTCTTTTCATTCATTTCATTTTCATCTTTTTCCTTCTGGACTGGACTTTTTCTTTGGTCGCTAATTACGCAAGCACATAGTTACCTGGGGGCTCATGAACACGAAAACACCGAGCAGATACAAGATACATGGTGCTCGCTGCTGCCAGATACATTTACAGCCAACTCATTTAGCACTCAATCCGATCTTCCTATGCATATTAGTTATTAGGCCCCTCGTAATTGAATTAACACCAAGATTCGGAGCTAACTTTTCAGTCGCAGTCTTGGTTCGGAAATTTTGTTTTTCGCCAGCCGCTCTTGCCACGATCTCGATCTGTTTCTTTATCCGCAGATGACGCACGATGTTTGGCTGTGAAGCAAGTGCCATTCAAGTGCTAAAAACTTGCAAAAAAAAAATATTAAAATGGGGTAGAAAAAGATCAGATCAAACATAGAGATTTTTAAATAAAATATTTACTTTAAATACTACTTATCTGGATGGGTGCCTTTAAATTTAGATGAAATTTCCATAAATTCTCACTTACCGGGTTTAGTACTTAAGCTGCCTCTTTAGCTATTGACTTTTTTGTATTATTAATACAAATTTCTCAATTCTAAAATAAAGATACACTATATATGATAAACAAACTGTAATAAAATATTATTACATTATAAATATTATTCTTATGAAATCGTATAATAACCCCAGTTATAATCATTATTAATACAACACAAAGTAGGCCTTGCTGCAACAAAAGATCATTGTACAATAATCATTAGACCATTAAATACAAAAGCTGCTCGACAATCAGTGGCAAGCCAAGTACTATCCTAAAGGTCACCAAAGATAGCGTAATAAGATTGCCATCAAATCTAGACCACAATTACCAACTTAGTCAAATGGGCATATCACTTAACCGAAATGTTACAGGTGGGCTTCTCCCACTCCTACTCGTCATTACGGCTTAGCCAAGCATCCAGCCAGTATGCCAGTATGTGATGATAACCCCAATTTAACTAACCATTTAACGATCTTGCACAAATCCCGCAGTTATACGAAACCCAATTTCGGCGGGCTCTGAGTGAGTATTTACCCACCCAGTAAGCTCCACTTGAGGGGGCGCCACTCGAATGCACGCAGGCTGATTACACCAGAGTTTTATGTTGTTTTTTCCTTGGTTTTCTTTGGGGCATAGCAAGAAAAGTGTTGCATGAAAAGCATCAACAAAACGTAGCTGAAGCCAAAATCCAAAATGCAGCGGCGCTTCAACGCCGCTCGTCAAACACTTCAATTACGAATTCAATTTGTTGCTCATTAAGCTGCTGAAATGTTTATCAACATTTTTGCCGCTCTTACGGGTTGCTTTTGTTGTTGTTATTATGTAAGTGACACGCGTTTAGGCCTAAACAACCGAAATTGTTCATATTTCGTTGAGTAAATGTGTGCTTTACCGCGTTATTTATCTTGGCTCGTTGGTTTGTTATTATTAAAATTTGTATTTTGATAGCTACCTTGCTTTGCTATTCAGTACAAGAAGCATACTCCTTTTTCGTTAATAATTCCTAAGTTTGCTACTAATTTTAGTGGACTTTTCAGTTTCTAGTTTCCTAGTTAAATATATTTATTTATAATTATAAATAATCCCCTGTATCCGCTGGTACCCCAACCCTTCTTTATTGTTTTCGCTCAAGTTTCGTTACAATTTTCGTGTGTGTGGAGATTGCATTTCCTTCATGTTACGTGTTGAGGTTGAGGGCACTTGAAGAAAAGTTTTACGATCATCATGATGATGATGATTAACACGCCGGCGCAATGATGAGGATAGTGTACAGGCATTGCCATTGCCCTTTACCATGTGTTTGTGTGTGTTGTATAACAGGGTAAAAGTTGCAGTGCCTCCGCCTGACTGAGGCTTTTCCGGGGGCCATTGCATCCTACGATGAGTTTGAGACTGAGGAGGCCTCATGCCGGGTTTCTCACGCACTTTAACACCATTTAGTTGATAACAATCGCAGAAACTGCTCGTCTCTGCCCCTGCACCTCTCCGTCCATATTTCTCCTCGTGCAACGCCACTTGCCACCGCCTTAACTTAACTGCACGCTGAAGATGCCGTTTGGCTTTCCCAAAAACCAAGAAAAAATTGAAAAATAAGAAACGCCGCAATAAGCAAAGTCCGCCAGCAAACGGACCTGAACCTGAACCTGTGCACCCAACTGGTTACCAGCCGAAAAAAAAAACGGAAAAAGATGAATAAAAAGCGGCACCAGGGAAAGAAAAAAAAATGAAATACCCGTACCGAAAAAAAATAGCAGGAAAAGGTACACATCGAAGGAGAAAGTAAACGTTAACGAAGCTGCCGCAAAACGTTGAAATGTTGCAAAGAAAGCAGCAGCAGCAGCAGCTAAAGCCGGCAAAAAGTCTGAAACTGAATATTTCTCATCTCTTTTCTGACCAAGTGTCTGCATTTTTTTTTTTGGGTTTCTTGAATGATTATCTTGCAATGAAGCTGGCAATTATGAGAGCAAAATGCGTATAGCTTGGGAATACATCGAAGGAAAGATAAGTTATTTGATAAGAAAAGGTAATAATACTTTAAGGTTTATTCTTTATTATTTTATATTAATGGGAAAGACATATAATAAATTATGATAATAATATGAAATTCCCCATTGAATGCAATTCAACTAACAATTTCCGCCCAATAATGAAACGGAACTAAGATAGACTCGAATTTCTCAAGCAATTTTCTCAGATCCAACCAATGCACTTCCGTTCGTTGAATGAATTTTATACCTATAACAGATCTAGAATTTGTATCTCCTGCCACCAAAATGAGATGCACACTCATATGTGTATCTCTACAACGGTTGGCAAAATTCCTGGCAAATGTGCTATGAAATCAATAAAGTATTCGAAGCATTTGTGGCAGCAGCTGCTGATGCTGCTGCTGATTTGGCCGCTGATGTTGCAGCATTCGCTTGCCGTTTCAACCACTTTGTAGCTGCCACTTGTTGCACCTTTCTCCTTTGCTCCGGACCCGCAATTCGATCCAAGCCGGGCGATGATAAATTTCTGCAACCATAACGGCCACAGACTAGTATGTGCCGCTACATATAAGCGAAAGAGTACACATGAAGAAATAGATATATATATATATATACAAATATATTTATTAATATATATATATATATTACAAATCCAGTAAAATTATAATCATAGAAGAACAGAATATTTTATTATTTATGTCTTAAAATGCTAAAGCAATTTACAGCAAAGAACAGTAATGATTTTACTTTGATTTTCTAATTAAATGAAGACGTTCGACGATCAAAGAACTTCCCATATTAATAATTATTACCCTGTAAGAACATTTATTAAAATACAAGTATTTTTCCGTGTGTATCTACCTTAAAACTCCCCCCTAAGCTTGCAACTTATGCGCATAATTTTGACTTGATTTCATTTTTCTCGCATGCGATTTTTATGTTATTTTTTCTCGTATTCGCTTCGTTCAATTTGAAATTGAAATTCAAATGTGAATGCACCTGAATCGTAGGGGGGAATGAATGAAAGGGGGGGATCGGGATCCGCGATCGATGGCCTAAGTTAGTCGCTGACCAGCTGGATATTTATTACCTCACAACGAATGCAAATTTTCACCAAGCAATCCACCTCCTCCTCCTCCTCTCACTCGGTGTGCTTCTAGAGAGGTAACAGAAAAGCTACTGGCCAAGAATTATGAAAATTTTTCTTAAAGTTTATCGACCTGCACTGAGGTTGAGCTTCAAAAGAGCGGCGCGTGACTCGAAAAAGCAAGCAAAATGTGGAGGCGTAACGGCAGCAGACCCCCATTAGAAACCAGTCCAAAAAAATCCATTGACAAGGTCACTTCCGTCACCTGCCGCCAAAAACCGTGTTGTGGGTGGTTATTCACCTTTTTTTCTGTTTGCCATAATTGTTTGTCAAGGCGGTTGCGGCCGAGCTTCAAACTGGGTCAAAACCCACCGAAGAGAAGCGTCTAATTGAGAGGTAATGTGGCGGGGAAAAGGCTTCGCATTGACCCCAGTGGAGATGTCTTTGGCTAACTGGAACATTTAGCTCGATTGCCTTGGGATGTCGGCAGAGTTTGGCTAATTTTTTTCTCGTTTTCAACAATTGACAGGTGCCTTGAAATATATTTTATTTTATTTTGTTGTCTAATTTGCGGGACCTCTAGCGGCGCTCTAGTTATGAGTAATAATGTGTGTACAGTTAAAGTCTTGCCAATGGATTACCGTACTAACTGGGCTTAGTGATTATAATATAGGTCAACAGAGAATTCTAATAAAATATTTTGTTAAAGCCACATCAATATTGTGATTTATAGTTTTTTATTAAGGGAGATCATTAACGTACTATTTGTACGTTATAAATAACAGATTTTAACATTAAAAAAAAGTTATAAATACTAGATGAAGTTAGGTTCTGATTTTGTAATTTAAATTAAAACATTAGTAATTCGTTAATTTATTATTTATTTATTATTTATTAAATGCAGTTCCTTTACTAAATATTTTATCTTTTTATTTCTTTCAGGTATGTAATTAGGTGCGGTTAATCCTTATAAACTATAATAATTAGAAGCCAAAGTCTGGTAAGTTTTAATAAAGTCTGGTACATAGAAGCCACAGCGATCAATCATTTCACGAATCTTTATAAGAAAGAGCATCACAAAATTAAACAATTAAATACATCTAAAAAAAACTCAAAGAGCACAGCCCCACAACACGAATGACAGTTTTTAATTACAAACAATTTGTAAACACAATTGTACCTACAAGAAACAAAGTTCATGACTTCATTTGTTATATGTCTTGGCTGACATTCACTTTTGTTTCAAGTCACTTTTTCGTGTTACTTTTACTGTCGATTCTTGCGTGGACAAGGTCTGGAAAATTTTCTTTTGGGAGAGACGCAAAAATCTTTTAATTACACGCTTCGGGCAAAGAGTGAAAGGGATGGAGTGAGAGATATATAATTAAAATTGGCAACTGCGGTTTATAGAAATCAAGAGTCTTTTTATGAGGTTCCTTTTCATTGAAAGTTGCCCGACACGGATGTACCGAGGCACTCATCCATTCATCGTGTTGATCAATTACAAGACGACTTCTTTACAAAGTACCCCCCAAACCCGAAAAAAATACAAATATTCAGGAAAAAAGCGCAGAAGACAAAATATGGCATAAAAAAAATAAAACTTTCTCAAGTGCCGGCACAGTCGATCAATTGAAACGCTTCAGCAAGCAAAACGATTCAATGAAATAATTACGAGCGAAGCCAGGCCGCAATAGAGGAGCCGGGATAGAAGCACGACGCCCCGCACTCCATATCCCCCGCTGGCGTGCCACACTTTGCCACTTGATGTCGCACTAACAATTTGGAAAGTAAAAGTCAAACTGTCAACGTCTCTCGCTAGGTTCAACCTTCCTTCCTCATTCAATTGAAAACTCCGCCATAAATGATGATTGTAGTCTTGCTTTTTTTTTTGACATACGGATGGGTTATCTGGCGTTTCATGTAATCAAAAATCACTCGCTTGGATCAGTCGATCAATTACTGCGACCAATCAAGCAGTCATGCTGCGAAAAGTGACTGCTGAGAAGGGAATTCTGGATAACTCATGCATGAGTTAAGCCATGGGGGAGTATATCTTAGGAATAGCCCAGGTTTCGTAATGGTTCAAAGAATCTTTCAAGTTCTTACAACTTGTCATTAGATAAGTTAGTAAATAGTACTAATTAGTCGAGAAGATTATTACGGAAAGAACCCCTTATTAAGCTTCGAAAACTACAAGATTTAATATCCTATTGTTCTAATACTAATTTCTAAATAGCAAAACGATTAAAAATTGTGTCATCTATATCTATACCTTCCTTCAAATATTTTTTACTTATTAATACTTTCAGTATCTAACTACAAGTTAAACGATATGAATATTAACCACTCATTACCCCATCAATTAAATATTTTAAACACACACTTAATGTTTAACCAATTCCATATTTATGCAAAAGCTTTCTCTAATTGAAACTATGTAACCATGAAATGATTTTTTTTTTTTGCACATTTTCCGCACCTAAGTAAATGACTATTAAAATTTCTGATTTTATCGCCGGCAAGCAAATCGAATGCGATTATCAAAAGCACTTAATTGGCAATTAATTTTTGGCCGAGCTTGTGCTCGAAATCTTCAACCTGAAGCGTGGGACTCCCTGCTGCGGCAGCTAGCGGAGGCGGGTTATCTTGGAGGTTTGGTCATCCACTCGAGAGGGTTTGGGTTCGGGTTCGGGTTTGGGCTTGGGTTCACTTTCTTCTTTCTTTCTTTTATGAAGTTGTTGATATTGTGTGCGTGTGGTAATAAAAACGGATGAGTGGCACCCGCAATACATTTCCAAGCTGCGCGTCTCGCCCCCCTTTCATCAGCTCCATCTCATACATATAGCCACCCAGCCTCATATAGCAAACACTTTCGTTTGCCGTTGACAGAAGTCGTCAAGTGGTCAAGTGGGGGACACACACAGATACAAATTAAAGGGGGAGTGGGCCGAAAACTTGTTGCCGCTTTGTTTGTCTGTTCATCAACGTCATCATTGGCGTCGATCGCAGCCTGGCGGCATCTCAGCATCAGTCTCCCCAAAAACGAGACACGAAGAAATTTCACTTTCAAAATTTTACAATAATTCGGGGGGGCTATCCGTACATATATTTATGGCGCGGGTGCAGTCAGGAAACGCTGTCTTGTAAGCGTAATTGTGTGGCAATTGTATTGGATTTGCATGCCCCTCGTTTTCTCGTATTTCGATTCGAAAATTGATGCTGATCTCGGTCTTTGTCTCTTTTGGTGATTTGTCGACAACATTTTTGCCGCTTAATTGGATTGTAGACGGATCTCTTTGTGGCTTTGTGGTAATCATAATACTTTATTTAAGTTTAATAATTGGCTGAGGCTTTTGTTTTCAATCCACCGATCAGATAAAAGTGAAGTTAATGGGGGAAGTCTAGAGCAATGTATATAAATAAGGATACAGGATTTCCTGGCCAAAGTTTTCCCTTTCTTACAATAGAAAAACAAATGCGATTAAACATTTTGAGCCGGAAAATAATAAGTATATTAAGTTGTTTTCCAGTTTTATACTTTATGCTGCTGAGATTGTAAGGAAAAAAGGATAATTCGATATCTCACATAGCTCTGAACATGCAAGGTATCTATTTATTTATAAAATAAAACATTATATTTAATAATCGAAAAATCGCAGAGCTGAAAGCTGCTTTGGAGATTGCCTAGTTTTCCCATCCAACCTTTAAGTTTTCTCCCCCAATTCAGGGCCAACAGCTGTTGGCACTTTCCTTCAGAGACCTTTTCCTCCTAGGCCCTTTTTGTTTCGCCAGAAAGCCATAAACTGTTTAAGGTTTTTAGCAGCTTTTGCTTTTACTCGAGTCGTGCGCGAAACCGTGAACCGTTTTATCCCCCTGAATGACTGAAAGACGACTGGCTGACTGACTGACAGACAGACGACGGCCCGGCCATGGACTGGGACTTACTCTCGGGCTGGAAAATTACATAGTATTTCCTCCAGTTTTTGTTCGGTTTTCGTTTCGTTATTGTTGCTTTTCAAGTGAAACAAATAGAACATAACTTTTGCTTTCACCTTTTTCAAGGGGAGCCTCCGAAGCAGCAACAACAACAACAACAGCGTCAGCAGCCACTCAACGACAATTCCGGCAAAAATCTCCAGCTTTTTTCTTCTCTTTGCTGTTGTTGGTGGATGCCAAAAGCGGACAGCGAAGTTTGCTTGTAATTGCGTTGCCCTACACAGAGAGAAATAGGGCAGTTTTAAATATACAATTACATTTGTATAAAAAAATTAATAATAGTTTGAAAAGGATTTTTAAACCTCAATTAAGAAGACAACCCTTGAGTATTATAAAAGGAAACATTTATGTAGCACTTTTAATCTTAAAAACATATTTTTTGACATATCTATTTAAGCTTTGATCTTACAAAACAATATTTGAACTCTTATTAATGGTAAATTCATAGCTAGATGCAATAAAATATAAGCTTTTTTATTTATTAAAAGATAAAGCGGTTATTTTTCAATTACATTTCATATTACTCCAATTGAGTCTCCTTTAATATTGAAACCAAGTTGTATTGACTTTAAATTCGTGTTTTATTTTATTTCTAACTTTCTGCTACTTAATTAGTATTAGTTTTTTTACTTACCGCTTATTGGTGTCGTAACATAAGCCCCTCGGGATTTCAAACAAGTCATAGTCTCAGTAAACATAAAATTGCCAATAAAACGGTGGTAAATTTAATTTAATTTTTTGCCGTGCACCGCAACAATGGATGGAGGCGGAGTTGTTGCTGTTGCCGTTGCTGGTAATGTTGCTGAAGCTGGTGAAGTTGGTGAAGTCTCTGTTGTTGCTGCTGAAGTTGCGTTGGCGGCGGCGTCTGGCGCTCAATTTGCATGCCAACAGCAGCAGCGAAGCGAGGAGCGCTGAAGCGACGCGGGGGGCGAAACAATTTGTTATTTACCTTTTGCGGCTCGCGTTCTACGCCATTTCAATTTTCGCAGGTGGTGGGCAGGTGGGGAGAAACGGAGGAGCAGAGGAACAGAGGATGGGTGCTGCTCTGGGTCTGGGCTCTAACCCAGTGACCAAATGAACCACATTCTGGCGGGCCCTGCAACTGGGAAACCAGCGCGACATAGATGTGTCTGCTGCGCGGCTGCTTAGATATTCTGAACGTGGCCTGCAGTTACAAAAAAAGAAAAGATACAAAATTCGCGCGCACATCTAAATAGATTCGGAATGCTCAACGCATGGCAAATGCCGCAGATCCAAGAAAGTTTCTTCTTCGCTTTCCAAAAAAGAGAAGATTTGCTAATTTTTTTGTTGTGTTTTGGCCAAGGGAATTTACGAGCAGTGTGCCAAGCCACCGCTTGACAGTTTGGAAAGTGCTGCAAAGGGCCAAGACCCAAAAAAAAAAGTCGCAACAAGCATTTTCACACAAAACGCATCTCAATGTCGCTTTAATTAGGCAAAAAGATACGAGTAGAAATGCGGAAAACTACACCAAACACAAGTCACACAGGGCTGCCTCGATCGATGGGGAAGGCAGCCTACGGGGTTAACCTTTGCTCAATCCTCAGCCCGGTTCGGGTTGTCGTGCAGGCGGCCATGTAACGACTAAAGGTCAAAGTGTAATGAGGCAGACTACACTCACATGTGAACTCTTTTTCCATACCCTTCTGCCATCAGCAAAATGTTAACTGTTGTTGGCGACCGGTTATTAAGTTGGCTTGTTGGCTTTAGCCATGTTAAGCATGCCATATGTGGATTTATTTTAGGAAGACCCAATCAATTTTAATATCGCTGCCTCGCGTGTTGACAAAACACATAGCTGAAACTTAATATCCAATAAAACACAAAATATTTGCATTATTAGTCTATGGAAACCGCACAGTAATTTGAGCTATGATATATATTTTTCGGACTCTTGCTGCATCATATGAAGATAGTATTCATTTAAGCACCATTAATCTGTAATTTAAGCCTGGCCAGACCCAACCTTATTTGCTTTTCGTAATACAAACATCCCCTTCGAAAAACCTTCATCAAAAACATTGCTAATTTTGTAATATAAACAATATTTTTTTTTCCAATCGTATGTCGTAACATTCGACGCACTATTCAAAAGTAGGATAATTTTGGTTTAAGCCAAACATCATCATCATCATCATCTCAACTTCAAGCATGTCAAACAATCACCAAAAAAAAGGCTAATCTTATGCAAAATGTGAAGGTTAAAGCCAACAAGAAGTGATGCCAATTTTTGGCTTACTTGCCGTTTTAACTAATTTTTAATTTACGTATTTCTATCAATAGCTTTAATTTACATCATTTTTTTTTCTGCTGATCTGTATTTTTACGTTATTTTCCGAAGCAAAGCAAACACGTTTCAAGACTGAAGAAGCGAATGGAAACTAGTTTCAGTACAATCCGCTTTTGGCTTTAACCTCAGGCCATTTATTACAGCCAGTTTGAATTTGTATGAACAAGTATATGTAGATCTTTTTGCCGAGCTGTCCGTTGATTTTGATCTGCATTTAAATATTTATGAAACAGATTTTATAGTCAATTTAGCATTGCCCATTCAACATTTGGAGACTTGTTTAATGGCTAAATCCAATGATTTGTGAGTGGATGGATTCGTTTAAATGGATTTTATATTAAGAGTGATTTTGTGGGAGATTTAAAATTAATTAAGTAATTATTTAAATGCAAAGCGAATGCTTTAAGGAAACAATAAAAAAGTGTTGACACTTTGCTATGTAGCTTCTTTAAAAGGATTTCCTTCTTGGACTTTCTCTCTCCGCTTAAATCAAAATTTAAGCCGTAACTGATTTCTTTACATTACTCACACTCATTGCATCCGTCTTCCTATGACAAGCTGTCAAAAAAAACAACAAAAAAGTGTCGTTATTAAATTTTTATATAATTTAACACAGCAGGCGGCATCAGCTTCAATAATAACAGCGAAATCTCATTAAAAGCTGTAAAATATTTCGATGAATTTTCGCTTTTTACTCAGTTAAAGCGTCTCAGTATTTTCGCTGTCAGCTGGAGTCATAAATTTGTTGCTCATTAAATTGCTGTTTAATGTTATTTAGCACGCGGCCACTCACGTAATCGAAAATGACAAAAAAAAATAGGGGAAAGAGTGTTATAACAAAAGTGTAAACTACAACTAACTTAAGTTACAGTTTAACGAACTGTGACGGGACAAGCTTGAAGAAAAGGCTGCTCAAAATCTTCACAACTTGCCTCCACATACGAGTATGTGTAAGTGTATTTTTTATAGACATTGAGGAGCATCTCAAATTTGTGCAGTAGCGCGGCGACGGTCTGAACCTTAATTAAGATTTTCGCTTTTCACTACCGCCGTCGATGTAATTAAAAACTGTTCACTTCAGTTCCTACATAATTTTTGGATGATTTCTTAATTAAATTATGTAAGCTGAATATGGGAAAGCCAAGGGAAATGTCAATTGAGAGCGGTGAAGACGGGCAGAGATTACCCCGTGACCCAAATTGAAAAATTAATTAAAGTGAACGCCTCCCTCGGCTCCAGCTCAGGCTATGGCTCCAGCTCCCTCCTTTATTTTCTTCTCCTTTTCTGGTCAATAGTCGTCCACACCCACCCACATTTCACTAACTAACCGACTAACAATTGGTCAGGTTTTCCCCCATTCCGTTTTTGGGCCTGGTCGGTCGATCGAACGATCGACTTGGGTTGGTCCCTGACCGCAAACGTGAAGCGATACCCGGACCGCGCAATCCAAGAACCCAAGCTAACGTTTGCCCCAACAGTTATAATAATATTAAGCATACGCCACCTACAACAGAGGAGAAAAATTGCAACTTCAATCTGCCCGGGCCCTGGGTCAACTCCTCTTTGCTGTTGCACCAAAAACCAAGAACAACAAAGCCAAATAAAAAAGTTAATAATAACAATATTTTTTATAAATAACAAAGGAAATCAACAGGAGAAAAAGAAGCGCCCAGAGCATATAACCATACAGAAAAAGATTACAGAGAGAAGAAGAATTAGTGGTTAAAAAGTGTTTCATGTGATTATAAATTCTTAATAGTATTTATCTAGATGCATCTTTGGTATTGTAAATATTGAGAATTCTTAAATTTATAAGCATTGTATTAATACATTTTTTAAAACGAAACTCATTGGTTTAAAACGTATTTCCTCAGTGTAAACTAACCGAATAAACCAAACCCATTTTAACCGTTAAGCACATTTGACTAAATCTGCTACACATGGGCGGCATTCGCGTTGCAGGGGATCCAAGCGATCCAGTGGCAGTGCAGGGGGGTTGGTGGTTGGAAAGTGGGTGGGCAATTCCAATGGTAAGCGATTGCTGCAGGAAATGTGCAGAGGAACATCGGAATGAACTGGAATCGTTCCCCACCCAATTTCCCCCTGATGTCTGCTGTTTTTTCGGCGATAGCAGATCGCGGTACTAACAACAATAGATAACGAGAATAAGGCGGATCGTTCGGATATGGAAAAGAGAGTCGCTGATTGAATACTCTTGGTCAGTATTTAATGAAATATAAAAATTAAGCACTTATAGACATGATATCACTTATAATCAGACTACAGAATAGTTTGAGAATAATTCCAAATAACTTCCACATAATTTGTGGTTGAATTACAATAAGAAGAATAATAAGGTGTATTGTACAATATAAATAAACATTAAACTTCGTGTTAAATTATTCAAAATTAATATAAATTAAGTGTTTGCAATGGTATCACTTATTTAGCCTTCGATCGCTTAGTAAATATTTGTCAATCGGCTGCCGTTCGACATTTCTGCGATGCAAAGCAATCGGATCTCCTTTTTTGGCGGTAAGGGTATGCCAAAAGGTAGCCACTTGTTGCAGCAGGAAGCTGAGCAAGCCGGCCCACATGCAGCACACACTCGCACACACGCTCACAGTCGAGTGAAAACAGTTAAGACAACTGCAACAACTGCAGCAACAACTGCAAAACTGCGAACTGCCAACAGGCAACAGGAAGACCTTAAACTTGGCCTCAAACGTCAGCGCGGCGGCAACATCGTGAAGCCAGGCAACAACCAACTACTACTGCTGCAGCAACAACAACTGCTGCAACTGCAACTGCAACAACAACAACAACAACAACGTCCACTGCAAACACACAATTCAATTTTATTTCATTTACTTTGTTGTTGGTTAGTGGCTCCACTGGCAGTGCTGCGGTTGCCGTTCGCCAGAGCCAGGCTCACGGTGCTTTCGGCCCAGCCTCGTGGATTTGCTATTGCCATTTCTGTGTGTGGGCCGCAGAAAAGCCCCCACCTCCGCCGGCTCGTTTGGATAGCTTGAATCGTTCGGATCGCTCCGCTCCTCGAGCGCCAGCAGCAGCAGCTCATGAATGGGAAGTCGTCGCAGCTTCTAACTCATTTTCCTGCCTCCAGTGGTTGGGGCTCGTTTTTTTCCTTTTTGGTTTTTTTTTTTTGTGAATTGGCGTAAAAATGTTGTGAGAACAAATGGTTGTTAACTTTTTCACATCTTTTTGTTCGTTTTTTTTTGTATTTCCTTTTTTTCTTAGTTTATTTTTGTTACTGGTTGCTGTTGCTGGCGCGTTAAATTTCGTTTAACTGTTAGGTCGCTGCTGCATCATTTAGCTGCTGCCGCTGCAAGTTTGTTGTCTAAGTCATTCGTTTCGCTTGTGCTTGGCTCGCAATTTTTATTGCCAATGTGGAGTCAATTTTATTTTATATCATTTTTGTTTGCTCTCTTATGGCGCTTATGAAATCGTCGCTGTCGTTGTAATAATAATCAAAAGTAAACAAGAGTGTGTACTGTTGAGTTCACTGACTAACTCACTAGCTGGCTAGCTGGCTGGCTGACTGGCTGTGTGTGCGTTTGTCTAAGCCAAGAAGTTGGCGTAATATGCCGTTAGGCAAAGGCGGTTGCGAGTTTGTTTCTCACTGTTTATTACTTGGTATTTTGGTATTTAAGTGTTTATTGTTTTGGGGTTGGGCGACACTTGGAGGTGACGAAGGTTAGTCTTAAATATTTTGGGTATACAGATGGAGGAGATAGCTAAATGAAACGATTGCCATTTATTACAGTACTAGCAATTATAGAATTAAAAACTTGATGACTTGGAATGTATATTGTCTAGTTAGGTGACTGAAAAATGCTCAGTAGCCGTATTTAATTATAGATGGAAATATAAACTTTAAAAAAATATGCAAATTTAAGCAAGTTATACTGGCATTTTCAGTAGAATATAAACATGCATTTTATCACATAAACCAATATAAATTAAAAGATCAATTCAAAAAGCCGAAATGCAAAATTTGCTGGTTATATCTTCGGAAAGTTATTGGCGGCTACCCATCCCATCCATTCAAACTTCGATTTCTATAACCCATAAATATAAAAGCGAAAACGAAAATCATTCACTGGCGACACAATTGACTGCCACCACCCCATAACCTTGAAAAAATCTCTTTGAACTTGCCCCCCAAAGACGAACAATAGTGACACCGAAAAATATTTAAATATTATGACAGTCAGAATAAGGAAACGGAATTCCATTTATTAGTAGCAGAAGCAAGAGCGGGCAACAGATTAAACAAACAGAATTGATTGTAGAATATTTCTATTTCTCTTGTTTTTTCGCGTGTTAAGAGATCGTTAAACATTCGATTGGTGTAAGATGAACAAAAAGATGGGAGGAACGTCGCATCGCTGAGATGAACAAATAATAAAAAAACAAAGATTCAGACAAAAACTTGCCTTTCATATGCAAAAGAAATCCATTTACTATTGCGGACAAAAACGAGTTGGGCTTTAGTTGGCTGGGTTGAAACCAGATCTGTGAAGGTCAGCGCGTTTAGCACCTCGATGTGACAGACCCCACCTCTCCCACTTGTTGTTGGGGAGGGGGTTCATCCTCTTCTATAGACAACATGGGGCCAGCGATATGGGGCCATAAAATGGAATGAAATCAAAGTGTTGCCTCCACTTTTGGGTTGACAACATTAATTGCGTGCCAAGTGCGGTGCTGCGGAGCCCATAAAACATGAAGAGCTTTGGGAATTTTAACTGCCTTTTTTTCGGGGCTATCTCTCTTCTGGCAATTAGCTGCTGAGCTAGCGTTTAATTTATATTATTAGGGGTCATTTACAGTTATGTGCCGACTGATTTGTGACTGTCTCCTTTCCATTCCCTGCCTTTCCTCGCCCAAGACTCACGGCCATTGTCAGCATTCAGTGCTCAGTGCTCAGTGCTCAGCATCCAACATCTGCATCAGCAACAGCGTCATCCCATCCTCATCGTTCGTGGTGTTATTTCTCGGAGTAGGTTAATAGTGCCAAAACGTTGCAACAACAACGGCGGAGACTACAACAAAAATGGCTGCTGCTGCAATGACTGTAGAAACAAACGGTGCCTCATTTATTTCTCTTTCTTCTGCCATTTGTGTTTGTTTGTGGGACCGTCAGTTGCACCCTTTCATTCTGGACAGAGTCATGGAATAACATTATTATCCCGAACACTACTCCAGCGCCTTCCCTTTTTCCCTAGCCTACCAGTAAAAAAGGAACACAACTAACCATTCCCAAAAGCGCTAGGAATATTTATGCAGCATTATTATTTATTTTATTGACAGGCAGACAGAAAAAGCTTTTTTGACTTCCATACTCTCACCAGCTGATGCAAGAAGTCCGATTGCCTTTCCCAAACCACAGTTTTTGGGGGGATCAATCAGGCTTAAAGCCCTTTCCAAGGAAATCTTTAATGGAGAAAAAAACCTAAAAGATTTAATGAATCTTTGCTTAAATCTTTATAACATTATAAAACTTAGCTACGCGGAAACAAGTACCAGGAGGTATTTAGATAATCAATTGAGAATGTTCTTTAATAAGCATAAAATAATGAACAAAATAATTGTAAAAATATCTGAGAAAATATGTTAGGGTCTCCAGTATTCGTTTGCGTTCAATTTCCATCAATGACAGTCACCCATCCCAGGCAAATTGACTTCGATCCCCAGCTGGATGGATGCTTTGACTGCTCCGACTGCAGCTCGATCGCTGCTCCTGCTGCTGCTGCCAAGTGGCAATAATTTGCAGACTTACCCAAGTGCTGGACCCAAAAAAAAAATAAAGAAAAGAAAATCCAGAATCCAGAAAGAAAACCTTTTACTTTGCGCTAATAAATTGCCATTAAACGGCTTTGGAAGGCTTTGCCACAATTGTTGCACCATAATTTCCCATCAAATTTTTCACACTCGCCTCGCCGGCTTCGGCTTTTTGGGGCTGCACTGCGAGTGTTCGCGATAATCAAATATTTGACCTCTGCCGCAAATAAATTCCCAATGCAATCGCAGGCCAGGCCAAGGAATCGGAATCGAGCCAAGTTGAGTTTGGCTGAGTTGAGAACGTGAAAGCCGTATCCGTTGGATGCCGAACTCCGAACGCTGAACGCTGGCTGGCAAAACGTCGACGTTGCGTGTTAAACACAATTCAAAGTCTATAATTATTGTACAATTGCCAACAGAACCAACAGAGCCCAGTCAGGCTTGGCTCTGGCCATAGCCGAACGAACTCCTGCCGCCGTCCAACTTGGAGGCTGGGACCTGGGATCGGGATTGGGACAGCGACTGGAGCTGGAGCTGGAATTGTGACCAGCTTGGCAGCAGCAGCGGCGGCAGCGGCAGCACATGGAACATGAAAATTGTAGCGTGTAAGTTGCAGGGGGCAGGGGGCTGAAGGAGAAGAGCATTCCAAACACACATTCTAATTCCACATTCGCCTCGACTTTGGGTTTGACACACTGCTGGCAGGCACTCCAAGTGCGCCAGAGATGTGCCCGTGACACGACATGTAGCTATTTTTTAGATGGCAAAGATATCTTTAAATACAGATGAGAATATTGGGAAAATTTTAATCAGTTTTCTCATTTTGAAATTAAAATATCCTTTGAATTCATAAAGGGAATTCAAAAATGGAAATATATTTGCTATCGATTTATGACACTCAATTTTCTTCAGTTCTCCAACTTTCTAAGAACCAACTTCCCTAAGAAATTGCCATTTTAAATACAAGGTCTTATGTTGTATTATAAAAAATGCTCAAGTCTATTAAACCTTTCCTAATTACATATTTAAATGTCTTTTCACGTGGCCATCACTATGCGCTGCAGATGGTTATCTGAGTGAATCTCCAGTTGAAGCGCCTGAGAATTGCGCTTCTCAGCCGCTGACTCTGCTTCTGCTTTTAACTGTTAACTTTGCTCTGACTTTGGATCTTTTGACTTGCAATTAATGCTCCAGACCTTACTGTGTATATGCAGCTATTGTTGTTGTTGTGATTTTTTTCGTTTTTTCGTGTGTGTTTTTTTTTCGGGGAAGCGGAAGCGTTGCCCACGCCCACTTGTCAAGCCATGGCTAACAGCTGGTGGCAGGAAGGCGGAGTGTAAGTGGGAAAGGGGTGGCATCAGAGGGTGTTCTGTGAGTGAACCACACCGTCAACCAGCACGCCCCCACACACACTGAGGCATACACACAGAAAAAAATAAAATAATCATAACATATATAAATATTAAATATATTTAAAGATGACGTTAATACAGCTTATACTTTTTATGTTCTAAAGTCCTCCAAGACCTCGAACCATTCGACTTCGACAACCTTCGTGCGTTCTCAGTGTGAACAACAAGACTCTCGGGATCTTGTTGTGAGCAGCTCTGATTTATTTACGAAGGAATACAAGTTATTCTGCCAGTGTAAAATTGAAGACAGGACAGAGGGAGGAAAATAGCTGGAGATCTGCGCCAGAGATGGCGGCAATAGTTGAAAGTCTAATTGTAAACTGTTGTTCGCAGTTCCCCTAACTGTTGCTTGTTAGGCGCTTGTTTATTAACAATTTAGCACGGACATTTCACAGGCAGAACCCGAGGATCTGGGAGCGGGTGGAGTAGGAGGCGCATTGGGGGCGAGAGAAAGACAGACCTCCTTGTGGGCGTTACTTATCTCCGACTGAGACCACCGAAAAATTTATACCCATCGCCGGTGTGAGCCCCTCACATACTCGTAAAGTTGGTCAGTTTATGCGCTGACCGTACGACCTTTCCCGCCCCCTATTTCCACCGCCACATCACCCACCACCCACCCACTGCTCACATGCTTCTCGCCGATCATAACTGTCACAATGTTCGAGGCATGAAAACGGGGCGTGTTGCATGGGGCTTCAATCGTTTTTGAAGGGGAAGACGAGCTGGAAGCTGGAGGATAGGTGGCTTAGATCACTTCAAGTGGGCGTAAGAGGCGTGGCCGAAGGTGACGGGCAGTCGAAAGGCTTGAGGGCATCAGTGAAGGTAACGGCAGTTAACGCATTAGTAATTCTAGGTTTCTTGGAAAGTAAATTAAAGTATTCTAAAGGTAAATGTTAATGAGAATATATTTATATTTATATATTATTTGTATTTTTTATTTTATATATGTATTATTATAAATGTTTGGTTGGCAAATCTACCTCAGAATACATTCCTAAAACGAATTACCTGTTTAAAACAATTTGAGCTCTGCCAAGTTTATTATCATTTGCAAACTCAGTTCCTACAATATAAATATATATATTTTAATCCCAAATAAGCCTTAAATTACTCTTGAATAGCTTTATAGGAACCATAAACTATAAGTATTCCACAATCGTAACTAACCAACTCCCCTTTCTTCTCATTTCAGGTAAGCTATTCAAATCTCCCTGCACACGGTTATTGGGTTACGTAAGTTGGCCCAACTACAGCACCAACTAACTTAAACTAAGGCTAGTAATTGGACAGATCGGAGCAGAGCGTTGGCCAGAGACCAACGCCCTAGCCGTAGAGGGGGGAAGTAAGAAGTAAGTACGTAGTATAGCGAAAATCGTAACAACAATGGGGCAGTGACCGTTGCAACCAATTTCGATTCGAAATGTAAACGATTTTCGTTTTAGCGGTGCCTTGCATAAGTTTTTGTGTGCGCAATTCGGGGCTAAATAAGCCAGTGGAATAATAACGGCCGGCATGGGTTAATGATGCGACATGTTAGCCAACGAAACACACTGCCAACAAGAGCAAACGAGACGAGAGCAACACACACACTCAACAACTACAAAAAAAAAAAAACGTAGTAAAAATGCGTCACGCTTACCGTTAGCATGCCGGGGAAAATTGCTGGAAAAGGGGTGGAAAATTGGGAGGGGCTTGGGAGGTGGAAAAGTGGGAGGAAAGCCGCTGCCGTGCTTCAGCATGCCATGGAGAACGCACACGTAAGGCAAGCTTCAGCCCCTCCCTGGGGGGTCTTGCAGCAGAGGCAGCAGCAGCAGCAGCAGCGTAGCATCCCATCCCATCATGCATTTCCACTCTCCCACGGATCAGCTTGGACTTTTTTCCCCGCCATTTCCCAGCTTGCCGCCCAGCATGTGGTGCGCTCCCTTTTTTGGCAAATTTGGTGCAGTGGCAGCAATGGCAGTCGCCGCAGCGCAGCAGCAAAAGCAGAGCGGCAGCGCCTTTCACAAAATCTAATCAGCAGGGGAGGCGCTCGAGAGGGGCTCGGTGCGAAAGGAAACGATCAAAGCAATTTACTCAAGCGCAAAATTAGTAGCAAAAAAAAAAACGGAGAAGCTGGTTAACTTTGAAAAGCCGAAGTCTCAATACTCTAGAACAGTAACATTTTAACAATAAAATTACACGGAAAAACGATCTACAATGATTAATAACCCATAAGTTACAATTAAAAGCTGAAAACTATAGATTTCCCTGAAAATATCTGGTAATTTTCAGTAAAGTTTATTTATGTTTAATAAATAAAAGGACTCAATATAATCACAAAATCAACAATCCCCTGATCAACAATAAGTACTTTCATAATGACCAAAAACTAGACCAAGATCAATACTGAAAAAAAACCAAAGATGTCTACTCGAAGTATTACAAATATCTGACTAAAAGGATCTTACTCTGCCAAAGAGCATAGATAACACGTTGATGCAAGTGAAAAAGAAAAACTGGCTGCTGATTTGACCAAGCCGACAACAGTGGGCGTTGTGCTGCTAAGAGAGCGGGGAAAATGGATAAAAAGTCTGCCAACATGGAAATCTTGTTACGTATGCCACCATCTCTTTCCCGGCCAGGCAATTCTAATTTAAAATTCCTCGGTGCGTGTAAGTTTTCCCCCCATGAAAATGGGCGAGGAGAAGAGAGAGATCCTCTTGCAAGAGCAAATTTGATGCCATCTGTGTACAATTAGCTGTCAATATTGCGCATGCGCCACTTATGCAAAAGAAGACGCCGATCCACGGCAGGGAAAACGCGGGGAACATGGGGGGAAAAGAGCAAAGCAAACAAAACTGACTGGCGACTGACTCATTTGGCCAAAAGATTTTGCAACACGCAACACAAAATCAACAGAAACACACGCAACTTGGGCTGACCAAGAGGCACCGTGGTAAAAATCAAGTTTTACTCTTTGCAGATCTATAATGCCTTGCAAGTTGCTTGATATTTTATTTCTTATAAGTAATTAATTGTTGTATTGAATTCCTAACTCTTTTATAATATTTCCCAGTTAGTTTCTATTAATTATAATTGGAAATATATTTCCTGAGAGGTAAACAGTTGAAGCCCACTGTTTTTACTGACACTACATCATCAACGCACCTCAAATTGTCACCTCTCCCCACACAATCCCTCCCCCCGGTTACACTCAGCCAAATTTATGTCTATTGACTCACATACAGCCAGACATGACGGCAAGTGCAGCTTTAGAGTGTCAGGCGATTTGCATAAAAGACCCCACAGACATGGAGATGCATATAAGTTGTGGGCCAGATCCGTGGCCAGAAAAGATTAGGCGCAGCCGCCGGAGCCACTAAATATATTTTTGTGTCGCCTGCTCCACTTTTTGGTGCGTTGGGCAATTCGACGGATGAAAACTCCTGAGGCAACCGCACTGGTTGAGCGACATATATATATATATATATTTAGTTGCAACTGTGGTTGCTGCTACACTCGAAAATAATAATGGCAAATATATCTGTAGGAAAAGCCAGTCATTTATTTACTTCCAATGAAAAAGGCTTCTTTGTGGTTAAGAAATATCTGAATTTTGTAGGAATATTTGTTTTAATACTCAAAGAAACCAAATTAGGCATTAATATGCATTAAGATACATTATTAGTATTTATAGAAGGTAATATGTTTGGTAGAAAACATGTAAGAAGTGGAATTAAAGAATTATGGCCATTAGGATTTTTTGTTTGTGCAGGGCAACAGGTGTCTTGGCCAAAAGCGCGTGAGTCGCGTTATGTTTACTTCTAGGTTTTTACATTTTTCTTATAACAATCTATGGACAATGGGGCGTTACCGTTTGCTTCGGTTGCAGTTGCAGGCTGGTTGCAACTCTTAGAGCCGCCGAAATTCGTGCAGCCTTTGTGCCCCCAGCAAGTGGCACGCTTCGGGCCAAAGTGAACGTGGCCCAAACAAGGCCCAATCCCAATTCCATGGAAACCACTCGCAGGCATTTCTCTCGGCTCTCAACGAAGGTAAATCAATGTAAAATGTGTGTCAGCAGTGTGTGCGCATGTGGAGAGGGGAGGTTGCCACTAAATATAGTAATGCCGACAATCGGACCTTTTTTAAGAGACCAAAGAATGATTCTGAGAACTAAAGAAAGTATATATTTTGAAGCCTACTTTAAATACTAATTTAACAAAATATATTTTGAGATTTTAATATTATTAAAAAGCTGGTTAGTGGCAGATTATATTTAGACCTTTAAGGGATCAAATATAAAAGGATTTTAAGAGTAATTTTAAACCTCAATATATAGAATATTTATTTTGCAATCATTACAAATAATATCAGAATATTCAGCATTTATATGTATTTATTAAATAACATTATGAGAATTGGAGAGTTCGTATAGGTCAACAGGTACAGTCGAATGCCTTCACCTGTGGCCCAGCAATTTTCGAATCCACCGCCTTGACAAGAACGAATACTGCCACAGAGCACTCCTCCGCCGCATTCCCCAGGGAGATTTATAGCTGTGCGGCCTGATGATGAGTGGCAAAAGCCATAGCCTGGGTGGTCCGCCAAGTACCTTAAGTATCTCCGGCAAATTGTACGATCATAACTCAATAGCCGAGCCTCATTAGGGTCCCGAAAAAAAAAGAAAAACGGAAAGAACGCCAAGAACTCAAGACAGATCGTTCTGTGTGGGGAGAGAAGTGGCAAAGTTTTCTCGATGGCGGTATCGTGTGCAACAGTAGCCTCAATTTGTTGAGCTTCCCCCGCAGCAGGTACACACACGGCTCGCTCGCTCACACACATTAGAAACATTCTAACTAATAGCCAAAACATTGTTAAGAATTTTCCACTCATAAAATGGATCTCAATTTCCCTCGTTTGGGGCAAGTGAGGCAGCCGGGGGGCCCCAAGCCAAGGCACTGACTGCTGCCCACGAATCTGGCGTCGTCACCGCCGACGGTCACGTCAGGCCGTGCGCGTAATGAGCGTTAAATTTGTGGCCCGCTTTCCATCTGCCTCGGTCGCCAGTTGTTTTAAGCGATCATTTCTTTTCGGGGGGGCTCTTTTTTTTTGGTGTTTCTTTTTGGGCAACTTCTAATCACCGAAGAACACGCTTTATTATTGGTTAAATTAGTCACAAAACGGTTTCCGAAGATGAGCTTTAATTATTGCAAAAACCACAAAAGGAAAGGTAAGCTGGGGTTGTTCGAAGATGGCGGTACCCTGGGAATAATAAGGTTTATTTTATATATCCATAAAAACTCAAAGAAATGGATACTGAAAATATTCATGTATCTTAGGAAATCTTAACAAAAAACACCGTAAATATAATTGGCAAACCCTCCCATTTAAAGGGTACTGTGACAAAGTTAATAAAACTCTTAAGAAAAATCTCATTTAACGTTTACTCTTTTTTGCGGTTGATCTGCCCGAGATGATTTTTTGAGCGGAAATGTGGGTCAGAATAAATTATTAATGAAGTGAATTATAATGCTTCAATTGCTTGCTGGCAGGGGCTAAGTTTGGCTTAACTCCACTTTAGTTTTCCCAAGCCTTTCACTGGCTATCAATAAATTTCCGTCTGCGATGGCAGCCGGCGATAAAGACAAACGGCCTGCCAATATGAATTAGCTAAGCGAATTGGCCATTTGGCAACTTGGTAAACAACTTCCAGTAGAGACTATCCCTCTGCCCTCTCTACCTCTCACTCGGTGTATTCCGTGTCCAGTATCATCATTATCATTAGCACAAGTTTGCGCCCAGGTAAAATGGTTGGAGAACGGTGGGGATCAGGGAGGGGCTGGCGAAAAAACTGTAGCAGTTGATAAATGTTGATAGCAAGTAGAGCGAAAAACGAAGCTAGAATATAATAGTAGGGGAAGTTTGAATACTCTATAATGATTTAAATTGAACATTTTTGTATTGTAAGTAAGGCAGAGATGAGCACACAGTGCCCCCAAGAGCCGCGAAACATCGCGCGAAGCTTGTCGAGAGCTGAAGAGTTTCTTGTTCTCTTCTTCTTCTTAATATAAATATTTATTTAAAATTAAATTCCCAGCAATAACTCCAAAATAATTCTTAAGCAGAAATAACCACAACCTTTATATTTATTGAACAAATTCGGACTATTATAATACCTAGAAAAAAGAAAACAAATGTTAGAAAAAAGTTCTTAACTTTTTCCAAGAAGTTAGGGTATATCTCGAAGAAATTGGCAATTGGCTTCCTGGCTAGCTGGAAAGGTTAACAAAGTTCAGCTGTGATGCAGTGAAATTCCATTCATTGGCCGGGGAGAAAGAGCGATGGAGACACTGGACACTGGAGGGTTAAGAGGGAGGACACTCATTGACGACGTTGTCGTCTCGTCTGCGACTGAAACCGTGGCTTGTGCTTTGGCTTTTCAACACGCTTGGCCAATAAATTGTGGCCAGCACTTGTTGTTACGCTTTTAACGGTTCGGAGCTCAGATTCAGGTTCATGTCCAGCTACAGTTTCAGCCCCCTCTCACTTTACATTCCTTTTGGCATTGGCCGTGGATGTTGGCTGTTGCTCGTTGTTGTTGCGCTTGGCCGCTGGATGAGAGAGTTGGCCAGATCTATTTTTGCTTAACAACAAAATATTTTTCTTGTACAAATTTTTTACAGGAAACTGAAACTGCTTAACCATTAAAGGCTGCCTCTGAATGCCAAAAAAAGAAACATTTTGCTGCTGCGGCTGCTGTTGTTACTACGAGCTCTGTTTTTTGTTGTTGTTTTTTTTTTTTTACCAGCAACAATAGATTTGGCCCATTCGATTAGGCTTGATTTAGCCAAGAAGGGGTTGGGCTGGATCAAAAGATTTAGTTTCCAGCTTTTCCATGGAATTTCCGCTCCATTCGTGATGCTTTTTTTTCTGTTAGAGACCAGAGGGAGACCCGTCCCCCCGTCTTTTTTTCTCTGCCGTTTTTTCGCCATTCGATAGCATCGCATTGTCATGGCCTGGTCAGCTGGCCAGCAGCAGCTACCGGGTGGGGAGGAATAAGTTGTAATTCCTTCTATTATTTTATTGGGTCCAATCGGAATTTGTCAAATCATCAGGTGGTGACCGCAGCAAAGATTACCCCGACCCCGGGCCCGGGTGGTGATTTGCATAAACAACGAACGCTCCTCTTCGGCCAAACTCGGTACATTTTTTCGCCCTGGGCTTTCGTGTGCTATTAGCCTAGAAAGCACCCCATCTATCTATAGATATCTATGGGCAACCCATCATCCAGCCGCATCATCCATTGATGATGATCATCTTTTTTGGCAGTTCTCTGAGCTTAAGCCTCGGTTTGTTTGGCTAATTGCCCCGCTCGACGATCCCCTCGCGGGCCTGCCGCCATTGTGCTAATCACTTTAACATTTGCAACTGCTTTTTGACCCGCTTTTCCGCAGAGCCGGCAACCGTTTTGTTTGTTTGTAATTATTTTTGTTTATTTCTTTCATGTTGTGTGTGTGCTGCTGTTCCAGGGTCTTTAAGCAAGTAACATTTACAGTTTGAGAGGCGTTGCGTGTGTGTAATGATGGCTGGATCTATGCGAATCCCCATTCAAATCACAAACCAAATCGAACAGAAATAGCTGAATGTGTATTTAGTTTGGCTAATAGTCACGCCATGAACTCCTGCCCAAGAATCTTTGATTTGGGGCTCGGCTTGTGGCACACATTTTGGCTATAAGTCTTATGCTAATATTTACCTTTCTTGCTGCTTAGGATTGTTTAATTAAAGGGTTTTCAGAGGGAAACAGCTTAGGCACGCATTATTTTAAGCACATATAATTATAGAGATTATTGATGATCCTAATTAATAATCTTCTAAACCCGCCTCATTGAAATTAATATCAGCAAACTCCTGAATCCATTATCTCGTTAACAAATGCGTCGCCTTGCTGTCTGACGCTTTTAAATAAATGTCAGCTAAGGTGAACAGGAAAATATTTTATAAGTTCGACTTTCAAATTGAATAACATCTATGAATATCAAGCAGAAATGACTCAGATAATTGAATCACTCCGGTCAGTCGTTTTTAATGGCTTTTGCTTATAACCTCTATTTTGATTCTAGAAATTATTATTCTTTTTTGACAACTCAATGGTTTGCGGTTTAATATAGGGAATATATTTTCTAAGGCATAAGATGTGGGTGTAATTATGGGAATCTCAGGAAAATTAATCTTTTCACATCTTCTTAGTCTCATCAATAGATTTCTAGTGTATTCCAAAATTATTTACTAAACAAATTTAAATAAAAACTCTAACATCTTTCGAAATATACTAAATAACTACTTTAGGAGTAGTTACTACCGAATTTCATGCCAACTTTCAGCAAAGTTCTCATAAAATGTAAATACAATTTCCCAACTAAGTTCCTAGTCAACAAAAAAGGTTAACTTCCTCCTATTTCTTGTTCTTTTAACTTGACTCGAACCCGATTGAGCTTTTCACATTGACAACTAAGCAAAGTCTACCTGTAGTCGAGTACCTGAGTGCCTCACCTGCACCCCTACTAACCCTGACTTTACTCTTCATTGCACTTTTGGCATTGAGTTGTTGCTGCTGCCGCTGTCGACGACGAGTTGCAAGTTGTTGTCTATAAAACAGAAAAAAAAAGAAACCTGCAACTTGGTCAAAGTGTCGCCCGGACATGTTTTTGCAAAAGAAGTGAAGAAAAAATCAGCAAAAGGCGCTTGGGAGGAAGAGGGCGAGGAGCCAGTGGAGAAAAAAAAAACACTTTCCGTCTTTACGCAGAGCTGAAACCGCAAAGCGTCTTTGGGAAAGGCAGTCAGTTGGAGAATCGGAGACGGAGGGAGTCACGGAGACGGAGCAAGTCCATGACATGTTTGGACTTTCTGGCCAGGAAGCCAACCAACGGCAAGTGGCATTGTGTCTCCGCTGCTGTCGCTGTTGTCGTTTCTGCCACAGGTTGCACCTACCAACATGTGGAATCTATAAACTGCACAGCGGGAAAAATCTAACTAAGACACAAAAAATAAGGTATCTTAGGAATTATATACTTGAGGACTATTTTTCCCTGTGTAGTCAAGGAGGAGGGTCCGAGGGTAGACAAGTACACTTGACTGCCTCTGCAGAAACTGTTTTGAGGGCATCGCAAGATACTGGTCACCGTCTAGGTCTCTCTGCCTCTTTCGGAGACGGCTTTTTATTCCTAGACCTCCTCCTCCGTCCCAGCCCCTCCTTTCATTTCCCAGATCTTAGTTGGTCAAGTGGGCAGCGGAATTAAGTCAGTGTGACAAACAATAATTTCCGTATTTGGCTGGGAGACCCCATAAAAGTTGCCGACTAACCTTCCCACTGGTTGGGAGGGAGCGAGGGGCGCTCTTTTATGTCTCCCCATCGCAGCTAATTTCATGCAAATTATCCATCTGCATAGAGACCCGCCTTCGGTGGGTGTTGTCCACTTGCATAATTAAAAGTTTCGACAAAAGTTCCCAAACAAATTGGAGCAATTTCAGTTTCTATTTCTGCTTGTAATACACGACTCTCAAGGCACCGAAAAACAAAACTATTTTTCTGTTTTTATTTCGGGGCTTTTCTTTCGTTTTTGTTTATTGCAAAACGCCAGCTTCAAATGATAAACGAGAGGGACACGCCCCGCTAACGAGTTACAAGCGCCGAGACAGAGTTAGTTTTGCTATTTTTCTCTGTGAAACATTTAAACAATTGTCTTGTTGGGTGTCTCTAATTGATAGTGTCGTGATTTGGCTTGTGCTGCAGCGCCCCGGCATCTGGTTCACTTAAGTCAAAAATAAAGCAGCAAAAAATAAGAGAGAAGCCGAAAGAGACGGGAGTTAATAAATAAAGGCGTTGCCGGGGTCTTGGGAAATGCAAACAAAAGTTTATAAATTATAATTGGCAGCGGGAGATTTACAAAAATAACTTTTTCTTTGCGAATAAATTTCAAAAGAGAAGTGTAATTAATGCAATTGCAAAATGTGTACTACAAGTAAATTTATTTTAATAATGCAATACCAGTAAAAGTATTTCTTAACTAATATTTATAGTAATTAACTGTTAATGATAATATCTTAACTAAAGGCCAGTTGGCTATTGAGTAAATTTACAGGTCTTTGCCTATAAATAATGTAAAACAAGATATGCTATTAGTAAGCCCATTCCATAACAAAGTATTATCTTTCACAAACACTTTAAGATGCAAATATCAACCACATTCACAGCGGGTGACCATCTCTAGAGGGTGATTTCAGAATTCTTAATCTTGCATTAATTATATCAATGCTGCGACAGAACCTTGCACCTTGCCGGCTGTCACCTCTCCACATTGCCAAACGCAATATAGACGACATTAAAAAACTTGATAATTGCTTATAAAATGCCAAGTGGCTAATAAAAAACACTCAGTGGCACAACACACCCACGCTCACACCGCAAACACAAATCACCTCACAAAGCCACACTTGAATTGCAAGTAAAAAAAGAAGAATACGGAAGGGGACGGGAATGGGGACGGGAATGGGGACGGAGCACCGCGGTCATAAACAAATCAAAAATTGTCAACGGGCATAAATGTTAATTGAGTTTTATGGTCTTTGGATATTTCATCGTGGATTTTCATTAGACATGGGGAGCTTCCTTATGTTTCCACTTCCGCATCGCCTCGACGCCATTAATTCGTCTTTTCCGACTGATTGAATGCGCTTTGTCATCACTTTTGTTTGGACTTTCAATTTCACTGCAGTTTTACACATATCTCACCTTCCTTTGATTTATTTTAATTATTATCAGACGGTTTTGAAAGCTCTTACTTCTTCCGCTTAGCGTTGACGTTCGAGAGATGCAACTGTCCAGATATCTCATATTCAGCACAAAACTGGAAGCACTTGAGAATGGAGCGATCAACTCAACTGCATCTGAAAATGGCTTCGAATGTTCAGGTTTTTTTTTGTACATTTTTCGAAAGGTGTTAACCACTTGCGGAAGTTGTTTTAATGCACACTTTGATGCTTTTTTGATAGCAGTTAGCTGACAAAGAGAAAAGTATTTTTAACTACTCCCCGTTGCTCAGTCACTGCCACAGGAAAGACTTTTTATAACTCTGCTCTGCTCTGGAAATCTGAAAAATTATGTGCTGCACCGAGGCCTTGGCACGGATGCTTGAATTTGAATTTTTTGTTCAGTTTAAAGACTTCAAATGTTGAAATCTTTTGGTGTTTTTACTTGCTCTGACCATCTTAAGGTTATTTCTTTTAAACTTTAACGATGGAGTCCAGTTCGGGCTTATAAAAATGCTGAATATTATAAATAAACAGGAGTAATTATAAAAATAGTCAATTAATTTTAAGAGCTTGTAATTAGCTTCAACTAGCTTTAATTCTTTGAACCGAAGTAAGAAATAAACTGATAAATAGTATTTATTATTATTATATTTTTATTATATTATTATTATATTATTACTATATATATTATATGGATTATACCATACATTTTTGCTTTTCCTGTAAAATCTTTTGTAAAAATTATTTTTCGGTACATTTTACCCTAAAATTATTTCAATCTCGCTGTTAACCTCGCCATTTGCTATCGGTAATCTGCATTAAAAGCCTTCTATCGCACTTATCTCTAATTTGGGTTAATCTATGCCCCAAAAGAACCGTTCATAAGAGCCTGGATGGCCGGCCGGCCATTTTACTAGCCGCCCGTCGCTGCCCAAAGAATCCTGCTCCATCTTGGGCCGCTTATCTATGCATCTTCAGGCGCTGAACAGTAGCTGGAGCTGGAGATGGAGCTGAAGCTGGAGCTTAGGCTCTTTGCCGGCGAAGCCTTTTAACGGCATCTAGCACCTGGAAAATTGCCAGCGCTTTGGGGTCAGTAATTAATTCACATCAACCTGCTGTACGACGACGCCTCGAATGCCGACTTTTGGACAATTGGCCAATTCATGCGCTTTAATTACTTCATAAAAGAGCTTCGTTGCCTGGCTACGACTTTGACGTCGAGACGGCTGCTCGCTGGTGGATGCCCTTAGATTCAAAAGCCGCAATCACACAGAGAGAAAAAAAAACGATTGAAAGTGTGATTAGATTCAGTTTATTCCTAATAGGTATTAAATATTAATGTCTAGCAAAGGGGTATTGTTTTTGTTCTTTGTCAAATCATATCTCTTCCATAATTGTGGCGATGAAATGCTCAATCTGATCGGGAAACCCTTTTAAAAATACTGACAGCACAATATATAATAAAATATTAAAAACTTTAGTAAGGTTTCTATTTCAATTCGAAATGTTGTTAATTCACCAATGAAAACTTTGATTTTATCTATATTGAAACTATTTAAAAGAGTTACGTAATCCATTAGCTTCTTTAATAAATAAAAACAATGCATTTGTAATAATTTAATAAGAATTACAAGTACCAATTTGTACAGTGTACACTATAACTGTTCTCCCTTGCTCACATCGGTCTCCTCTTTACATTTTTGCGCTCCTTTTGTATTCTCCTTTATTGCGCTTTGATCGTTGTCCATTTTTGTCTGTGGTAGTGGTGATTAGTTTGTTTTTTTTCCTACCTTTTGTTGTTGTTGTTTGGTGGTGATAACCTTAAAGTTTTTTAGGAGTTACTGGGCTTTGTTGTTTTCGTTACTAGACTCGTCTTTGGGACTCACATTTTCGATGGGCAATCGTCATAGTTTAAGTACGCATTTTTCAAGGTTCGATCAACTTTTTTTTTTCGGTTTGAGAGTGAAAATGAGGGAAAAGCGGTAGGTGAACGGCGTGAATCTATTTCCGTGGCCAAGCAATTGGAGTGTAAAACGAGATTAAGTGCTGTCCACGCTTCGATTCCCAACAGCAGCCGGCGAAGGCGAAGATGATTTTATTAATTCGTGAGTGTTAATCACTCACTTATCACTTTGCACATAAAACGCCTTTTGAAAAAGGTAAAAAGTGTATAATTACTAATTTATTTAAATGGATCTCTCGGTTTTTTAGCTTTCTCTGAACACATGTTTTGTAGCTATTATGGATTTACTACAAATCATATTACAATTTCACTTCCTGTTACTCTTACGGAGTAATTTTTTGCTAAGTTTTCTCACAACGAAAGCAACAGTGTAGATTAAATCTAAAATATACTATGACTGTTTTAAAAATAAACTTCTTTTATATAGAAAAAAGATTTTAGCTTATGTATTATTTTGCAATTAAAACCAAATAAATCACATTTTAACACATCATGTAACAAAAAGAAAAGTAAAAATCTAGAAGAAATTTGAAGAATAGATCTAAGCGAAGCACAGACGGAGAAAAGGTGGAAAAATCGAGCAGAAAATGCTTGGCTGTCTGGCAAAACAATTTGTAAATTGCTTCCGACAGCAAATTCAATAATAACAACAGCAGCAGCCGGAGCAGGCCAAAGCAGGCCGGGCAGCCGGAGAGGCAACTGCTGGCAACTAATAGTTACTTTCAATCATTCATCATCGATTTCAATAAACAATTTCAATGGCCAGGGCAGCGCTCCCCTCGAAAGAGCTTTGAACGTGTGAAAGATTTGTTTCACTCTGCCGCCGTCTCTGGCCCCGACTCTTTCCCTCCTGGCCATTTTCTTCTGCCACCTCTTCGGGGCGATGACTGGCCGATCCATTTGGGCCTTATGATGCCGCATCTTCTATTGCTTCGATCATACATATGTACATATATATAATTGGAAGTTCTCGCCCCTTACATAGACAGTTGCGAAATCACAAATGGAGATTTGACGAGGCGCAGAGCCTGTCTGTGTGGCACATGCAACCTTGACATTTTATGGCGCCCCAAGTGAACACAAAATAGGGAGAACGCCCATGCCGAATATTAGAATATTTCAGAGACGAGATCGAAACGTGTTTCGATAATCGCCTGAAAATGTCAAGAGTCGAGCGAGCGAGCCAAATGATGCGATATATATACTTATATATACTTTTATATAGACATTACTTATGTCCCGAGCGGCAGAACAACAGTCAGGGGGCTGTTAGAACCAGTCAATGCTAATAACAAGTCGGTTGCCCAATATAATATATTACCAAATAAGCGAGGCGTTTATTCAATTGTTTTGTTTTGAGAATATTTTGGCAATGACTGTGAAAGTAAGAGAAATAAAGAATTTCTTTTTTAACAACATGATTTGTTCATCGTGAGCTTCATATTTTTAAATAGAGTTATTTATTGTGAAGGGGAGATGCCAAAAATTACAATAAATTCTTTCAAAGAAAGCACCTGTGGCTTTAAGTTTTTTTTCCAGAAATCTGTGTGCAAGTTGCGACACTTTCCATGCGCCGCCGCCGCCGCCGCCGCCGCCTGTCGCCGTTCCCCTGACTCTTCTAGAATTTTTTCGTGTCGTATGCTAAACAAAAGACTCAGGAAACGAACTGGAGGCTGGCACTTGGCTCACTTCGCGTTCCTCTGCTCGCTCCTCCTCCGGCCACGTCGGATAATTGTGGCATAAAAATTGCTTTTCATTTGCCTCAAAATGAAGCAATTGTTGGATGCTCGAGGCAAGGAGGGGAGGGAATGCAGCCGGCGGGGAGGCAGGAATGCCATGCGGATGTGAAACTGCGCATGTGCGGCGGCACGGCGCAGAGCGGCGCTTCTTTTGCTTTGTTTTCTTTACGTTATTATATATTTTCTTTTTGCCACTTTCTGGGCAGCTGCTTAACATGCCACACAAGCAGCAGGGAGCAGGGGGAAAATCAGAGGGGGGAGAGCAAGACGACAGGCAGCATAAAGAAGATGCAACTTCAACAGTAAAAATGTGTAATTATGTTAGAAGACAGCCAGCAGCTGCCACTTCTCTCCATCTAAGCTCCCCTCCAGCTACACCGAAACAAATGAATATTAAGAGGACACTTTTTCTCAGCCTATATAATTTGTATCTCCTAATAAATGCCAGATAAATATTTAATTCTAATCTGATAATATCAAACTTAACATGCCATGAAAGTGTCTTTGTTTTTCTCCTTGTGTAAATCTGCTGTCCCATCCGATTTCCCCCTATTCCCACTAACTCGTACCTTATTTATTACCCAGCTTAGCTTTTTATTTGAATTTATTATGCAATTCGTTTGCTTTTTGCTCTTCAATTGATTCCGTTTGATGGATTTATGTCGAGAGCGTTTGACAAATTATAATGCCAGGCATTTGCCTAATGTTTAGCATCGTTGTCGTGCTTTTCGGCCAGTAAGTACCCCGGCCAGCCAACGAAACTCGTTTGGTCATTTGTCAAATATTGGACAGCATCGTGACATCCAAATTGAAATATGTGTGCGGATGCAACGCGGCTGAGATGAGATTTCCACATCAAATTAACTGCCAGTCTTAGTATCAATTCCATTGATCTGGCGATTAAATTGCCACAGCCGCAAATCGCTCAATTTGCTTGGCCAAAAATCCAAACAAAAATCCAAACCCCCTTCGCCGTTCCCTTCCCTTTCGATGGCTCTCAAATTTATGCGCTCGCTGAACTTGAGCAGTCTGAAGCTAGCTGCATAAATAAAAATAAAATTGGGGAAGCAAACAAACATATTGAGCAAGCCAAAATCAGCTATGATTTATTATGTCTCAACCGGTCTGATCCCCATAAAGCAGGCGGCAGACCCAGGCCCCTCCTCCACTTCACCGCGACAGGCGGCTATGAGAATTGGGTCGAAATTAGCAACTATTTAAGCCAATTTTGATGCGTTTTAAAGCTGCGAGATGCATGGGAACTGAGTTATGGTATATGTATGGACAAGTGCTGACGGGTCTCGAGATCTCTACAGACAAGAGAGAAAAACCTTTATGGTGAATAAAAAAATACCTGTAGAGAAGATCATAATCAAAAACATCAAGAAATTGGGGGCTTACAAACAATATTTGAAGAAATGAAAACTCAAATATTCAATGGAATCGTATCAAGTCCACAGGCACTTAATTAACATTCTCCAACTTTGAATGTCATTCGAAAAGGTTCCCACTGCAACAATTAAGTGGCAGCCCTTTTGTACTTTCCCCTGACATTGCTACAAATACCAGACACAAATTATAAACAAAAACACAACGAAAAAATCCCCTTCAACTGTAAATTGTGTGAAAAATGGCAAGCGATTTTCTCACACACTCGCAGATATAGACAGTCGTCAGACATACATACGTACAGCCATATGTTGATGGCCCAGACAATATGAAGATGTTTATAATATTATAATTAATTATGATTTTCTGAATACGCTGCCACAAGACCCAAAGTCAAAGCAAAGTTCAATGCCAAAACGAAAACAAACACAGACCGAAACAAAAGGCAACGCCGACCAAAGCACATTTTGAATGCAGCTCCCAGCTGATAATGCTTAATTATATTCACATAAAGCGCAGCTCGGCAATAAAAAAAAAACCACAAGAACGAACAATGGCCACAGAGAAGATGAACAAAATTGTAAGACGAGACCCGAAAGGTACTTCACACGGTTCGAGCACTTGGCCAAAAGGGCATGAAAATGCGAGCATTGAAACCAATAAACTCCATTGAAAGCTTTGCCAAACAAGTATAATGAATGTAATTTAGATCTTTAACCAAGATATTCGCTTGAACAGCCGATGTAAATCGGCATAGCTAATCCCATGCCCCTGACAGTAACAATAAATAAAGTGTTCAGTAACCTTAGGCCACGATTTGTATTCCAAATAAGTTTATATTCTACCAAAAAGACATTCAAAAACTGACTTCATGAGGAAGTTCAGGCACGAGGCTGCCATATTATGCTAATTCGGGTTAGTTCCGATCTGGGTAAGTGCAAAAATTGCACTAGAAATGCACTCTAAGGGCAAGCGTGCCTGAGATTAACATCGAACAAGCTAATTATACTGCCAAAATAATTGCCACAATTAACCCAATAATGCCGAATGCCGAATACCGAATCTATCGTAAAAAAAAACACCGCACAAAAAACAGAACGAAACAAGAGTCATTAAGGCAGAATTGGCATGCACCAGCAATTAATTGTTTGTGCTGAAAAGCTGTACAATACCCTTACCAAAAAGGTTTCTTTTGGGATGTCGAATAAAGAATTAACTTGAACTAGATATTTAAATATAAGAAAACAATAATAAGAAATAAATAGGCATTGTACTAATTAAATAATCATAGTTTTTTACTTATGGTCCCTCAGATGTTTCCCTCAGTATACAGAAAAACCAATAACTTTCGCTCATGATTGCTTTATTTTTAAATCGATCGTGCATGTACAGCAATTGGAGAATAACAAATAAATTTGTTATACAATTGTGTAAATATTTGCTTCTCATGAACCCAATTACAGAGATCCCTTGAAAGCCAGATGAACCGCAGCTCTTGAATATTAACGATTTCCAAGTGGAGGTTGCCCATTTCTTGGGCACCACTTTCCACTCACAGTGGATATACCCAATACCCATGCCCCTTGAGTGAGTGAGCACACAGATCTCCTTACTAGCGTATTGATGTCTCATCTGGCATTCATTTTTCAACACACAAACAATATTTACCCAACAATTTCAGTTCGCCGCGAAATAAAAAACAATTATCTCCGGTCGCTGTATTTGTGAACTCATTTGCATATATATTTTTGCACAACCGTACAAACAAAATAAAAACCTTAAAAATATATACAAGTATATATAAACTAAAGTAGCTCAAAGCTGAGCTCAAGCTCATAAACAAATTGATTAGCGTCTTCAGCAATCATTGGCGCAATCATCGGCAAGAGCAGCATGGACAAAGCCCACTCGCCACACAAATAAATGGTGATGGATCATGAATAAATCGCCGGCCATTTGATAGCGGACTTGGATCTGTTGCCAGGCAATCGCATCGGACCAAGACCTGGGGCCACCTCCTTCTCGCAGTTCGCAGTTGTGTGCGATCTGAGAGGTGGACACACCTCTGTGGACGGGGTGATCTCTTCACACCCGGCACGTGTGCGGATCTGCTTAGTTTCTGGTCAAATAAAAAATAAATCAATTAGCAGCCTGACTAATCTTTTAGCTTTATCCCATCTCTTTATCCCTCCAGATGGTTATATCCATATCGAAATTTATTGTTGTTTACTTGAAGCTATATTTCGTATTGTTTTTACTCGTTTATAACAAAGAGGGTTATGATAATATACACTATACTACACTACTCAATAGGAGTAATTTATAAATTATAGTATTTAATGCAGCAAGTCTAATTCTTTATTTCCCTGCCTATTATTTTATATAGATACATAACACCGGCAGCAGCAGCCACGGCATCGGCAACCACATCAACCTCAGCGGCAGGAGGTGTCGTCGCTGGCACGAATCTGGCCGTTTATCCCACGGCCACCGCCCAGGTGTATCGCTCCAACAACGGACTAGATGTTCTGGACTGCGCCGGATTGGAGCATCACAATGCAGCCACTGCTAGCGCGATGACCACATCCGGACATTCTGGCAGCTCCGGCTTCTCCCAGCGCCTCAGGGAATTAGCCGCCTCCGCGGGCCTGCTCTCCCTAAAGCCCCGCCAGCCCCTCAAGCCGGTGATCAAGACGCGCGGCTCTCCAGGACCGGAGTTCCCCAAGAAGGTCACCTTTAGTGCCTTTGCCACCGTGCAAGTGGTGTGAAAGTGGGTGGGCGGAACAGTGGGTCTAGCATCTGTGGCATCTGTGCAGGCGCAGAGCAAGGTAAGATCTATAACTTAATACTATTTTATTATTTATTATAAATAAAATAAGACATTTTATTTATAATTGAAATAATGAAATACAGTTAAATAATGATTTTCTTTTCTTCTCCTTGCAGTTTCATCTTGCACTTGTTAACCATTATTTGTTGTTGTTTTTATACTTGTTGCTGTTGTTAAATGTTTAGCCAAAACTATGGGAACCATAAGCGGAGGATGCATCCAGAAAATCTTCAAATGAAAATGAAAAGAAAGAAAAACAAAAATTGTTGTGCCATTTTTGTGGCTTGGAAATTGAAATGATAACCATATAGAATGAAATTAATTACACCCCATAGCTGAAGAAAATACCTCAAATTTCTATCTTCCTAAATACTTTTCCTGCTTTCCATTCATATCCCTCTGGTAGACTGAATTTTTTTCAACAACTATCCTATAGTTCCTTTCGATTTCCCCTCTACTAAAACAGTATTTTCCATCTCTTAATCACTTTCCTCACAACCTCATTTGATAAACACTATTATTAACTTAAGACCATAAGCTCTAAAATTCTAAATATTTTCTATTCAACTGTAAATATGAATGAATTTTTGCTTAAAACAATTTAAACAGCAAATATAGTCATAAATATATGTATTCAACGTAAATATGTATCTATGTGTATTATGTAAGTCTGTTTTATATATATGTACATATATATAAACCATGATTTTGCATTGATTATTTAATAGGGAATGAAATGCAACCTTCAAATCAACACAAATTTTAAGCGAAACAGCTGTAAATTGTATTTAAAGTAAAATAATATATATTATTTAAGCCTAATATTATGCATGATAAATAAAATACGAATAAAAACCAAGCCAAGCCAACGTGTCTTTAAATTGTGGATTTAATTCAATATATGAAAAAACCGGGAAACAAGTGTAAGTAAACATAAAATTATATTTACGACGAGTTCTCTATTTTGCAGCATTTATTTCAAAGAACTAACATGAATAAAACGTTAGGGCAACCCACTATGTCAACATTATTATTGTAAGAAATTATTATTAATATTAATACAATAAAATTACCAATTATAATGATAAAATGAGTACTATTTTGTTATTTTCAATGTACTTGTATTTATCTTTATAAATAACTATGAAAGCAGTGCAAAACGCAGTATTTAATTACTGCTGCTTTGATGCACTGCTTTTGTACTGCGTTGAACTACTTTGTTAAAATTCGTATTGCTTGTACTGCTTGGAATTACTCGGACAATTGGTAAACTCATTGTAAAAACGACACCTAGAAAGCATTGAAGCATAGACACAAACCAAATGATTTCACTAAACAACATACAGATGACTTTTTAGAGTAAACTTTCCTTAGGCCACCTGTTTAGCTAAGACACAAACCTGTGGCACTTTAATCAAAGTTTTCCACTCCGTATCTTATCGACATTTTCTGTGTTTTTCGCATACCATCGATGGTAGAAGCTAACCTATCGATACTGATATCGATGTTCTCTAATCTTCTATATAAGGGCCATTCCAACTGCGACGGCGTCATTTAAAAAAAAAAGCAAGTTCGCGAGTGGTAGTTATTTATTGCATTGAGATTTCGTGACGTGGCCTTTCACCGGGAGTACCTGATATCTCGTCCTCAAATCGAGTGAATCGTTAATCATGAAATACTATCTACTTCTGGGGCTGTTCCTGTTAGCAGGTACGTTTGCCACGCCGCAAGACTCGACCCGCCATGCCGGTCTTTTAACCTAATTAATTCATGTCGGATTCTATGCGTGCCGGCAGGTGTTAACCAAATCGCCGCTGCAGAAGATGAGGCCAGCACGGAGACCATTGATCTGGACCTGGGATCCTTTAAGCAGGGTTCCCGCACAGGTAGGTAACGCCCCCGGCGAGTTGTGCCAATTTTTTAGTACACGTCAGCGTTCGGCAATTGACGCCCCTTATCTATGCTAATCCAACAGACGCCGAGACCCTGAAGCGCGAAGAGGAGGCCATTCAGCTGGATGGGTTGAACGTGGCGCAACTGAAGGAACTACGCGAAAAGGTGGGTGTGTTCGCGGTGGTCCACAAAGTACACGTATGACTTTCGATCTCTTTGTCTCGTTTAGGCGGAGAAGTTCACCTTCCAGACGGAGGTCAACCGCATGATGAAGCTGATCATCAACTCGCTGTACCGCAACAAGGAGATCTTCCTGCGCGAGTTGATTTCGAACGCTTCTGATGCCATCGACAAGATCCGCCTGCTGGCGCTGACCGATCCCAAGGCGCAGGAGACAAATCCTGAACTGCATATCCGCATCAAGGCGGACAAGGAAAACAAGGCCCTGCACATCATGGACTCGGGCGTTGGTATGACCCACCAGGATTTGATCAACAACCTGGGCACGATCGCCAAGTCCGGCACCGCCGATTTCCTGGCCAAGATGCAGGATCCCAGCAAGGCGGAGGGTTCGGATCTCAACGACATGATCGGTCAGTTCGGCGTGGGCTTTTACTCCGCCTTCCTGGTCGCTGATCGTGTGGTGGTGACCACCAAGCACAACGACGACAAGCAGTACATCTGGGAGTCGGACGCCAACAGCTTCAGCATCACCGAAGATCCACGCGGCGACACTTTGAAGCGAGGATCCGTGATCTCGCTGTACCTGAAGGATGAGGCCCAAGACTTCCTCGAGGAGGAGACTGTCCGCGAGCTGATCCGCAAGTACTCGCAGTTTATCAACTTCCCCATCCTGATGTGGTCCAGCAAGACCGTTGATGAGGAGGTGCCCGTGGAGGAGGAGGCCAAGCCGGAGAAGACCGAGGACGATGTGGAGGACGAGGACGCCAAGGTCGAGGAGGCCGCCGACGACGACAAGCCCAAGACCAAGAAGGTGTCGAAGACCACCTGGGATTGGCTGCTGATCAACGACAGCAAGCCCATCTGGACCCGCAAGCCCGCTCAGGTGACCGAGGACGAGTACACCAGCTTCTACAAGAGCCTGACCAAGGACTCCAGCGAGCCCCTGACCCAGACGCATTTCATTGCCGAGGGCGAGGTTACCTTCAAGAGTTTGCTCTATGTGCCCAAGGTTCAGCCCTCCGAGTCCTTCAACCGCTACGGAACCAACTCGGACAACATCAAGCTGTACGTGCGTCGCGTTTTCATCACCGACGAGTTCAATGACATGATGCCCAACTACCTGAGCTTCATTCGCGGCGTGGTCGACTCCGACGATCTGCCTCTGAACGTTTCCCGCGAGACCCTCCAGCAGCACAAGCTGATCAAGGTGATCAAGAAGAAGCTGGTGCGCAAGGTGCTCGACATGCTCAAGAAGATCGACAAGGAGGCCTACGAGAAGTTCTGGAAGGAGTTCTCCACCAAGTGAGTAATATCTGATCAAAAAATATCACCTCTGTTGGTGTTTTCTTTGAATTTTACAAAAAATTATGATGATCTAGTTTCGACCTTTGTTGATAAGAATTTTCATAGGAATAGCAAATTTATATTGATGCTGATCACTGGATCAGAGCTTATGATTCATCGTTCTTGTTCTGGAGCTGATAGGCATACAGTTTTCCCAAAAGCCGATCAGTCCTTATGAGCTCTTAATAGGAATCTCCCATTCCTTTAAACATTAAATTTCCTTCGCCGTTTCCCGAACTAAGCGTGTCTTTTATGACTTAATTTTCTTAGGAAATTATTAATCAAGACATGTTTTCAACCCCTTCACATTTCAGCATCAAATTGGGCGTGATGGAGGATCCCAGCAACCGATCGCGTCTGGCCAAGCTGCTTCGCTTCCAGACCTCCAACGGCAAGGGAGTCACCTCGCTGGCCGAATACGTGGAGCGCATAAAGTCAAAGCAGGAGCATATTTACTACATTGCCGGCTCCAACCGCGCTGAGGTCGAGAAGTCGCCGTTTGTGGAGCGTCTGCTGAGCAAGGGCTACGAGGTTCTGTATCTGGTTGAGGCCGTCGACGAGTACTGCATTTCGGCTCTGCCCGAGTTCGATGGCAAGAAGTTCCAGAATGTGGCCAAGGAGGGATTCAAACTGAATGAGTCCGAGAAGAGCAAGAAGAACTTCGAGGCGCTGCAGAGCAGCTTCGAGCCGCTGGTCAAGTGGCTGAGCGAAGTGGCCCTGAAGGATCAGATCGCCAAGGCCCAGGTGTCGGAGCGTCTGAGCAACTCGCCCTGTGCCCTGGTGGCTGGAGTCTTTGGCTGGACCGGTAACATGGAGCGCCTGGCCATGTCCAATGCCCACCAGAAGTCTGACGATCCTCAGCGCACCTACTATCTCAATCAAAAGAAGACACTCGAGATTAACCCCAGACATCCGCTGATGCGGGAGCTGCTGCGCCGCGTGGAGTCTGATGAGGCCGACGACACTGCCAAGAACATGGCCGTGATGATGTTCCGCACTGCCACCCTCCGATCGGGATACATGCTCCAGGAGACGGCCCAGTTCGCCGACAGTATTGAGCAGATGATGCGACAGACCTTGGGCGTGGATCAAAGCGAACAGGTCGAGTTCGATGAGGATGAAGAGGATGATGCCGAGGACACCAAGTCCGCGAGCGAGGAGAGCACCAACGCCGATGATGATGAGGAAGAGCATCACGACGAGCTGTAAGCAGATCCAGCAGCTCACATCGTCCCACATAGATTGTACATAGGAGTGTGGAAGTTAGACTGAGTTCAACGTTCAACCACCTGGCGGCCGTTTCACATTCATTACTCTTTAGATCTTAAGTAAAGCAATTTCGTACTATTTCGCCCAAGCCGTAAGCGCCGCCAGTCGTCCAGAGAGCACTCCATTACACAACAACACACACTCGGAACATTCGATTTTCCTTTCGATTTTAAAGGCAAGTGCATGCATGTATTTAAATTCTGTAATGCGTAACACAGAACAGATTCCAAACTAAAATAATAAAGAAAGACAGGAGTTTACATGTAGTTTAAGTAATTACAATCTCGGGGACGCATTTTGCTGGAGCTAAGTAGAGAAATGATCGATACTCCGACCAGAAACATCAGTTTTCCAGGTCGGAACTTAGTGGCTCGTTGTTCAAGGCCTTCTGATAAGAGCTCCATTTCAATTGATCCTTAATCTGACGCACGGCATCGTCGTGTGACAGCTTATACGTGTCCTTAAATAGCAGCACTATCCAGAGCGGCAGCAATCCGTTTATGAGCAGGGACGTGTGGTTCTAATTGAGGATCAGGAATCAGGAATTCGATACGAAATGCTGCGTTCGCGTATTACTTACGCTTTTAGTGCTGTAGCATTCCCCCAGCTTCTTTATCATTTTATGGCGAATGCTCACGCTTAGTATGTCCATGACGTCCATGTGACTAACACTCATATAACTAAGTGTCTGCATCTTGTTTTTTCGCTCCTTGAACAGCTTATCAAAGTGGCTTTTATAGTTTTCGAACGAGGCGAGGACATCAGCTTCGCCCATATTTCCTAAGAGTCTGCGACAATCAAAAGATGGCAGGCGCTTGAAGGCAATTTCGTGACACTTTATTATCATCCGTCCCATAAAAACCACTTACAGAATCTGAACTTCAGTCGGCTTGGTTACGGCCAGAATGCTGTCCAAGTGCTGCAGTGCATCTAAGCGGGCCACATCCATCTGCTCCACCTTCAGTGTGTCGGCTGGTGCCGGCGTTAGAGACTTCTCTTTCACAGCCTTGTCTGCTGATAAAGTAGCAGGCTGCCCCTTCACTTTTTTTATTGGCGCTGGAGTTTCAGGCTTCCCCTTCAGAGCGTTCTCCTTGGATTTCGGACTCTTTTCTATATCCGATTGGCGTTTTTTCCGCTGTGTCTTTCTAAAAAGTTTTACCGAAAACGTGTTTAGAACCTGCCTTGAGAACTGATTTTATGTTACGTACCCCAAAACATAATTGTTATAACGACTTGTACGTATGGGAGATCGACCGGAGCGACGAGCGACCTTGTTCTCGGCGGATCTGGCTCTGGAACTTCTGCGAATACACAGGAAGACCACTTAATTCACCTTCAACTACAATCAAACTGCATTGCTACTTGCTTGAGCGAAGAGCTGTCGGTGACCTCTTCTCCCTGAGAAGTGCGCCCATTGCTTAAGCTACTTTGCATCCCGCCATCCTGTGAAATGGATCTACGATCACGTTTGACCTTGATCGGCGATTGGCTTCCTAAAGTGGCCGGGCGGACATCATCTTCTTCGTCGTCGGCATCTATGTGTTTCGGTTTTGATGGCGACGGCTTTTCTGGTAAACTGCAGTAAACGAAATGGTTCTTGTAATTGTGGTGTTCAAATAAATGGCAAATACTCAAGATACAATTAACACAAAATCAGGTCTATCTTTTTAAAAGTAATTGCTCTATTGACCTGCAGTTTGGCTACTTAAAATATACGTTTTTACCCAGCCTTTCGCTTTTTTCCAGAGCCACGTTTGCCTTTGATGCTGCTGCTTCTGCTTTCGGCGGTTCCGTTGGCATCTGCTTCCGTGGCCAGTTTGCGCTTAGTCGTATGCATGTCCACAATGGTGGTGTCCTCGGATGTCATGTACTGCAGCTGGATGTCGAGGCTGAGGTCTTTTGGTGCCAGCTCGGCTCCGGCCAAAAGGCTCTGACTTGCAGGATGCGGTTTCTCGGTGGCCTGCACCCGTACATTAATATGGTCGACCAGCAGCTCCGCCCGCAGCTTCTTGGCGTCCTGCCATTGGTTGAGATTCTCAAACAGACGCCACAATGCGCTCTCGATCCTGGTCCAGCGGGCATCGGTCATCCAATGGTACTTGTTCGTGGCTTCCCGCTCAAAATACATTACAGGAGTCGGCAGTACTTTGTAGCTGCAGGCGATGCGGTTTCCTTTGTACTGTAATGGGAGTATTGTAGGCGACAGACGACTTCATTGCTAGTGCTCGCTTACAGTGTATATTTGCGACACTAATTGGCAATCGCCGGTGGGGGTAAAAGACATTTTAACTAAATTTCTTCGGAAAACAACAAACCAAAGAATCAAAGCATTAGAGATGGTAAAACGTCGATGGCAACATCGATGTCATCAATTTTATACAATCAACCCTGTTTGGCTGGAAATCATCGATGTTCCATTTTAAAGTGAAATTTTTTGAACATGCGCGCGATTTTCAATTTGGTGCCATTGCAATTCACATTGAAACATTTCTTTAACATTGCTTAAAGTACAATATTAAGTGAAATCTAATCTTATACATGTTTTCATATCAAATCAAAATAAACATTTATTTTTATAATTTTTTTTTAAATATAACTTATTGTTGAAAAATAATAAGTCAAGCATTTTGCAAATTCGAAAATAATTCAACTTTAAGCGATGACTTTAATAAATATTTTCTTTCTGTACAATACAATTCAAATATATGTAAATAATAGTGATATGGGAAAAAAGACTTAGGAATATTTATTGAAATATTTATATTTATTAACGCTTTACAATTGCTAACACATTTTATTACCGAATTTATTCACCTTTTATGTTGTTAAATGTTCAATGTTTACAATGCGGTTAATATATTAAAACAGATTACAATAAGAGGCGTTTCCAGGAATGATAAGCAAAGCTTACAAAAATTGCTCTAGATGTGAGAGTTCAACAACGCAAATCCGGGGATTTATTTTTTATTTACGACGGAGAAGCTTTACTGTACAATCTACTTGCTGTTTTGGAATTTAAAATGATGTCAAATTATTATAAATATATGCACTTTAAATATATTTTGGAAGTTAGTATTCAGCATGAATGAATGGAACGGTAATCAATGAATGTTTAGTTGTTTAAAAACTTACAAATCCTTATCAGCGACAGCGCGTGGCTTAGGTCAAGTATTGGGAGAGAGGAGAGCCAGGCTGATTCGCCAATCTCCAATCTGCGCACCCGGGCAGCTCGGATCACAGAGACTGAATTCCGGGCTTCATAGGCTGCTCAGTTCTCAATCGCGGCCTGAATTAAACAGTCGAATTATAAGTAGTCTACCGCGTGTAGTGCTCCTTTCAAATAATCCGGGACGATCAGTGATTAGCCACACTACTTAAATATATATACATATACTACTAACCGGCATGCAGCTCTGATTAGTTTATGAACCAAGGCAATATGTTTTTATTCACGACTCCGTGGCGATTAATTTACGTTCTGATCAGCGTGTTTTTATTGAATTGTGAAGCGAGGAATCTGGCGGAGTACCAGGATCAAAACGATAGTGAGAATGCGATTACAGATGACATGGAGGTTCTGCGTTCTTACGGGAAAAAAATGAAGTCCTACATGAACTTCAGCGTGGCTCCATGCGACGATTTTTATGAGTACGCCTGCGGAAACTGGAAAAACGAGTGTCCGTTTCGGCAATCCGCCCATAGGAGAAGTAATCTCCTCGACATCGTCTACACGCTTAATGAAGTGACAGAGGAACTTCTCACCAGCACGGAGCTGGCAGAGAATCTGAACGTGACCGCCGAGCTGCTCGTTGTGCAAAGTTTCTACAATAACTGTCTCGCGGCACAGATCTATCCGCTGCCAGCTGCGGATCCCGCTTATCTGGCGCTTATCAGGTCGCTGGGTGGTTTTCCCGCCGTTGACGGCGACGCGTGGGATTCCTCTAACTTTAGCTGGTTCAACATGAGCTCTCGGCTCACCAACTACGGAGCCAACGGGCTGATCAACGAGCACATCCTGCCGCAATATCCTTTCGAGCCGTATTTCAAGCTGCCAGAGCTGGGTTTCGACTACATCGTCCAAACGGAAAACATTGGAAACGTAAGCTCCCGAGCTTATGAGCTAAATGAGAAGCGCATGCGCGGCTATCTGGAATCCTACAAGCTCCCGGAGGAGAATATTACCGCCGTCATTACCGGCGTATTTGACTTTTGGCGCGAGGCACTCACCATTTCGGACAAGTATGATCATGATTTCGAAAAGAGTGATAATTTTATTATCGAGGAACCGGTGCCACGCTTTCCTCAGTGGCCGAGCTACTATGAGATCGCCTGGAATGGGGTAGACTTATTTAACGTATCCTCTCCTAATATGCTCTGCGATAACTACTATGCGGAGCTGGACAAGGTGTGTGCCAAGCACCAGGAGGCGGTGGCCAACTATCTAGCCATGCTGCTCCTGTATCGCATGGACGCCAAGCAGAAGGAGGGCAATACTACCCAAAAGGATTACTGCCTCTTGACCGTCCAGTTCTCAATGTCCCACCTCTTTAACGAGCTCTACATGGCAGTAAGTTGAAAGTATATTTAACCATTCCAATTTTAAGAAAATTATGATTTGGGGTCACAAATTCTACCCATTATTAAAATAGCAATTTGCTTAAGATAAACGAGGTAACGTGGTTACGAATCGCATCTGAAAAGGTCTAACTTAAAACATTTTTTATTTGTAAATGTTAGTAGTTATATTTTCGAAAATAGAGTCTTGGGAAGATGACATGAAGGGCCCGTAAATGTTTCTATTTATAAGGATACATTTTGCTCTATTCTCATCTTATTTCTTTTCTTCACAGGCGCACTTCAGCGATGACACCCAATTAGAGATTTACAGCATGGTAAAGAAGCTTCGGGGGAGTATACGCCACGCGCTGGAGAATGCCGAGTGGCTGGACACTGATACGAGACGCGAGGCGCTGGATAAGGAGGCCGCTATGCAGACTATTATCGGTAGCTATAGAAATGAGGAGGTAACAAAGAACCTGATCCGGCAGATTGGAAGTCTAGTAGTTGATAAGGACAGTTACGCCAAGAGCACGATCAACCTGCGGGAGATGAGCACCCGTCTCCGCCGCTACAATGGACTCCATTCCAAGGAGTTGCCCAAAGACACAAAGCCACTGGAACTGTTGGTGGGCATGCAGGTTAATGCCTTCTATTACAACCTGGATAACTCCATCTATGTGATGGCAGGGGTCTTGAATCCGCCCGCTTATCACCGTTCCTGGCCGAATTCCTTGAAGTTCGGTACCCTGGGTTATCTGGTGGGTCACGAGCTAACACACGGCTTTGATACAACTGGATCCGCATTCGATGGTCATGGCGAAATGCGGCAGTGGTGGTCTGAGAAGTCCGAAGAAGTCTTTGAAGAACGGGCCAAGTGCTATGTGGACCACTATAGCAATTACCTGATACCGGAGATCAATCGCAAAGTCAACGGCCTTAAGACCAAGGACGAGAACATCGCAGACAGCGGAGGATTGCGGGAGTCACTCGCTGCCTATCGCAGCCACATAAGGCAGCTTCTGATAAAGAATCGAGAGGATAAGGAGGCTTTCGTACCGCGCAGCGAGCAGATGCCCGGCTTAGATCTTTCGCCGGAACAGCTCTTTTTCCTCGGATTCGCGCAGCTCTGGTGCTCCGCATACAAGGAGGAACATTACTGGGAGGAGCTGACGGAGGAGCATACAATCGACAAGTACCGAGTGCTGGGTGCTGTCACCAACTTCGAGGAATTTGCCAAGGCGTACAATTGTCCTCTTGGCAGTCCAATGTATCCCAAGGCCGACACTTGTCGCGTTTGGTAGTCAAAGCTGAATCTGAGTGGAGCAAATAGTGTTGACGGCGGATAACTATGTATATATCTCTGCTTTTCTAACTTAATCCAATAAAATATTCAAAAAATACCTTTTAAAAAGTTTCTTTAACAGTTCTGACATATTTCTAATAATAAAATTGTACAATGGTTTAGAAGCAGCATCTAGTTGGTCCTAGGGCGGGATTAGTGAGCAACGTGTTCCGAAGATTTGAAGGCGTTGGCGCCGCGGTAATTCTCGACCAGCAATGACTTGTAGCGTCGCAGATGCACGCTGAGTCCTTCCTCGCGTTCGCTGGCGGATAGGATTGAGACGCGGGCCACAACCAGGTGGGAGGGATTAGCCTGGCTAAAACCCCTTATCACATCGATCTCATCGCCGATTTCAAGCTGAAAAAGGAGAGCCTATAAGCGAGCATTCAATCTGGTCACTGGACTGCTTACCTGGGAACTCTTTTTTTGCAGTTTTTTTCCGTTGACTCTGATCTTGCTCTCGTAAAAATTCAGCTCGACCTTGCTGGAAGATAAAATCAAGTTAGTCTAAGATTTGCATTTAGTTCTGGAAGGAACTCACTTTCTGGCCATACCGAGACCCGCTTTCAGGAGCAGATCGGCGCGAAGCGAGTTCACCTTGGTCTTGACCACCTTTGAGTCCCGCTCGTCCTTAAAGTCCGCATCATCCTCATCGTCGCTATCCAAATCATCTGTCGCTCGCGAGGATTTCTTGTCATACTTCCACGCCGGGCTGCTGATGTGAAGCGGCGCCTGAAGTCTGGGTGAGATTGCAAGCGACTCGGCTGTTGATTTAAGCAGACTGCTGGACGAAAGTGGTGTCTTCATGCATCTTCCAAGTCTGGATATTTGTCGTAAACTCCGGAACATTATTTGTGCGAGCGGGCCCTTAAAAATTACGATAACACAGTGATAACATAACCTACAAACTACAGCTGATGCGCGGCCGCGTTGCCAACTATTGCGAAGATTTGCTTGGCGGCTGTTTTTTGTTTCTTTTCTTTTTGGGTTTCTTGTCGGGATTCGGGCGGATCTGATGGACAGTCAGTGGGCGATAGGATTGCAAGTTACTCGGCAAAAAGTCGTCCTCATCAACGACAGCTTCTATGTCCACTTCCATGGGCTCTACGGTCGGCAAAATTTCACTTTTCTCAGGTTTTTTGTCACCTTTTAACTTCTTACTTTTGGCTTTCATGGCCAAATGGCTGAGAGCGACGCCAAGTTGTTGGGTCTCAACCCGGACATCCACTTGATCCAGCTTTAGGGAAGGCTTATCCGAAGAGCAGGAAATAAAGTCGTGGTCCCAATCATTTTTTGCCGGGGCAGCTGGAGTTGGAGCTGGAAGCAGATGCTTCTTTTCCTCTAAAGACGGTTGCAATATTGGCGCTTTTTTCTGGCGCTTCCGTTGAGATTTGGTGGCAATGGGAGTTACCATTTTAGGAGCCGGAGGCGACCTTTTCCGGGCAATAACCCACTTATCTAAGTCCTCGCTGATACCTTTTAAGTTTAAAGGTAATGCTAAGCACAGAGATCTTACGCCAAAGATCTCTTGGGTTAGCTCCTCCAGCTTGGGCTGAGCGTATATAGGTGCCGTGGGCACCTTGACGGATGCACTGGTAGCTATCAGACGGATAAGATGCGCAGGACGCAGGCTCAAGGAAATAATTAAACAGGAGAAGCGGTGGGAGTTGATGGCCCGCAGTGAGCTCTCCAGCCCAAGGTGTATGCCATGCCGAATGGAAAAGGACTTTTCTACATCCTCGCTTTGATTCTTTGCCTTTTCCAGTATCTGGCGAAACTCCAATACTTCATCGTCCGTTAAAACCGGGCTGTAAATGTATGACATGTGTTTCACCTGTTGAATCTGTATTTTAGTTGTTTGCCTCACCTGTGTTGCTTGTACGGATTGGCCAGCAACGTGCGCAATTTCGGCAGCCTTTTCTTTTTGCCTTTGGTTTCCCTTTCTTTTATGCTAGCCAAACTCATTGTTTAGCTTTTATTTATTATATTTTATTTACTCAAAAACTAAAAAGTGTAAATGAAATAAGGCGACAGCAGTGTGCCCACCAGATTTTCCGTTCTTAATGCCAAAACTCGCTAAAATCGCGTGAAATTAGGAACCAACCCTCAAGACATTTGGCGTTGCCTTAGTTTTCGATTTCCCTTGGAACTGGTGTGCCCCTCCTCTACAGGGGCAGCAACAACAATTATTTTAGGGAAAAACCCTTCGGAACCCTCCCGGATAGTCTCGCGAAGGTCCAACAAAATGCAAATATGGGTGTTTTATTTCTTTGTCAGTGTGACCGTGGTGGGACCATAAAATATTCAGAATAAAATCCACCGCGGATAAAACTGTCATACAAATTTAAACACATTTTATTTATTTAAACTAAAATACATCTATATTATTTCAATAAATCCTAATCCCATGGAAATTCTGGCTCTGTATCTGATGTGTACTTTATCTTCCGCTTCTTTGGTCTGATGGCTTCTTCCACGAGACTTGCACGTTTCGTCGTTGTTGTTAGCTTGGAGGCTTCAGTTGTGACTTCTTGGGTTTGATTTGCAAAGATTGGCGGTGTGGTTTCAGTTGTAAAATAAGTTGACTCGGTGCTTTCAAATGCTGTATCCAAGTATGTTGTTGTAGTTTCGAAACCAGGAGTCGTGGAAATAATATCCAGCAAGGATGTGAAGGTTTCCGGACTCTGATCCTCCAAAGATCCTGAAGTTGTTGATTCAGGAGTCGAGGTCGTATCTTCCGGTTCAGTGCTGTTTATTGATTCTGATGATTGTGTAGAGGAAAACCATGGCCAGACCGTTGAAGGATATTCCGTATCATTGGTGGTTGATTCTGTCGTAAAGTAATTAGGCGTAGATTCGGCATCGGTTGAAATTTCGGGGCTGTCTGTGGTGCTTAGAAATATTTCCGTTGTTGTTTGCGGCGGTTCTGCGTTTATTTTATCCTCTGAAGATTCCGCAGTAGTACTTTCCGTTTCGAATGCGATCCAATCTGTTGTAGTTTGAATTAATGTGCTTGTTTCTGGAGATTCTGTTGTTATTTCTGAAGACTCAGTGCTGGTAAAAAATGGCCAGTTTGCTGTAGATGACTCATAAGGATTAGTTGTGGTTTCCATAAAATCCGTATCGCCAAAGATTGTTGTTGATTCTGGCTCCGGCGTGGAGAATTTCCCAGTAGAGTAATTAGTTGTCTCATCCGGACTGACTGTTGTTTCCCAAAATTCTCCGCCGAAAGAGTTGGTTAAGTTAACGACTCTCGGCTTGTACGGTTCGTAGGTTTTGACTTCATACGGCTTGTGGTTCCTTATATACTCCTTTGCAATGCTAATCCACTGGTCGCGATCAAGAATTTGGTTGATATTTCGACTTGAGACCACAAAATGCGCCATCAGAAGGAGCAAATATAATTTTTTCATTGTGCTGCTGACGGCATCCGTTGACGCTCTCGACTAATGACTGTCGGCTGCAGCGTTGCAATATAAGCCTAAGCCGTCGTCTACCTAGGTTTTTTTGCAAGCACTACCTGCTCTTGCGTGGAAAACGCTAATTACCCTTAATTAGGTAACTTCGATTTCAGATTGAATTTTACCGGGACAGTGTCAGGCCGTTTCTTATTTTTGGGTTGGCAATGCCTGTGCATTAGCAGTTCATCGATTAGAATTAAGTGTGACCAGCTGCCACAAAGGTGAAAAACCACTCATCGATGTTAAACAATAAAAATCGATGTATCGATAGTCGATAGCAGATGCAGATCCGCGTTTTTGTGTAAAATCTTTAACAAGTTAAGAAATTTGTTGATTTCCCTAAATATAGAGAAATAAACTGTTTCTGGAGTAGTAATCTCTCTTTGGTGAGTAGTTGGAAGTGCGAAAAATGTGTCTGCAAGCCTTGGTTTGGCGCAGTTAGCTTTGTTGATACATTTTAGAGACGCCGGTTGTGCAAAACATGTTTTGTCTTATTTTTCAGAAAGTACTATGGATTCCGATTTATACGACGAGTTTGGCAACTACATTGGCCCAGACTTGGACAGCGATGAGGACGATGACCAGAGCCTTTACGGGCAAGCCGACGTGCAGGATGATCCAGAGGTTGGCCCGCCATAATGCTATAAGCATCTGTACTTAATTAAAATCTTCCATTTAAAGGACGCCATGGACGAGGACGAAGCTGAGCCACAAGAGGATGAGGACAAGGAAGTGACTGCCGTGGTGCTACACGAAGATAAACGCTATTATCCGTCCGCCGTAGAGGTCTACGGACCAGATGTGGAGACCATTGTGCAGGAGGAGGACGCCCAGCCGCTGGACAAGCCGCTCATCGAGCCGGTGAAGAAGCTGAAGTTTCAGATCAAGGAGCAGGACATGCAGGAGACCACCTACGACATGGAGTTCATGGCAGACTTGATGGACACGCCGCCACTCATCCGCAACGTGGCTCTAGTTGGCCATCTGCACCACGGCAAGACCACGTTCGTTGACTGCCTTATGCGGCAGACGCATCCGCAGTTCGAGAACATGGAAGAGCGGCAGCTGCGCTACACGGACACCCTGTTCACCGAGCAGGAGCGAGGCTGTAGCATCAAGGCCACGCCCGTTACCCTTGTGCTGCAGGATGTCAAGCAGAAGAGCTACTTGCTGAACATCTTCGACACACCGGGACATGTCAATTTCTCGGACGAGGCCACCGCCGCCATGCGTATGTGCGATGGTGTGGTTCTGTTCATCGATGCCGCCGAGGGCGTCATGCTGAACACGGAGCGCCTGCTCAAGCATGCTGTGCAGGAGCGTCAGGCCATCACCATTTGCATCAATAAGGTGGGTGTGTGTGAGATTTTGTTGTTAATCACGATTTAATAATGTTTTTACTGCCCTTCAGATTGATCGTCTGATTTTGGAGCTAAAACTGCCCCCTCAAGACGCCTATTTCAAGTTGAAACACATTGTGGAGGAGGTTAATGGGCTGCTTAGGTAAGGTTTTCCTTTTTTTTTACCTTGTAAAACTATACAAATTCAGGTTTAACTTATCCTAATCTCTTCCTTATAGCACCTATGGCGCTGCAGATGACAATCTGCTGGTTTCTCCCATCCTGGGAAACGTTTGCTTTGCCAGTTCATTGTATGGCTTCTGCTTTACTCTGAAATCCTTTGCCAAGCTTTATGCGGATACCTACGAGGGCGTGAGCTATCTGGACTTTGCCAAGCGTTTATGGGGCGACATGTATTTTAACAGCAAAACGTAAGCTTAAACCGAATTTTCTAATTAAAATATTAATAATTTTTCCACTGAAAGGCGCAAGTTTTCAAAGAAGCAACCACATAATTCGGCGCAACGGAGCTTTGTGGAGTTTATCCTGGAGCCCATGTACAAGTTGATTGCCCAGGTGGTGGGCGATGTGGACACCACTTTATCGGACACATTGGCTGAGCTGAATGTTCGCGTCTCAAAGGATGAGATGAAGTCCAATATTCGACCGCTACTGCGTCTCGTCTGCAGTCGGTTTATGGGCGATTGCAGTGGCTTCGTGGACATGTGCGTCGAGCACATCAAGTCGCCATTGGAGAACGCCAAGCGAAAGGTGGATCACATATACACTGGACCCAAGGAGGGTGACATCTACCGGGATATGATATCGTGCAACCAGTATGGCACCCTGATGGTGCACAGCTCCAAGATGTATCCCAACGACGACTGCACCTTCTTCCAGGTACTGGCCAGAATTGTCTCTGGCACGCTGCATGCTGGCCAAGAGGTACGTGTCCTGGGCGAGAACTATACGTTGCAGGATGAAGAGGACTCCCGCATACTCCAAGTGGGTCGCTTGTGGGTCTTTGAGTCTCGCTATAAAGTGGAACTGAATCGAGTTCCCGCCGGCAATTGGGTCCTCATCGAGGGCATCGATCAATGCATCGTGAAAACGTCAACGATTGTGGATATTAATGTCCCGGAGGATCTTTATATATTCCGCCCACTCAAGTTCAATACCCAGAGCATCATAAAGATTGCCGTGGAGCCGGTGAATCCCTCCGAGTTGCCCAAGATGCTGGACGGTCTGCGCAAAGTAAACAAATCCTATCCACTCCTCTCGACGCGGGTGGAGGAGTCGGGTGAACACGTGATCCTGGGCACCGGCGAGCTGTACTTAGACTGTGTAATGCACGACCTGCGAAAGATGTACTCGGAGATCGACATCAAAGTGGCGGATCCCGTGGTGGCCTTCTGCGAAACTGTAGTGGAAACGAGTTCCCTAAAATGTTTTGCCGAGACTCCGAACAAGAAGAACAAAATAACTATGATTTCGGAGCCATTGGAGAAGGGTCTAGCTGAGGATATCGAAAACGGAACTGTTTGCATTAATTGGAACAAGAAACGCATCGGCGAGTTCTTCCAGGTCAACTACGATTGGGATCTGCTGGCAGCGCGCTCCATTTGGGCCTTTGGGCCCGACTCGACGGGTCCGAACATTCTCGTCGACGACACACTGCCATCGGAGGTGGACAAGAATCTGCTGACGGCGGTGAAGGACTCGATTGTGCAGGGCTTCCAGTGGGGAACGAGGGAGGGTCCGCTGTGCGAGGAGCCCATCCGGAATGTAAAGTTCAAGATTCTCGACGGCGTCATCGCCAATGAGGCCCTGCATCGCGGTGGCGGCCAAATCATTCCCACTGCCCGTCGTGTCGCCTACTCTGCATTCTTGATGGCGACGCCGCGACTGATGGAGCCCTATCTGTTCGTGGAGGTGCAGGCGCCCGCCGATTGCGTGTCCGCTGTTTACACCGTGCTGGCCAGGCGCAGGTAAGTCGTACCCTAGCTAAATCCTGTACACTTTAGCCAACTTGTTCCCTTTGCAGAGGTCATGTCACGCAGGATGCCCCCGTTTCTGGTTCGCCCATTTATACGATCAAAGCATTTATACCCGCCATCGATTCCTTCGGCTTCGAGACTGATCTGCGCACGCATACCCAGGGTCAGGCCTTCTGCCTGTCGGTGTTCCACCACTGGCAAATTGTGCCCGGCGATCCGCTGGACAAGAGCATTATCATCCGGCCGTTGGAGCCTCAGCAGGCGTCCCATTTGGCACGCGAGTTTATGATCAAGACGCGACGCAGGAAGGGTCTCTCTGAGGACGTGTCCATTAACAAGTTCTTCGACGATCCCATGTTGTTGGAATTGGCCCGCCAGGATGTGCTGGTAAACTACCCCCTGTAGACGCCGATTATTCAATAAAAACCAATCAACCAGACGTATTTTCGGGATATTACGTGCTAACTTTAAATGAAGTCGTCATTTACTCTCTCTAGATTTACTAAATATTTATTTAAAGCCTGGCTTGGGCCAAAAATAATTTACAAAATAGTATACAGAAAACAGATACAGTTGTGTTGTGGCCCCTATGTCATTACTCGACGTTGCCGTTCTGCAGAACCTCCGACTCGTAGCCGTCTTGCTCGCCCTGCTCGTCATCGAACTCCACTTCGTCGTCGGCCGTTGCCTCCTGAAAAAGGTAAGATAGTCATTAGATTACAGACAGTAATTAAATTAGACAGTGTAGTGTTTAATGACGCCGATGACGCACCTGGTACTGCTGGTACTCGGATATCAGGTCGTTCATGTTGCTCTCGGCCTCGGTGAACTCCATCTCGTCCATACCCTCGCCGGTGTACCAGTGGAGGAAGGCCTTGCGCCGGAACATGGCGGTGAACTGCTCGGAGATGCGCTTGAAGATCTCCTGGATCGCAGTCGAATTGCCAATGAACGTGGCGGACATCTTAAGGCCTCTTGGCGGGATGTCGCAGACGGCCACCTTCACATTGTTGGGTATCCACTCGACGAAGTAGCTGCTGTTCTTGCTCTGCACGTTGAGCATCTGGGTGTCCACCTCCTTCATGGACATGGGACCTGTTAATTATTGAGTGAGCGTGAAAAAAAATGCCTTTGGGCGCGGCAGAAACTTCCTGCGCATTTACATCAAAAGCCAAGTTCGCTTTGATGCGCCAAGCGAATCCCCAAATCCCTGAATATGAAATACTAAACGGCTTCTAAGTCCTGGCAGCGCACCTTGCCACCTGGGCTGAGTTTGCGTTCCCCTACCCCATACCCCCGAGAGAGGGAATGGGATGCGGACACAAACAGTCCCAGGAGGTAACTAAAAAAGTTGTTTAAATTCCTCCGCTGGCATTTTTTCCCTTCGTTGCCAGCACATTTTTGTGATTAATTATTTTGCAAGTATTCCAGGCAGTCAGCCGGAGACGAAGGCGGATATAGAGCCGGATCCTGCCAGAAAGAGGCTGGGTAGCTGTGATGGAGCGGAGCAGTGCAGCCCAAGTCACGTTCGGCATGATTAGTTAAGCCAGGGGCCGTGTCAGGCGGCGGTCGCAATTCCCCAATGGATCTTGAAAGTAAATTTCTAATTACGCGCGTTTTGCGAGTCATCAGTCAAAAGCAAGGGCACAACGAACGGCAAAGCGGCGCACATAAGGAATAGCAAATGAAATATTATGCGGCATTCTGTTGGGCGCCGCATCGCAGTTTATTAATTTAAAAATTAGCGCGAAAAAATTCCAGAACCTTTTCGAAAGTGGAGCGGAGCGAACTACCGAAGGAGTCCTCTGCAGCGGGTGCGGGTTGGCTAACAAATTTGCGCTACGTGCGCGTTGACGGATTGCAGCCTTTTTAGCCGCCAGCCAGCCAGCCGGCATTAATCATTTTTAGTGGCGCCCATAAGTAGGCCCAGTGGCTCGGCTTTGGCTAATAAAATCGTCGCCAAAGCCTAGCCCCCGGAGAGTCCGAGGTGTTGGCCAGGGGCGTATTTAAGAAATTTCAGCTCGAGATTCCACAACTAAAAGTTCCCAATCAGTAGTTTTCCCAGTACAAATTTATTAAACGCATGATTTCATGTACTAGGCGCTCAGAAAGCAGCAGAAGCATGATTTGTTCAGTGTAAAAATTTGTTATAACTGTTTCGTGCTCTCGCGAGAGCTGCTCTCTGTTTATTTTTTGCTAGAAAGAGAGCGAACGATCGACTGACGTCACCACAGAAATAAGTGCATTGTTGCTCTACTGCTCTCTGCTCGCCTGTTACACGAAATGTTAGAAGCGGTCATTTGTTGTTATTGTTTTGGCAACAACAAATTTCTAATCAGCTGCTTCTTAGTAAACATTTACAATCCTAGTCAAAAGTATTTACACAAGGTGCATTTTTCAGCATGTTGCCCAACATGCGGCTTTTGCAGCGAGGGGGGGAGGGTGAAATGTAAAAAAGAAAATGTTTTTGGAAAGCCTCAACTACGAATAGCCAGATGAAAGGAAAATTAAAGAAATAACCGTTCTTTCTAAAAAAATATACGCATATGAATTGATGCTTATCAGTTGTCAAAAGTATTTACACACGTTTTCTTTGCGTCAAAAGTATTTACACAAAGCAAGTTCGTCATTAGTATTTGGTTTTAAGTGACAAGTGCCGGTTAATTTTTTCGGATTATCGTCATTAATTTACAGAGAATTTAATTTAATAATTTAACTATTACATTTTTTTTACTAAAATGCCGAAAACAAAGGAGTTAACCGTTGAGCACCGGGCTGAAATAGTACCTAAGTTTAAAACCGGTACCTCTGCAGTTAAAATAGCTAAGATGTATAAAATCTCTCGAAAAACGATGTACAATTTAGTAAAAAAGTACGATACAGTTGAAAATTTAAAAAATTTAACAAGATCAGGACGAAAAACAGTGTTAGACCAAAAGCAATGCAGGCACATACTAGGA